>CANSZD010000977.1:0-345000 GCA_947648045.1 Beta corolliflora | reverse complement strand
GGTTTTGATTTGTTATATAATGATGAGAATTGACGATTGGTAATTTAGGGTTTGTGAATACACATGTTCATACCTCCGTTTCATATTAATTGTTACACTTTGCTTTTCATTAGAACCAAGGCAAAAGGTGAAAAGTAGGAGAGAGGGGTTAAAAATTCTGAAAAGTGGCCGGACACAAGTACAAAAGAACAATAAAAAAAAGGGAGGAGAGAGAAGTAATCAGCACATGGGATACTTTTGGAGATAAAGTAATCAACTCAATTACCATTAATCATAGCGTTACATTTACAAGTTTGGAGGGAAATTTCAATATCCCTCCAATATCTAAACATTTAGTCCTTATTTACAATACTTGATTTTGGAGGGAAAAAATTTCAAACTCTTTTACATTTCAACTTCCCCAATTAAAGGGACCATTTAACGCACAGCCATTACTCCACCCAACAACTTTTCTTCTCTCTTCCTTCCTTCTCCATTTATTGCCTCTGTTTTTTCACTCAACGAAAATTTGTTATAAAGGGGGGTGGGGTGGGTTTTTTTTTGCGGCCTCAGGTGCATTAAATGGTAGATATCACAAATGAAGATGTCATTGTGCTTGATGAGCATCATCCTCGGCCTTGGTTGAGCGATGAACAAAGGCAACAAATGGCCGAGCTTTTACTAGCACAAGCAAAAGGGACCGAGCTACCATATGGGGCACCGCAGAGTGGCTGAAAAATTCCACGTGTCCCGCAAAACTGCAAGTGTAATCTGGAACACAATCAAGAACCAAATTGGTGAAGAAGAGCAAATCAATGTGAAGAAGAAGATGGTAGGCATAGTGGGCAGGAAACGGTTTACACTTACAGAACAAATGTTAACTTCAATTCCACTTAGGGACGAACAAATTTAAGAGATCTTGCAAACAACCGGGTGTGAGTGCCAAAGACTTTGTGTGGAGACTTGTGAAAAAAAGGCGAGCATACGACCACACAAGTAATCCAATGCGTCCAAAATTATCACCAGAAAATCAGATTACAAGGGTCATTTGGATTCTATGTATGCTACAACAACCACAAGTAGAGGGAGGGCAACCAATGTTCAATGATTTCTTCAACTTCATCCACATCGATGAGAAGTGGTTTTACATGCATCAGAAAACACAAAAGTTGTATTTGCATCCAAATGAAGTTAATCCACACAGAACATGCCAATCAAAAAGGCATATAATTAAGGTGATGTTTGAAACCGCAGTGGGTAGACCATCATACAACATGTTGGGTCAATGCACTTTTGATGGGAAAATTGGTATCTTCCCATTTGTGGAGGAAGTGGCAGCACGAAGGTCATCTAACAATAGGCCGCCCGAGCACATTAGAGACAAAAGCAATCACCAATGTCACCAAGGAAAGAATGAGAGATGTGTTAATTAATCACATCTTACCAAAGAATCATGGCTAAGTGGCCACCACACAGAGCAAGGTAATATACATACAACAGGACAACGCAAAGCCACATGTAACTGCATCAGACCCACTATGGATACAAGCTAGCAGGTAAAATGGGTTTGTTTTTCATTTGGTGCAGCAGCCACCAAATAGTCCCGAGCTAAACATGTTGGATCTTGGTTTCTTTAGGGCATTACAAACACTCCAGCATAAGGAAAGGCCAAACACAATACTAAAGCTATTGCAAGCAGTTAACAAGTCATTTGAAGAAATGCAACCGAAGACTTTAGCTAATGTGTGGCATAGTTTTCAGTACCACATGATTGAAATCTTGAAAGTTAGGGGGAATAACAACTACACATATCCACATGTCAACAAGCAAAGGTTGGAAAGTCCTCGCCAACTTCCCTTACAAGTTGAAGTACCCCAAACACTTTTAAATGAAGTAAGAAATTGGTTACATGGGCGGCAAGGCACCACAAGTACAGGCAGCACCAGAAGTACAGGCAACAGAACAAGTACAGGCAACACCACAATTAGAGGCAACACAGGAGTATTAGAAGTTGCACATGGAATGCAGAATGAAGTTGCACATGGAATGGAAAATGTAATTTTTTGTCAAGTTTTCAACTAAGTTCAAAAACATTCTGCAGTAAGTTAGGAATATTTTGTAAATCATGGGATATCTTAGGAAAGATCAAATGGCAGCCCATATTTTGTAAAGCATAGTTGCTTATTTTGTGAAGTCTTAATGAAATACAAGTATGAAAACTTTTGGTTCTTTTAATTATTGTCCTCTCAGGCTTATTAAGATTCTGCAATGAATACAACTATATTCCATCTCCCGCTAAGTTACCATGTGCCTCGTCAAGCAAAGATAAGCCGTTGGTGGCTCTAGGTTAACCTCGGCACGAGGGGGCACATAGTTTATTCCTATAGGGGCTGCCTTCATCATTGAGGAACATAACCCAAATCAACAATTTCCAACATCAATTACACAAAAACAACACAACAACATGAATCAACACACTTTACTTTTCATTAGAACCAAGACATATCACCTTTAAACACTTACACATAAACAGCAAAAGAGGGCATGATTTAAGAATGAACTAAGACATATCAACAACCACCAACAACAATTACACAAAAACAGCACAACAACAAATAAAATAGGCATGATTGTAGTACATTTCACCCATAAACAACAAAATAGGCATGATGTAAACATCAATTTAGACAAACCATAAACTATCAAACACAATTACACACAAACAGCACAACAACAACTAAAATAGGCATGATTGTAGTACATTTCACCCATAAACAGCAAAATAGGCATGATGTAAACAACAATTTAGACAAACCATAAAATTATCAAACACAATTACACAAAAACAGCACAACAACAACTAAAATAGGCATGATTGTAGTACATTTCACCCATAAACACTTGAATATGCATGAATTAACCATGAATTAAGACAACTCAAGAACTATGAACAACAATTAAACAAAAACAAAGAAAACAACATAAATTAGGCATGATTTAACAACAAGAAGAAATCAAACAACCTAAAACAACATGCGAATAATCCTTCTAAGGATCAACAACAGACAATTCCCACAGGTAAGCAGATCTAACAATAACTACTTAAATTTTACCGAAAAAAGAAAAGGGAAAGGAAACTTATCTCATATGGTGACGTTTTACACATGGGATATATATTTTCAGTAGATCGAAAATGAAATCTTTGGACACAGTAGAGGGGCAGTAAACCTCTGTTTCCTCCACAACAACTTTTTCGTCATTTTTTCTCTTTGTTTTACATACAACTTCAGATCCATCCGTGACAGTTGAAGAAAATCCACACAACCCATAACTTTCTGCATCAGGAGTATCTGGAGCATAATATGGACCCATATCATATGGATCTTCTGTATCTTGAGCAAAATCCCAAGAAAATGGCGATTCAGTAACAGGAACAGAGATGGAAAGAAGGGAAGAAGATTCGCCCTTAATTCCACTACTCCGACGCTTAGATCTTGAAGAACTCGCCATGAAAAACAACTGCGTTCAAGAATTATCCAACAACCCTAAAAAGAAACCCAGAAAGTTGAAAAAATTGGAGGAGAGAGAGAGATCCGAAAACAACTGGTAAAAAAACGCGAAATTGCAAGCGAATTACTGTTGTTTAGCATAAATTACAAAAAAGAGATGATTTTAGCGCAGAATTTTAAGGGTTAGTGTAGATCTAGAGGAGAGAGAGAGAGATAAACAGAAAATTACCAAGAACATGGAGGAGAGAGAGACCCGAAAAACAAGAACTCGTAAAGAACTTGAATTTTTGTGCGAAATTGTGTTGCGTATTAGAAATTACGAAAATGAAAGATGATTTTTAACCCAGATTTTTTAGGGTTTGAAGAGATCTAGAGGAGAGAGAGACAGAGAGAGAGAGAAACCCAGAATGTTCAAGAACTTGGAGGAGAGAGATCGAAAAGAAGTTGGAAAGATGGAGGGAAGATTAGGGGGGATTAGGGGGTTTAATTAGGGGCGTCGGTTTATTAAATGGGGTAGGTGGGGGGTTAGGGAAGGATTAAATGTTATTTTTGGGGACCACAAGGGGCCAATAGTGAACAATCATTGAAAACTTACCTTATATAGAAAAAGTAAGAGTGTAAACTATTAAAAGAAAACGGTAAAAAGGAAACCGTAACAATTAATATGAAACGGAGGTAGTATGTCATATGCGCGAGTCCTTTGGTGGTAATCAACACTTCTTCCCCGTGGTCAGGGGTTACATTTCAATATTTCACCGTACGACGAGACTGCTAGTCAGTGACTCAGTGCTGCTGAAAATCTCCAAAACCATCGGGAAAAAATAAGGTTCAACAATGGAGTCGAGTAGCAGCAGCAGCTCCTCACAAATCACCATCCTCCACAACGCGATGATCGTAACCATGGATTCCGAGCTCCGAGTATTCGAAAATGGCGCCATCGTTATCGAAGGCGATAAAATCACCGCCATCGGAAAATCCGACGACATTCTCGAAAACCGCAATTTATCCTCCGTCTCTCTCCACAATCTTGAAGGCAAATTTATCCTCCCTGGTTAGTTGCTTTTATCTTCTCTCTCCTTTGACTTCGTCAAAATTATATTTTATACTACTACTATTAGTTGAGCATTAATTTTAGGGTTTTGATTTGTTATATAATTATGAGAATTGACGATTGGTAATTTAGGGTTTGTGAATACACATGTTCATACTTCGCAGCAATTGGGGAGGGGGATTGCGGATGATGTTGATTTGATCACTTGGTTGCACCATCGAATTTGGCCTTATGAGTCTCATATGACTGAGGAAGATTCCTACATTTCTACTTTGCTGTGTGGAATTGAGCTCATTCACTCTGGGGTTAAGTCTATACTATATGATTAACTTTAATCCTATTTTTCGCATTTCTATGAATTTATTTGATAATGATATGATGTTATGTGATACCTTTTAATAGATTTAGAGTGTGGTGGCACTAATTGCTCCCTTTGTTTAGAATTAAGAGTCGTGTCGATTGTGTAATTGAGTGGAACTCGTAGTTGATAACCGTGATATGCAAATAGACGGAGAAAGTAGGGGGATAAAGCTCTCTATGACCTTTCCAAATAGCGTTTCTTTTCCTGAATAATCGCCGTTATACACTTCAAATGTCATTGTGATATGCATATTCACTAATGTAAATTAGGAAGAGCTTGTGTTTTAAATCTGATCAAGTAATGTAAGGACTAATATTGAACGGAATGAACACATCATCTTACTTTAGCCAAATGTATATAAAGAGGCTCGCATGTTGGGTATATTTGGGGAAGGGGAGGGGGGAGGATGTACACAATGCTTATCTTCAGTTATAGGAGAGGTAATTTCTGGCTCACCTATAATCTGATGATCATCAGAATAAATTACACACATAATCAGTCGTAGCAATAGCATAGGAGGACTTCCTAAGTTGGAAATTCTTGAATTCTGTTAATAAGTAGAAACTCAAGAGAGAGAGAGAGAGAGAAAGATTGAGAAGAATTTTGTATTTTCATGAATAATTGCTCGAAGCTAATTAAAACTATTTATAAAGCATACAGGTCTCTTTGCGCGCCAAAAATAAGAAAGTATCAAACATTTCAACAAACTAACAGAAACACAACAAACATAGCAGCATTAAGAGCTGAAACATAATTTCTAAAATGGCCAGGCTGACACAAGCCTGTCACATGAGCGTAGCTCTGATCTCTGTAAAAATCCTTCCTCGGGAAAAGAGTGGCCCTCAAGTCTGGATTACAAAATGAGAAGACTTGGCTTCAAAATCAACATTAGACTCTTAGGTAGCCTTTGAAGTCTGGAATATGAAGTCTTTTTGATAGAAAAGAACTGTAATCCTCAGGGGCCAAATTACTTTTTTTAATGTCTGATTTTTTTTTCCCATTCTTAGTGCGAAATTCCAGAGGGGTCTGATTATTTTCTGTAATCAGGTGACTTGTTTTGCGGAAGCAGGGGGCCAGCACGTCTCTGAAATGGCTAGAGCAGTAGACTTACTTGGCTTACGTGCATGCTTAACAAAATCTATTATGGATTCTGGTGAGGGTCTTCCAGCTCCATGGAGCGCTCAGAACACTGATCAATGTATTCAGGTGGGCGCCTATTATAGCTGAATTCGAGGGTAGACTATCCTGGCAGAAGGTTCACCAAAGTTAATGTATATGTTTTAACTTTTAAGATCTCAGTCTCAGAAAGAACTTTATGAGAAGCACAATGATACTGCTGACGGTCGGATTAGAATATGGCTTGGAATTCGGCAAATTATGAACTCGACTGATCGCTTGCTCTTGGAGACCAGGGACCTGGCTAAGGAATTGAAAACTGGAATTCACATGGTAATACACCAATATTCATTGAGCTCTTTGCCTTTTCCTCTTCTCTGAATCGTCAAACTTTTGACTCATTTGTTAGTCCTGTTTCCGATCAAAATCAAATTATTTTTATTTTCCAAACTGATAATTTCTAATATGAATTGGTATTTCCAATTGTATAAAGTACAACTTTTGCGTATAAATACTTGGTGCACATTGTTTGTAAGTGTTTTAATTAAATACACTACTTCTCTTGGTTAGCTATATACTGTTTGCAGTTTGACTGAATTTTGATTCTTTGACTGACGAGAGTTTTAGCTCATTGATTTGGCCTCATATATTATGTTTGGGTGCTTTATGTTGTATCTCATATCTAAGCTTGTGCAACTTGTAATAAAATTATGGTTAGGTGTTCTAGTGGACACATGCTTTTGATGCTTTACCTGATTTATAATTCTGATTTCCTTCCCTTTTCCCCCTTCTCTATTATCTTTAATTAGAATATGATTTTTCTTGATAATGTTGTCAAGTACCCTGTACCCCTCTTCTAAATTTAGGAGTAGATTATAATTTTCTTGAATCTTTAATCGTCATAGCTCCCCTAGGTTTGTTATCCATATATTTGTGAAGGCAGCTTCTTTATGACTTGTCTGCCCTAAACTACTATATACTATTATGTTCCTGATGTATCCATATATGTGTTTAATAGCATATTGCAGAGGTTTCATATGAGAATCAAGTTGTTGTGGACACACGAAAAGTTGATCATGGAACAGTGACATTTTTGGAGAAGATTGATTTCCTCCAAAGTAATCTACTGGCAGCTCACAGTGTTTGGGTTAATGATGATGAGGTAATTGTACCGATGACTTCTCTTTTCTTTTTTCTCTCTACTCTGCAAATACTTGTTTGAGGGATATGGGCTTAGTGAGGTATATACAGTTCCTATTATGGATATTATATGCTGAAGTTGTTTGGAATTGCTTGGATAACTTGTTATGCCACTGCTTGAAAGTTGAATTCATTGAATTCAACTTGTTACTAAGGCCCATCCAACTTGCGTTTGTAGGCCGTGTTACTGCTGCTCATCTGATGCTTTGCATTTACTTGTACAGTGGAACAGCTTTTTTTAATTATTTTTGTCTCATATGGTTCGGAGAGGATCACTTCAGGACAATTCACATAGATTTGTGGTAGACCTGTTTAAATGAGAGCTTAAAATTAGGGATAAACTCCTCACCTGTTGGCAGCAAATCTGCAAATTGGATCCTCATGCTTCTTATTTACGGGGTCCCTTCCATATCAAATAATATGCTACTACCATTTGTTGTCCCTATAGTAGATTGGTTATCTATCAAGGGCTGGGGTGAAAGTCTCTCATTGTCCAGCTGCAGCAATGCGGATGCTCGGATTTGCACCTGTAAGGAAAATGATTAATGCTGGAGTTTGTGTCTCGCTAGGAACAGATGGCGCACCTTCAAACAATAGGATGAGCATTGGTATGTCTATTAGATTACCAGAGTTCAATTCATATAGTTTAATTATTTTGTTCAGCTGCTTTATGATTAAAGATTGACCTTAAGCTATTCCAAGTTGACTAATGGTGTTGAGTTTTAAGAACTCACTGCTTGACATGGACTGTATAACGAGGGATTAACTTTTTTTTTGAAGGGAATAACGAGGGATTAAATAATCTTCTGGTTAGTTAGATCTGCTGCTCTGTTGGGAAGGAATGGTGGGGAAAATGGTGGTTCTTGAAGGCCAAGAGTTGGAATTGTTTCAGTACTCTAATCCAGTAAAAGAAGTATACATTTTCTAGTAGTATGATTTACGAAGATGAAACTACCACCTAATATCAAGCTCACACAAAATGACATAATCTTTTAAGAATTGCTTCTGATGGTGAATTGTTTAGGAATATATAGAGTCAAGTGTGTCTCTAATTTGAAAGTAGAGTTTAATTTCAGAGCAATTTATTGTAGCAGATGAATTAAAAAAGGGAAGGTTTGTAAGTTATAACTTGTGGCTGTTGAATCTAATTGTTCTTTGTCAAGTTGATGATTGAAGCTATCTTTTTTGTTTTTTTTTTTATTCCTGTATGGTGATGAAAATGATTTTCATTATATCTATGGCCACAAATAATGTTTTTTATTCTTCCTGTGTAGTTGATGAAATGTACCTAGCTTCGCTGATAAATAAAGGACATGAAGTTTATGTGACTGGAACAACTGATCCTACAGCTCTCTCTGCTGAACTTGTTCTGAGAATGGCAACCATTGATGGTGCTAAGACTGTGCTATGGGACAATGAAATAGGGTCACTTGAAGTTGGAAAGAAGGTTAGTTTCTGGGCTTTGTAGCTTCTATCCTGTACCCCTTCATCTACTGAGGGTGTATATTTTTGGAGATTGAATTGCAACTACATAATTTTTGCCATTACCCTGTCTCTCTCTGTGTCATTCTCTCTCACTTTCAGTTGGGAGTGGGCCCACTGGCCCACGATTGAGGAGTCATAATCTGTCATAATAGTGGAAGGAGAAGAATAATCATATAACCATATTTTGCAGTGTCCATCTAATACTCGTTTGTAGGTCTATGTTGTTTGAAGTAGTTTACATAGTACATGTTTCTTCTTTTTCCGGAGCTGTTAATATTAATTTTTTATAATGCTTTGTAGGCTGACTTTGTCATTATCAATCCTTGTTCTTGGACCATGGCTCCAGTTCATGACTGGTAAAGAAAATTCTTTATAATTCTTTTGCAAATGGATATATCTCTATCAACTTATCTGTCTTTTCAATTATATATATTGTCTTCTGAGTGATGAAAGTATCCGCAATATCTACTTGGAGGTTGTAGTCTTTGTATTCCTAGAGTAGGCTTTAGAGTTTTTGTTGATCAATACATAGACTGCTAACTTAGTAGCACTGGTGGCCCAGAGCTGGCAATCTGAGACTCTATAACCAGCCCCGTCTTGATAACATGGCCTGAAGCTTTTGAGAGAACCTGATTCTGACCTGAATTGAACCCGAACAGTTTGAATTTGACCCATTTATCATGATTTGCCATTATACTAGGTTTTACTGAAAATATTTATGTATCTAGACTCCAAAGTATTAGCTGGATTCGAGATAAGCAACTCCTAATGCAGCAATTTTACCGACTCGTGTGTTTATTAATGACGAATATCTTCCAGAAGAATAGCTGTAGGTGACTAGCATCAGTGCTTTTTAATGACGAACACTTAGAATACTGGAAGTTCTATTACTCTGAGCTCTGCTATACGTTGTCTAGAGATCATAATCACCCCCCTCCCCCCGCACCACATATTCTTTACATAGTTCTGGTGGAAGAAGGTTGAGGACTAAGATGATTGAGACTTTTGAGTAATTTTCCTTCCACTCTACTAAAAAATTGAAATTTTTGTTTGTTTATTTGCAGCATATCTAGCCTTGTGTACAGCATGCGAACTGAAAATATTGTTTCTGTCATCTGTAATGGAAAGTGGATCATGAAAGACAAGAAGATTGTTAATGTGGCTGAGGTATTTGCAGCTCTTCTTTCTCTCCTGGTCTGTTGTCTGTTATCTCTGTGGGTACTTGTGTTGATTGAATCTAGTAGATTGAACAAGTACAAATCACAAAGAGATGCAACCTTGAGTTTCTGAGCATGTGAACTTTTAAGTCTTTGATCACATTGTGATTTGCATTTATCTCGATAGTATCAGTAAATATCAATAGATTTTAGTTGAATCAAATACAAATCAGCAACTGCATATAGCAGAAAAAAGAATAAGAACTAGTCCCAGTAAAAATCATATAAATTTAGTTTGACTAGGTGAGACTGAGAGTATGGCGCTTGACATTGGAAATTTAAATTTCATGCCTAAAGTTTTTACAGGAAATAGTAGATGATAATCTTGTTTAATATTATTTGATCACATTATTTGTGAAAGGATTATCTGTAATACCAATTATTCCACTTATTACAGGAACAAATCATCTTACTAGCAAACAAAGTTTCAAAAGAACTTTTGGAGAGGGCTGGCATTAGTATTCCAAAGAGAATGCAAATGATCTGATCTCATCTGTTCTGTCCTTAAGAAAAGTCGTTGCCTCCTTTGGCATGTTATCGTCTTTGGTTATTGCCTTAATGATGGTTTACTTGTAGCGTGACCTTAATAAAAACTTTCATACATCTCTTCAATATCAATAACGACTGCGAGTGCAAGTTTTTTTTGTCTCTAAGCTTGAATCTTTATTTTCAATTTTCTTTTTATATCTTGTTCATAAGACTAAAGATTTGTATTGTTATACTTTTGTTGTTTTTCACTTTTAATTCCTTACTACATAAGGTTGGCCTAGTTGGTTGGAGGCCTTCTTCGATCCTTCCACCTTTGTGATAAAGGTTTGATTTTTTCCCTTGCAAAGTAGGATCCCGAATTCCCCCTTCAAGATAAAAAAAATATTCCTTACTACATGATGTTAGAAGAAGTATTGTTTTTTCTTGAAAAATATAGGCTTGCAACCTAACTATGCTTTGCCTTCTCTCAAACAGTTCCTAGCTAGTCGAACAACACATATTAAGGTGTAGTAGTATTTCCTAGTGATGAGGTCTAAGCATAACTAAGAAGATTTGTACTCGTAATCAACAGTCTACTTCATGTTGCAAACATTTATAACCGTGGGGTTGATTGGAATTGCTTAAATTCTCAAATCTAAGGGGTTGTTTGGTTGACAAAAAAAATCATGGAAAGTAGAACTTCCTAAGAAAAAAGATAAGGTGAAGTTGTTTGGTTGACAAAAATTTAGGAAGTTATTTACCTATATCCTCCTAGGTAAGTAGAACTTCCTCATGGGAAGTTTTTATTCTATGATCAACCAAACCACTTCCTAGGGAATGAAACTTCAAGAGAAACACTACTTCCTACTCATTCTTAGGAAATACAAATTCCTACATGCAACCAAACGAGCCCTAATAAGAGTACAGGCCCACAAGTTCAAGTCAAGAAAGGTCTTTTAACTCTTCCCTTCTTAGTTCTCACAACTTGCATGCACAAAAGAGAGTTTTAAAGTTTTTTCGTGTCAACCCATTAATCTAATCATGGACTGTATCTCTAAAGCGTCCTCTATTCTTGTCAATGGAAGGAAGGGGGAAAGCTTTAGGCACACCAGGGGCCTCCGACAGGGGGATCCCATGTCTCCATACCTTTTCAACCTCTGCCTAGAATACCTTTCCCTCTTGATTAGTGAGGCCTGTAGGAGGAATATGTGGACCCCTTTTTGGGTGGGAAGGAAGAAGGTTCCTATTTCTCACCTAATGTTTGCAGATGATCTTCTCCTTTTTAGTCGTGTGTATGAGAGTACGGCTTTCACGGTTCGCCAGGTTCTCAATACTTTTTGTGATATCTCGGGCCAAAAAATCAATGAGGACAAAAGTAGGCTTGCCTTTTCCCACAATACTAGAGAGAAGGACAGGAGCCTGTTTCAAGAAACCCTCAATATTCGGGAATCTGCAGATTTGGGGCTATACTTAGGGCTCCCTCTTTCTCATAAAAGACCCTCTAGAGCGCAAGTTCAATTTGTGGTGGAGAAGGTCAGAGGAAAGTTAGCAAAGTGGAAAACAAAGTTTTTAAGCAAAGATGGAAGGCTTTGTTTAATTCAATCCACCCTGTCAACGATATCGTCCTACTATATGCAAGCCACCATCCTTCCTAAAACCACTCTTGATAGTATTGACAAAATCTGCAATGATTTCTTGTGGGGGGACACGGAGGACCATAAACGTCTTCATCTTGTAAATAGGATGTCTACTTTCTTGCCTAAGGATGAAGGAGGTCTAGGGATCCGTAGCCAGACTGCATTGAACCGAGCAAATATGGCAAAACATGGTTGGAAAATGTGCCATGGGGCAGCAAGCCTAGCTCAAGATTGTATTTTTGCTAAGTATGTCCATAAGAACCATGTTACAAACTTTAAGTATGGCTCTCCTGTATGGAAGGGGATAGGGAAAGGGTGGGATTTACTAGCTAAGAATAGCTCATGGGTCATAGGAAATGGGTCAATTATTAGTGTTTGGCATATGATAATTGGTTGGGAATTGGCCCCCTGCGCAATTTTGGGGTGGAACCTTTGTCGAGGGGAGAAAATTTTTTGACTCTTAAGGATATAGTACGGCACAACCCGTGGGATTTTAGCTCTATATCCATTACCATACCCGAATGAATAGAGTCCAGTCCATTCCTCCACCCCAGGCTACCCGTGGAACTGATCTCCCCGTGTCCAACTTTGTTGTAGGTAAGGGTTTCTCGATTGCCTTAGCTTACCAGGAAAGCCTTAGGCTGCTCCCAAACATACCCCTGGCCACTAAGTCACATGTGAACAAGGTGTGGAAAGCTAGGATACCCCCGAAGTTAAAAATTTTCTTGTGGCTTGTGTGGCGTGATCGTCTTCCCCATAATTCGCTTCTTTATACGCGTCAGATCCTCCCCCACTCTACTTGTGTTTGTTGTAACGCTTCCTCGGAGGATTGTCTTCACCTTCTCCGGGAGTGCGATCTCCCGAGGTTAGTCTGGCTTCTTTGTAGCCCCGATCCAAGCCTTAGCGTTGGGAACAACCAAATTTGGATCTCCACAAATTTAGAGTGTAGGACCGCCACTCAGGGCCTCGCCTGGGGTCTTCTCTTTCCCTCGGTGTGCTTTGAACTTTGGAAAGCACGCAATTCTTTCGTATTTGAACAAGTTCAGCGCCCAAACCCATCTAACCTCATCTCACGAGCTACAAAGCAGGCTTGGGCCTTTGTAAAGGCCTGCACGCTCTCCCCTAACCCCGCTCTACCTAGTCCCCAGTCCAACATGTGCCCTCCCTCTTCGAACCAAAGCCTTCCCAGTATCCCAACCGTACCCACAGTGTAATGATCCACACAGATGCCTCCTTTCACGATCCTCTATCTCATGTCGGTATTGGAGGTTTAATTAGGGACTCTAAGGGTACTTGGGTTATGGGCTTTTATACTCAAACGTATGCTTTGTCAAATAATTTGTTAGATGTTTGTTGTGTTTCGAACAGTCTGCTTGCCACCCAGTTGCTCCACGAGCAGCCTTCGGGGTGAATATGTACACTAACATAGTCAATGAGTGTAGGGAGCTCCCGAGCAGGTTTGAAGAGGCTCGGATTGTGCACGTACCTAGACTGCGGAACAAGGTGGTTGATTGCTTAGCGAAGGAAGCGTATAAATCGGATGATTGTATGAATGTAACTAGGATTTTCTCTACCCCACCCCCTTGTTGCATGATTGAGTACATCTCGGATTGTAATAACGTTATTGTTGGAGACTATTAATTAATTTATGTTCGCTTGTTCACCAAAAAAAAAAAGTTTTTTCGTGTCTCTCTCTCAACCTCTCACAAAAATTCAGATATTAAACATAAAAGATTAAAGACAATAAGAACAGCAAGAATATGCCATCTTCAAAGTTCAATGAAACTCCAAATCGTACGATTGTGTTTGAGATCAAGCTCGATAGCCTCAATCGAGTCAAAGAAACAAAGTTTGTTTAGTCAAAGGATCACGGGAAGATTATAAGAGGATTGTCTATTTCTTTAATATAAAACTTGGACAAAGAATTGTGCCTATTTTGATAAATTGATATTTGTGTAATTGTATTCTTGGCTCTTGAATTTAAACTCTATGTTTGTGGTTACAAATTCGTCTCCTTAGACATGCCGGAAACTTGAAACTAGCCAAGGCATCTCAATCATTACTAGCACCATCTTTAAGCTACGACGAGTGGCCTCTTCTCTGTCCTTTCATTGCCACATGTTAAATATGGGGCCTGGGCCGCACCCATCACAAGGAGAGAGAGTCCACTTCACAAGACAAAGGAGGTTCCACCTTAAAACCATATGACAATAAGGGGAGTAGCCCCTTTGCATTATAAAGTGGGACACTCACATGTGGTGTGCGCTATACATAATAGCTTCAACACCACATGCTACTCTTTTATCTCGCATATAGTGTGAGTAATGAATAGAAGCATTGTTTACCGTTGGTGAAAACACAACAACTATCAACCATCAAAATAAGTAACTAATTTCTCTTAGAAATATAGTATTTATAATTTAGTGTTCTTCCTTTTTTTTATATAAATAAATTTAATTTATGAGAGTGCAATACTATATTTAGTCAAAATAATAGTATATTATTTAGAGTTTGTTATGAAAAATGACACTCGATATACTATTACATACATAGCATATTTGCAATAAAAATAAAAATAAAAACTTTGTCATTTCAAGTTTGGTGTCACTTATTATGGCATTTCTATATGGGAAAAGTACGTCACTTATTGAAAAACGGATGAAGTAATTAAAAACAGCTGTCCACTTGCAAATTCTTATGTGGCCTCAAGAGTACTTAAAAGTTAGAATTATATGCTTCTAAGAACATCTTTTTGCACATTTGTCACATATTTTGCTCAAAATATAAAATATGCTAAAAGAAAAAAAAAATGTGAGAGATAACACTTAGTTTCAGATGCTCCCGATGATATTTGGTTTATATGCTTGATTTACGATTAGTTTTTAATAGTTTTTATGATATATAGTTTTTAGGTTAATTTAGGTTAAGTTTCTTTATTTTCTTTCTTTTTGTGCATCTTCCCTCCTATGCGCTCTTTCTTTGGGTGTTTGTTTTTATTTCAGGATTTGGAGCGCGCTTGGAGGATTTATGCACAAGCCCGAGGCTAAGGAATTCGAGAATTGGAGCACCAAAGGGCTCGAAAGACAAGAAGAAAGAGAGGATGGCGCTGACCCGAGGGCCCGGGTCCTCTGACCCGCCCGGGTCAGCCCAGCCAGCAATAGCAGCAGTTCACAATCAGTCGACCCGCCCGGGTCTGATGACCCGAGGGCTCGGGTTCATAGATCCGCCCGGGTCGTTTGTTTTGGGCACCAACCCATATTCCTGACCAGTTGACCCGCCCGGGTCAGGTGACCCGAGGGCTCAGGTCAGGCCACCCGGGTGCTCAGGTCAGGCCACCCGGGTGCTCGGGTCTTCCAACCCGTCCGGGTCGAGTCCTTTTTCCGGAAACGCTTTTGTGACTTTGTTTGTTTTAATGCGAGGGCTGTTTTGTAATTTTCTGTTTTATTTCTTATGACTATATAAGAAGGACTCTTCTTATTTTAACTTAGGCAATTATTAATTAGAGATTAGAGAGAGATTAGATCTTGTTTTAGCATTCAAGTTTAGAGCAAAACCCTAGGAGAGAGAAAAGTGGAAGTTTGAAACTTTTGGATATCCATTCTTCATTAATGAAAGTTTAAAGTTGGTAATCTTTGTTTATTTTCTTCTTTTCTTCCATTATTCTTGCTTATTTCATACTTTGTTTGTTTAGATCTTGCTTTATTAGTTGATTATTTGCATTTTTTCTCTTTCTTCTCCATGGTTATGGTGATGAAGTTATTTCAAGCTTTGTTTTGTTTTATTTCCATAATGTGTGAGTAGTTTCTTACTAGGGGAAGGGATGTAACCTTCATTTACTCTTTGAATCTTAGATCAAGTTAGGTTAACTTTTGGGGTTGAACTTGTTGATCAAACTTGTTTTACTTGGTTTGTTGGGTGCTTGATCACCATTTAACTTGCATATTTGGAATTCCTAGTGAAGGATTGAGAGATGAAGCTAGGAATAAACTAAGTTTGATTGCTAGACTAGGATCTCCATGAAAATAGGCATTTTCTAGTTTAGGGAAGCTCGATTAATCATGTTGTGCTTGATTTGGCTAGATTGGTTGCTCATGCCATGAGAATAGGTCATGAGTGACTAATCAAGCTCCTCTAATTAGCTCGAGAGAGTAGTTAGAGTTTATATGTGTGTGATTTTCCCCTTGTGATCCCCCATTTGTTTCCCCTTGGCTTTGATGATTGGATTCTGGGATTGAGTGTTGGTGAATCCCCCTAATCCCCTAGTTCCTTTACCCTTGTCTTATCTCCTTTAATTGTTTGTTGATTTACTTTGCAAATTTCCTAGTTTAATTATATTTTAGAATCATTGCTAAACTTTCAAAAACCCAAAAATTGATTTAGCTCATTGTAGTTTGCTAATTAACTCTTGATTTAACCCTACTTCATTGTGGATTCGACCCTATACTTATCCTATATTGGATAAATTAGGTTATATTTGGCGAGTATACAACGACCCGTCACCCGGGAGCACTATAAAGACTTTCCTGTCAACCATCAAAATAAGTAACCAAACTTTTTATAAATATACTCCATATAAATAAATACTTCCTCTGTTTTTTTTAAGTGGAATACTTTGACTTTTACACTATTCACACATCTCACTTTGACCGTATTTTTTTATTAATATATAAAAACAAAAATGATCATGTAAAATGTTGTTGGATTTGTTTCAATGAATATTTTCATAATATCAACTTTTGATAGCTTTTACAAATACATACTTGAGATATTAATGGTCAAAGTTGTGCGTTGGCAAGCGTGAAAGTCAAATTATTGCACTTATTTATAAACAGATGTTAGTATAATTTATGAGAGCCCAATAATATTTGTAGTCAAAACAATATTATATTATTTTCAACTTATTACGAAAATGCCACACCTAATATGTTATTGCAACCCGTCAAAAAAATAAGATAAATTAAACCTTTATAACAAAAATTTCAAAACTACCTTATAATTTTTTTTTCAAAAACTACCTTATAAAACAAACGTTTAACACCACCAACAACATCCGTTAATTTACCGCTAACCCTCCTTACCATCACACATGTCACGTGAGTTCATTAAAACTAACAAAACTCAATTTCAACCCTAAAATAATCCAATACAAATCTAAGATCACGATTCACGAGTTTTAATGAACTCACGCACCAACATGCACGTCAAGAGTAACGCAAAATAACATTGTCATGCCGTTAAACTTTGTTTTATAAGGTGGTTTTTTTTAAAAAAATTTATAAGGTAGTTTTTTGAAATTTTTTTGTTATAAAAGGTAGTTCCATGAAATTTATCCAAAAAATAATAATGGAAACTAGGGGTATAAATGAAACGAGACAACTCGCGAGCTACTCGAGATCGACTCGGTCAAAACTCGACTCGAGCTAAAACTCGGCTCGAGATGTTGGCGAGTCGAGTTGATCAGCTCGAAAATTCGTGAGAAGCTCGAAAACACAATTATCAATAACAAAATACCTAAATTTAACATTTTTCTACCTTAGGGTTGCTTTTAACATGAGACACTTACAAGCTACTCGAAATCTACTCGGTCAAAACTCGACTCGGTCAAACCTTGATTAAAACTTGATCAAACTCGACTAAAAATGCTAACGACTCGAGTTAGCTCAATCTCAAACTCAACTCACACCCCTGATGAAAACAATACCATCAAAATAAAAAAATTAATAATGGGTCATTGCTCCGAGCCCACCTCTGCTTGTGTTAGATGACCACGTTAGTGCGTTGCTAATCTCCTATTCTAGTCCTAGATCAATCTCGAACTAACAAAAAAATCTCACCGAACCTTCCAGAATCCTCTCGATTCTCCCATAATCCCACCATTCATTTATCCTCTTTCCTTATAAAAACCCTTATAAGTTATACCCCCCCTTCATCACTCAAAACAACAAAAATTCACATTCGCAGAAAACACCACAACAACAACAACAACATCAAAAAAAATGGAACCTCCGTTTTTCCATGCGCACTACGGAACTCCGACACCACCACAATACTACCACCGTGTACCAGTTCAACCACGATCGTTTCAACCGAGGAAAATCATCGAAATTCCCGTCCACTTTGTGGAATCAGTGAAGAAACGTTCCGAATCATCCTCAGCACTCCAGATTCAAAAAACGTTTCGAGGGTTTCGGGTGAGAAAAACCGTGAAGAAGATTCTGGAACTTAAGAAAGAGGTTGATGCTGTGGAGAAGAAGCTTAAGGAGAGAGAAACTATGGATGTGATTAAGAGAGATAATATGGAGAGGTTGAAGGTTAATGAAGCTTTAATGGCTTTGTTGTTTAAGCTTGATTCTGTTCAAGGTTTTGATTATGGAGTTAGGGAGTTACGTAAGGCGGTGATTCGGAAGGCGATTATGTTGCAGGAATTGATTGATTCCGCCATTGATGATGGTATGGAGGAGAGAGATTCTGAGGAAATTGCTGATGAAAATGGTGGAATCGTTGAAGAATCTCTGGAAAATACTGAAGGAATTAACGATTCCTGCAAAATGCATGTTGATAATACGGAGAAAGTTGTAGATGAGAGAGAAAATTCGATCGATTCTGAAGAAATCAATGGTGAAACCCTAGAAATCGATGCTGATACTGTGACCTCGAATTTGGAAAATTCGAGCGAAGTTACAGAGGAGAGAGAAAAAGGAAGCAATGCTGATGAAATTGATGCTGAGAAAACCCTAGAAAAAGCTGAAGAAATCGTAAACGAGGAAACTGAGGCTTGTAACTCTATGCAAGTTGAGTCTGTGGGAGAAGAAACAGAGGAACAGAAGTCGGATTTTGTGGAGGTAAACGAAGAAGATGATCATGGAGGTGCTGAGAATCATGAGGGGGAAAGGAACTTAAAGACGAAATCGTCGTCGAACGACGAATGGTTTGTTGTAGGTGGTGATGAGGAGAAGGAGAGGAAAGAGAATTTGCTGGAGAAAATGGCGGAGGATAACCAGAAGTTAATGGCAATGGTGGCTGATTTATGTCAAAAGAATACAACTCAAACTCGTATGATATGCTCGTTATCTCAGAGGGTGGAGCAGCTGGAGAAAGCTATGAGTGATAGGTTGAGGAAGAAGAAGAAGAAAAGTAATGCATCTCTTCTTTCATCTCATAATTAAGCTTATTTGTTTTTAATTTGGTAATGTTTTCTTTTTAGGAGTTTATTTTGCATAGATTATTGCCTATTGGATGAATTTTAGGTTGTTTAGTGATGGGATTATGAGAAATGCTAACTTATTGCCAAAAAGAGGTAATATTTTTGCACATTTTGGGGTGATTGTTGGTGGATTGTATGAACAAAGTTGATGGATTGTGGATGAATTGATGTGGTTTGAGTTGAATTTTATTGAGTAGTTGTATATTGTTTGTGCAACTTTTTTTCAAGTTCTATTGAAAAAGGTTATGTGGAGGACTTGGGATCAAGCAAATTAGTTCCTTTTAACCTTAGGTCACGACACTTTAACCAAGCAAATTAGACAAACGAAACATGTATCAAATCATACAAATGCTCTAGATCTCCCACAATTTAGTTGATACCATTATGTGGTAATGGTACCCATGAACTAGTAGTACTCATGGACTCGGCGGCTCGAATCCGGTCTAGTACCTTTTAACCTTAGGTTTGCGAAGAGTGTAAGAAGGTGAAGTGTTTTAGTAAGTTATAACAGTTAGAAATTTTGAATTCTCCAATATTTTGTACTTATATACGGTCTATAAAGAATGGTTCCCATTCGTATTTATAGCAATATCCATAGCAAAGTTGCAGCAACATTAACAAAACACTCATACAACAATAATAATCCCAAACAACAAAGTTGCTCAACAGTTTCAAAACTGGAGTAGTTAGCATTCTAGTGAACTTACTAATAATATACATTTACAATGAAGATTAGAACTTCAAGACCTCCCAAAATCACTTTCTTACTTAATTTCACTTCACTTTAAGACCCTTGTTCAAAATCAAAGATTTAAATAATCTTCTGTACTTGTTCTGAGCTCTACGATCTTCTGTACAGGTTTCATTAACAACTTGATAACAATAGTTCGAGCCCTATAAATGCTTTCCTTAGGAGCACATATTTACCAAGGAAAATTTAACTTGCAAACGTATCTTGCTCTTCAATAAACCTAACCTAGCCCCAGTTACAATCCAATAACCAGGATTATCTTGCGGCCCTCGGTATGTATGTGTAGTATCAACAAACCGAAGGAACTTCTGGTTTTGAACGGGGATTGGTGGTCCGGTAGGGAAAACGCTAGAATCCACGACTACCATTTGATCCTTTTCCATCTCTAGGCTCCCTGAACTCGATGGACTATACTTCGATAACTTTTGTGAGGATGATTCTAATGAACCGTAACACCACTCTGATTGAATGATCTCGGAATTCAATATTTTGGAGAATAAGAGTCGAACATGAAGAACTTGCTTTGAACCCGTTTTTTTAGTATAAAGTTGAGCTCCAGTGACAATGAAGACCACCTTTTGTTGCTCACAAGTCCAGGATGGATCATACTTAACTGGTGCTGTGCATATGTGTGAAAATTTCTTTTGAACTGGTTCAGAATACCTATCGTCTGCTATTTCATCAGACCCTCTCCAAAATACGGTATTGTCGATGTTGTTCTGGAGCATTAGTGGCATGCTGGATAGATGTTGAAGATGTACTGCTAACCTGAAATGATTTAGCTCATGAGTAAAAGTTCCAAAGATTAAGAGTCTGACTGATGAATTTGTTTCCAGACTTGTGTTTTGCTGTTTAACTGAAAACAGATCTAGTGTATCACTGACATTTTATCAATTCTTGGTTTTACATTAAAAGACATAATATAGGTTATAAATGGAAATCAGGATTTGTAATACTTATGCCAATCATGTTTATATTGAAAACTAACAACACAATTTAGAAACTACTATTATTAAGTATAGTTACATGCTAATTTGAGGTTTAACCTGTCGCATTTCATGCCTTCAAGGTATAATCTCATTCCTGTAACAGGTTTGTTCTCAACATTAACCTGGTAAACATGAATACCACTTAGTCATAATGATTACAATGTAGAAGTCATAGAAAATAACTAGTTCTTAATTTGTAAATAAGCCATTAAGTTAATACCTTTGTAGTATTTACATGTAATTTTGGACCCATGATGTTGAAATGAAGAGCAGAAGATGGAAGTGAAATATTTACAGTAGGGGCTAACGGAAGATCACTATGTAGAGGTGCCCATATCCTGGCCGATTGGAAGTCTAAGAAATACTCTAAATCAGCAATTGGAGGTTTATCTGCATGAAATAAACCAAAGCGAAAAGCATTATTAGCTCAGAAAGATTAATCAGTGTCTTTTTGGGTTTTAGGCTGTAGGAGAACAAGGAGCTTGGAGAGCATACATCTAAAATATGATACAACCTGTAATGGATTGTACACTTAAATAATGGTGTAGCATCAGGAGTAATTCCATATTTGAGTTGAGCAATATTGGCTTGCCTCGGCTAGAAAAGCCCGATTTAGCCTGGCTTGATCCTAAATCTTCGACTCGAATGGCTGCCTTTCAGCCCCGAGCTGATTATTGGATAACTCTACCCTCATATATGGATTATCACTAACCCTATTTAAACTTTAAGTTTGTCAATATTTCCATATATGTATCAAATGTCACTCCACTTCAACCTCTGTAGTTCTTATTAGTTTTTCCGTATATGCATTATCAGTAACCTTATTTATGTCAATCGGTATCCCACAACATCACACCAACAACTAATACATTATGCATCAATCACAATACATAGTTATAATCAAACCCGAAACAACTCCCCTGCAATGGATGATACAAGGGATCTAATTTCAAAATAGTCTCCTATAACCTTCGGATGCATCCCTTGATTATTGCCCGAGTCTCATAAAGGTCCTAAAAGTGTGTATGTATATGCTTTGGAATTCCTTATTAGCCTTACATACATTTGTGCACTATATGTAAGAACGTATGCAAAGGAGTGAATGAAATAGACTTACAGCGAAGATATAGATTGATAGCATGTGATAAGAAACCTTTCCCAGGAACATCTCTTAGAAGTGAAGTTATAGGAATAAAGCTAAGGTTGATTGCATCAGGCATCAATGACACTGTTGGAAGCCATTCAAGATGGTTACTGAATGATGGATCTCCCCCTCTTTTAGCTGATATCACAGTGATCCCCTGCAATGGATGATACAAGAGTCATTCTAAAATGAATTCATCATCTTTAGTGTAATATGACCAAAAGTTTATGTTTCTCAAGGGACATAAAACTAATAATATGATGAGAAAGATAATATACTCCCTCTGTTTCACAATTGTTACCATGTTTGTTTTTTCATAGTCTCTACTATATAACTTCGGCCATCATTTTTTTAATTACGTGTGTTGCATTGATCAATTGATCTTTACATATATGAACTAACTGAAACTTGTTTTTGTGACTTTCTAAAACTAATCCAAAGTAACATTTTGTGAAATAAGTCAAAAGAAGCTGAAGATAACATTATTGTATTAGTGAAATTAGGAAATGTTGGATGTTTAGCAATAAATTTTAGTAAAACGAATCCAACAAATTTCAACTGATTAAAAGTAATAGTATTTAGGAGAATGGACATAAAACAATCCGAACCATGGCCCGTCTTTTTTTAACTATCCCAACTATTGATCAATTTAAAACCGTCACAACTCTAGAGGTGTATTCTTAAAACCATCTTGCGTGACTTATAACTTGTTAAAAAGGTAAAACTCAGGAAACTATACAAAAATTAAATTAAAAAAAAAAAAAAAAAAAAATTGTTTTTTTATAAAATAAATTATTAAACGTCAAACTATATATACTTACATCCTTTGAGGTGATTGTAGAAAGGCTATCAGAAAGGACTGTCTGCTGCTGAAATATGTTGAATGCTGATGGTACCTGTAAATCAAAGCAACTAGTCATGTAAGAACATGATCAATTGAAAAACATCATTAGTAAATTTTGAATTAGCAAGAGATTAAGAATTGTTAAACCTTTGGTCTGTGCTCTTTAGTTCTGAGATGCTTAGGAATGATGCGACAAGTGCCTGTAAACAGTTGATCTCCAAGCTCATATAAGTGCTTCCTGAGTTCTGATGAATCGAGATTTGATGATTTGTCTTGCTTCACCAAAACTAAGTCCTGCCCACCAATGCTTATTCCCACTATGATATGTGTCCCATATTTTTCAATAAATCTGTTGATTGTCATATAGTTAATTTTGTTAGTTAGGCTTATCAACTCCTTAAATTATTGAGCTTTAAAATGTGAATATGGTGATTAGAATAGAATCAACTTGAGGATGCATTCTCTTTCACCTTATTTTTTTAGAACTAATTTGAACTAATGAAAATATTGAAACTTGTCGTAACTTATTGGAATTTATTAGAACTTCTTTTAGTAGCACATATTGGAATTTATGAATTTATATGAACTTATATTAAACTTGAATTTTTAAGGTAAGTTGAAAGCACCGTAGATATACTAACTTTAAGTTGACTTCAAATTGTCATGATTCAAAACAGGACATGTTCAATTAAATCGTACTTTTAGCTTTCAAGAATTTGTGTTGTGTTCATTAGTTTTCAATTGGATCCTACATAACGAGTTTAGAATTTTTACTTAGACTTGTTCAAATTTGACCGAACTTATTTACGAGTAGTCTACAACTTCTTAGTTCATAAGCAACTCTCGTCGTACCCTACGATGGAGCGGAGTTCATACCTCCGACTCATTATTATCAGTTTCTCACCCTATAATACCTCAAATCTCCCAAAACATGATTGTGAAAGCAAGAAAAGCGTTTGCAATTCCAAAATAAGTTTTCTCCATCGACCAAGTCAATAATTTCTACATACAAATCATAAAGGGCGTTCCAAATCATTTTTGGAGATGGCTATATAATATTATAATTTGACATTAACAAAATTATAATATTTTTTTTTTTGTCAAAGTATTTGCTTTAATATCTACTCCGTATTAATAAAAAAATAAAAAATAAATGAACCCAAGAGAAAAATAGTACTACTAAGTCAAAAGACTGAGCTTCAATCCCATCAGATCCAATGAAAAAGACTTTGAAGCTGTTCAAAGTTTGTGTAACGTAGAAATACAAATTCAAGTTTCTATATTCCTTTCTAACTTGCCAGTATTTACAAGCTTCAATATAATATACCAGATCAAATTGATGTCCAAGAATTAGCAATTTAGCACAAATTATTATATTCGTTCCTTGATAAGAATACTTGTATCTTTCTTTTGTCTTCCGTAACATACTAACATGGACTAATTATTGCCTAATAACTTATTCTTTAATTTTTTAAGAGCCATCCAAGGCAGCCAAACTTATTCTTCATTACTCCTTAAAAAAAAGAAGTTTGATGAATGAATTAAGTTTGTTTCAATGGTTTTGTTCAACATTCAAGGTGTTTAGTTTAATTCATTTAAAAAAAAATAATCTATAAGCTCATTGCATAAGTACAATAATTTTTAATAAGTTTAGTTTAGATAAATTAGGTTTATTTAACTAAAAATAAATAAGTAAATTCGTAAAAAAATTCTACTTGATAATGAAATAAGCTTGGATCAGAACCCTAATGGATAGTGGATACCCCCTCCATCTCATAAGAAGCCCAAATCTCCTCATTTCCCTCCTCTCAACCTCACCTCTCAAGAGCAAATAATATGCTCTTGCCTAGGATCGAATCCAAGACCTCCCAAATGAAAGGTGGAGTAGACATCGCATGAGCTAAGCTCAATTGTTTTTTGCGTTTAAATTTTTACCATATCTTCTCAGTAATATATATGTAAAAATATATTATCATATGAAATTTTGTTAAATTCGTATTAATTTATAATTTCAAAATATCAACTGTATTCAAAACCTATATAAACAAAATATTGTCAATCAACAAAAAATACTACCTCCGTTTTTTTTTCTATTATAGCATATATCTCTTTTAATAGTTTCATATTAATTGCAACACTTCCTAGTATTCTAACAAAAGTTATCCAATTGGATTACATTTTCCTTATTAAGTCTACTTAAATCCATCTTTCGTTATCCACTAACCAATCACATGGGTTTTTTATGCCAAACCCAACTATCTTTATGAATTCCTGAAATTATGTATCCAAACTATATGTTATTGATAGAGTATAAAACTATTCTCTGGGGTCTCAACCATCAGCTTTAGCTTTTGGTTGAGTTGGTCCTTTGACATGGTTTCAAGAGCCAGCGTGACAAAAAGGTCACGGGTTCGAATCTCATCCACCCCTCCTTTCTCTGTGGAATATATATTTAGCGCCCATAGAGATAAAATGCTTAGGGCAAACATTAAGGCAAGAACTTTTGGTTGAGTTGGTCCTTTGACAATTATAATAGAAAAAGAATGAAAGAGGTATGAATTAGATATGCAGTCACCAAAAGGTACCAAATTATCGGAGTACTTCAACTCTTCAAGGCCTCACACAGCCACACTATAGGAGTATGATCTGCACATGCCTGCCTTTTGTTTCTAATATTTTGAAGATCTTGAAATCAGATAAAAGAAATAACCTTTTTGATAAGATTCAAGTCACAGGAGTACTAATAGTCAAAAGTTAGCTTCAATTTTTACCAAAAAAACAGGTTCTAGATAACATTTCAAAGGCTGACAATCATTTACCAGATGTATGTCAAAATTATCAAAATCTAGGACAGATTTTCAAAATTGCTTAAACATATAAAAAAAATACAAACACAAAAGCTGATTAGAACTCCATATGCTTATTATGACTTTTCGATCAATACTATGCTATTTTATTTGCTTAAGTAATGTACATTTAATATTAAAAAAAATTCCTTGTCTACAACTGTCAAACCGCCAAATTAAAGCCAAATTAATATAAACTTGAATAGCTAGCATTCAGATTGTAATTATTTGTGAGTGTGACTACTGACTAGTCACTCCATTTCATATTAGATAAATAAGATGAAAGATTTTTAATAGATGTAACATGTAAGCTAAGTAACTACATTAGCTTTTAAATCTAAGTATCTAACAAGTAATAATTTCTTCATTATTTAAACAAATTACTATACATTGATAATTTAATTGAGATGGTATCGAATGAGAAAAAGGCATTGAAAAGGCAAAAATTATCGCAAAGAGTAATATACTTTTTTTTAAGGAAAAATGGAGTTTTACTAAGGGAATTTATGATAAATTTAGGAGTCATCTGCTAGTGAATTTCAACTTATTCTATGTTATATCTAAGACTTAAAAGCCGATCTAAATTCTAAAGGCTACTTTAGATTTTATTTTAATGGTTAAACTTATGTGTAAGTATTAAGTTGAAAATTTATAACAAAATTACATGGTGGGTGGTGATATTAAACTATTTTTTCACAAAAAAAAGTTTACTTTTTAATATATTAGAATTAAAAGGCTACATTTTTCACGAAGTTGGATTATATGTTTATTGTTTAATGATCCTTTTCCTCACCTTCTCCATGTTTTTTTTCTACATAAAAGTAACTCTTGTGATTAATCAAATACTACTTTCTTTCACAAGTCAATTATTAATGTAATACTATTACATATATAGTCCTAAACTCCTAACTAACATGTTAGCATCACTAAAATCGGTTTGAAAAATACAAATAAACAATAAACCATGGAGTAGTATCTGGGGTTGCCGACGCTTCATAGTTACTACTCATGGTAAAGCATGTAGATTCATTGACTATTTATGTTAGTATCTGCAAATTATTGCAAAAATCCCATTTCATTTCACATTTTGCCAGCTTTACCACGTAAACTATGAAAATGACTTTCGTATAAAAACTTCGTGTTTCCAAAGTAAGCTTTCACATTATCCAAAATCAATTTTGTCTTCATGTATTTAGAACATTTTCGTGGCACACCACCTGAAATAACTATGTAGTTAACGCATTTTCATTCAGGTTGAGTTTTCAGATACTCTTATTGTCTTCCTTTCAATGTCTAAGGCAACGTGTTAACTATACATTCGGGTGTACATAGGTTGAGATGATCAGTTGATGACACATTCTAAATGTTAGATCAATATTATTAGTTAGTGGTATTGTAAAAATAATTACACCCCTGTTAATAATTTTCACATTTCTTAATCCCGTGAAATAGGAAACAAGCACTATATAACGACTAAATTAAGGAATGGAAGAGTATTAGAAAAAACAACAACTTTAGTATTGAATGTTATTTCCTAAGAATATATAAGTGAGTATGTGACAATTAATTCATAATATAATTAAATGAGTATTGAACTTTTACACCTTTTGTTTCTTCTTGTATCTTATAAGGAATTAGTAATGATTCTTAGGTCAATCAAATATATTTTTGATAAAGTAAATATGCGACTTCTTTAAGGTTTTTTGTTGTCTTGCAAACAGAAGAAATAATCAAAGGACCATAACTTAAACCAAAGATATGATCAACGTTTTAATACGTGAAGTAGTTCTCTAACTCTTTTGGTGGTTCATAATTGTATTTATTGGTCAAAGTTCGAAAACTTTGACCATTACTTTTCACTAATATTATATAAAGATCTTATATTATGCAATCATAATATATATATATATATTAACTTTGATACCTTCTACGAGTACCTAACTATAGATATTTAACAATGAGATATGTGTTGTTGGAAATAATAAAACCACAAGAAGTATGTCCATTAAAAGAACAAGACTTGGTCACTATACTGACCTTGCAATAGCACGGGGATCCCAGTTAGATGGGACATCATTGCGGACCTCGTCACAAAGAAGCAGAGGATAACGCTCAATATGCATATTGAATAGAACAATTGAGTAACCATCAAGCCCCAAAAACCTCACATTTGCTGCATCTTTTGCCCATGAACCACTTACAAACTTGAACAAAGAATTGAACATACCCGATGGAATTTTCCCTGAGACAGCAGAAATTCTATTGAAGAATTCTGACATCTGCAATTACATACCAATTAATACTCTTAATTTAGCTCATCTTAAGCTTGAGGATAAACAACCTTGCATTATTGTATACGTTCTTGGCCAATGCCACATTGTAATTCTTTTTTGAGACCTTTGCTCGCTCTCGTTCTCACCAATGTTGCTTGGATTATCATTTCACCTCAACTACCCATTTTGGATCCTCGACACTCGGACATGAGTGGGGACACTTGGACACATTATTTTAGGCCAAAAAATTGAAAAAGGTCCACAAAATAGCCGAGTCGGACACTTGGACATGTACATGTCGTGTCGGACATGAGTACCCTAGTCCGAGCAACATAGGTTCTCACGAGTACTTGCAAAAAATGTACCCCGCCCAAAAACACGGTTACTTATTGTAGAAGATATCGTAACATTTAACTAGACTCAAAATACAATCATTTTATAAAAGAAAGGTGTAGCCCAAAATAAATTAAACCAATACCGAACCCTAACCCACTTATTTGACATGTCAATCACAAGGATGGACGGGTGTGAACCCTTAATGATAGATTATGTAAATAATCTAGGATATCTTGTAAATTAGTTAGGTATATCAATCAGTTAGTTACCTTATCAATCACGCAAGGGAAATATTAGCACTAATCTAGGAAACAAACTAAGTGATTGATATACATAACTAATTTACAAGATAAACTAGATTATTTACATAATCTGATCTATCACCTTAGACTCTCTTTGGTTGGATGGGAAACATTTTCTCCATGGAAATAAGTTTTCCATGAAAAAGCATTTTCTACAGCTAGTTTTTTTGTTTTCCTGATAATAAAATTCAGAAAAGAAAATGAAAATGGGTGTTGGAAGGAGAGAAAGAAGCAGGTGAAAATGCAATAAGAATATATCTGCCATGCTTGAAGAACTATTCTCTCCCCCTAAAAAACCAAGCAAAAAATAAAGAAAAGGGAAAAATCCCTTCTCTTCAAAAATATTTTCCTCTAAACCAAGACCTATGTTGCTTGGACTCTTCATTTCTCAAGTACCCATATTAGATCCTCAATACTCAAACATGGGTAGAACACTTGGACACTTCAGTTTGGGCGAAAAAATTGAAAAAGTTCCACAAACTAGCCAAATCGGACACTTGGACACGTACTCATATCAGACATGGTTACCCGAGTCCGAGCAACATAGCCAAACACTCTCTCAGCATTGAAACCATACTATAAAAATAACCCAAATCATGGAAGAGATCGATATTAAAATTTACCTGGTTAAACTCAAGGATATCAGATTGATGACGAGTATGATCACCCTTGTCACATTTAATATCAATGGAGATAGGTTGTTTTAAAATGCCAAAACCAGGGACATAAAGTTGCTTCTTTTGTTCTTCATTGATCAAAACTAGCCTTTTATTTCCTTTGCAATACTTAAGACGAAAATCTGAGGTTAAATCAAAACCTTTTCCAAGACTTGCAATTGATTTGTCTATAACTCCACCATCAGTAGTCATGATCATCATCTTCAAACTCTCTGCGCTTGAGCTCTTATTATTCTCTCTCATGCTTTATTGAAATGGAGTAAAGTAAAAAAAATTATGAAGAAGAAATAAAGAAATGAAGGTTTTTAAATATTCATCAGGGTATATATAGTCAACTTATTTGTGAGTCTATCATTACAAGTTTATGGTATTTCGTTGGCATTTTTTTTTTTTTTTTTTTTGGGATTTTTTGAGTGGAATTTCGTGGATATAGTTGACCAATAAAAATAAGGTAACTATTCCTATTTTTATTTTATTTATCTGGGAAGGTTGCATTTTCAATATTTCCCTCCGTATTCTTTGGAAGCTTGTAGAGTCATAACTCATAGAGTCATAGTCATGGTCCTCGTTGATGAATTGATGATGGTTGGTTGCCTTCTTATAGTTGTAAAATAACTAAGTCTAAGAAAGATGCAGGACTAAATTTAAAATATGTCACGATTAAATTGATACATACTTCTTCTTTTTTTTAACTAATTGACTAAATCTGCTTCTAATTTTTTTTTAGGTATTGCAACAAATACAAGATGACCCTACCCAATGTATTAGCTATGGTTAAGCCCAATTGGATATGTCGCTAGAGAGATGGTCAAATTCTACCACAAAAGCTTCAAATATGGAGCTTTCATGGTCGAATTCTGCCATAAATTCCGACATGAAGCTTGAGCAAGTGATTAGAGAATAGAGGAAAGGAAAGGCCGAAAAATGAGGAGGGGAAAGATGCTGGAAAAAGTGATGCATGCCATAGTTGGAGGGGTGGTGGTGGAGGCATTGTGGTGGTTGTGGGCCTTGTGGCAGCTGCTAGCTAGGGGTGTTCATAAATATCCGATTCGTGATCCGATCGATCCTTTTTTAGTTTTCGGATATTTCGAATCGAATATCCGAAAATTTTCGGATATTTTCAGATTACTGTCCGAAATATATGTTTTCGAGTCGGATATCCGAAATATCCGATGATCTGATCCTATTCGAAACTTATTTTATGAACTTTTTCTTTGAACAATGTAATTTTTTAGTTTTCGAATATCCGATCTGATTTGAAAATTCGAATATCCGGTTTTTTCGGATCGGATTCGAATCACATTTTTCCCAATCCGGAATTTCGGATCGGATTATCCGAAATGAACACCCCTAGCAGCTGCGAGCCTGCGACGATGGTGATTGGGGTTGATATTAGGGAGTGAGAAGAGAGAATGGGATATATGGAGGGGGTGGACCGAGTTAGTAAGATTAGTTGGTTAATTAGATGTAAAAATGTTATTAATCTTTAGAAAAGTTTCCTCATTGGGCATGGTTGCATCTATTGTGACATTTTCCTATGAGGGAAGTGAAGTATCTACAAAAAATTAAACAAACGAATATTTGGAGAAGTTGAAGAGTCCACTAAAAAAGAGAGTACCATAGCAACCTTTTAGTCCTTGGAAGGAGGAGGAATAGTAAGGGGAATCCTCTTTTAAGTATCACTCACTTGGTGAGATTCGAACCCCTGACCTTAAATTCATGAGGTAAAATGCTCACCAAATGAGCCAAACCAAACCTGGTTAAAAAGTCATTAAAATGTGACACCAAAGACTATGGTGCTAATGGGATAAGCCTTATAAAACATAAAATAATTGATAAACAAGTAAACAACGAAACTTGGTGATTATGTATTCCTGTAAAATCCTACGTAGTTCTGAAAGCAACAATTGTAGTCTGGAGAGTTTTTTCGCTTAATGCCTTAATCCATGCACCTTTACTAGTCAATTTGACGGGTCCTCTATAGTAATGTATAATGGGGCACTTCCTAATTTGAATTATCCAGTAGTTTACTATATGGTAGCATCTGTGTGATAATTTGCTTTTCAAAATTTGGACATGGTCTTATTAGACCATCATCTTCTTGAAACCAAGCTCCCTCACCAATTCCAACCCTCTAACTATGGACATGAAATCAGCTCAAAATGATGTAACATATCTCAAAATGAATTAATAAATGAGTGCAATTTACATCACTCTAAGGCTTTATTCTTTTTGTGCTGGAATTTATTAAATTGAACTGAAATATGTTGAAATTAAGCTTAAAAGTACAAGGTGCTAGCCCCCTTATTACTAAAGTTTTTGGTCCTTTTTCCTCTTGTTTTTTGATATTTTGACCTGATTTACTTAATTCTCAAATTTTTACTTTTTCCAATTCTTTTTTTGAATGATGAGTTGGTTTTGTTTTTGTTCTAGTTGCTTACGAGCTTCCTTTTAGAATATGGTTCTACTCTAATTTCCATTTGATATTGTACGTTTGACCACAAAAGTCTTTACCAGTCACATCGAGCATGGAAAAGCGATTATCAAATATATTTAAAGACTAACTATGATGTTTGATTTCTTTTTCCCATATAGAAAGGGGGACAGTTATTGTAGAGAATGTTAGATTGGCAATAAATAAATAAAAAAGGTTTAGGGTTATTTTCGAGAATGCCCAACAAGTGAATGTCATTCTAGAAAGAAGAACAAAAAATAATGTAAGGCGTGTTACTGAACATTTTCCCAAAAATGTAAGATATCTCATAATTACAAAAATACTTCATATAGTCAAATATAAAAATTAGTGTGAAATCTAATTAAGAATATTATTCCTTAAAGACAAAAATGAAGATCAGAAGAAAAAAAAAGGTGAATAGTACGTGTGAAAATGTCACAAACCAAAGTCGGCACACTAAGAAATAATATTGGTATCCTTTTGCAACTCTTGTGTGATAATTTGATAAACGACAGTTTTTGACAAAAAAAATATAAGGTGATTTTCAGAAAATATCTTAAACTTAATTTTTCATATCATATGATGTGCATGTTTATGACCTACGATATTCATTCAAGCAATCCCGATATTTATTTGCATTGGATGAATTCCTGGCTAACTATATTACTATTAACTATAAGTACTTATGGGACAATATGTTTCCATGACTTAATTATGCCACAACAAGATTATGCATCTTTATGGAGTGCTCAATAGTCAAAACGATCGGTAGAGATTGAAAATTAGTTAGTAATTTTAATACCAACTAATAATTCTCAACTGGTCGATAATTTAGATACAACAATCGGTGAAATTTTACATATGGAATTTTAAATTTTACCTACTATTAGTCAGTATATAGTTATCAACCACGTTCTTAATAATAACACCACTCTTGGAAGAAGGTTTTGTTATCAAACAATGATTAGTTATTTGTGTGTGGGCATCATATAAGAGAATGATGCTTGGAAGAATGCTTTGCATCCTGTTTGCAAATTATTGTTCTACTTCTTTGGTTTTTGGGTCTATGAGCACACCTTTGATAACTAATCCTTCCTCCGTTTCGTTTTAAATGCAACAAATGAATATTTTATGTCTCACAAATAATACCCCTTTATTGCATTTAAAACGAAACGGAGGAAGTATATACTTCCTCCGTTCCGAATTAAATGCAACAAATCCACTTTTTTACTATTCACACTTTTCACTTTGACTAAGATTTGTGATTTATACATAATGAAAAACATAGTCAAGTGGGATCTTATTAGATTCGTCTCGTGACGTACTTTCATAAAATGTAATTTTTATAATTTAAACTTATATGTAATTATAGATATTTGTGGTCAAAATAATGCCTCGGCATGCGTAAAAGTGGATTTGTTGCATTTAATTCGGAACGGAGGAAGTATATAACTTGGGTAGCAAACTTCTTAACTTATATTGTCTTACTTCAGAATTGATAAAGTTAATTAGGTAAGTTCTAATAAGTACTTATTGTGGTGATGTTGCATGTGCTTGTGTACAAACTTGTATACTTCCTAATCTGAGAGTTTGTTTGGTTAACCTTCAAATGCATGGGAAATTACAATTCCTAGGAAGTAAATATATGTGTTGTTGTTTGGTTTGCAAAAACATAGGAAATAGAACTTCCTAGGAAGTTCTATTTCCTACAAAATGGAGGAAATAACTTACCTAAGCCCCCCTAGGTAAGTGGAAATTCCCATGGGAAATAGAATTTCCCATGTTCAACCAAACAAAAAAATGTACTTCCTCGGAAATAAAATTTCATGGGCAATGCAAATTCATGGGAAGTTATACTTCCCAACTTCAACCAAACGAGCCCTGATACTCACCCCACAATATAAAAGGGGATTGTAAGTTCTAAGTTAGGGTGTATTCTCTTCACCTTAAAAAGAAGTTTTCGGAAATATAAGTTCAAATAAGTTTCAATATATAAGTCATGATAAGTTCATAATATATACAATTAACTTGTAAAAATAAACTCTAGTGAGTTCAAATAAACTTAGATAAGTTCCAATAGTTTAATGAAATTCATGCGAAAATGGCATTTTAGTTTGTAAGTGAGGGTTATCTATTGCCTAAAACTGATCTAAATCTACACTTTTGTCCTTTATAACTTTCGACATCCATCATAACCAATTAGGTGACGAGGTAGGATCAGTGGTTTGAGTCTATACAATAACTACCTCCACAAACATGTTGACATTGTCGTGTTGGGCCGTCGTGGGGACCAACACAATACTTACAGATATTGGTCCAAACTTGCAAACTATTGTCTGGCCATCATCGACACTGTCGTGTTGAGCATAGTGGGGCCATTATCAACATTGTCGTGTTGAGCAGTGGATGACAACCTTGTTGAGCTTAGCCAAGAAACTTCAGAATAGAGACATGCCAAGTTTAATGTGGTGGATTGGTCCAAATTATCATGACATAACAAGCGGGAAGTTCTTATCTAACTAAAGTGTTTGGGTTTATATGCTGATGATGACGGTGGAGTGCTGATGGGTTGTCTACAAAACAATGCGATGAATCTCGTCTGATGGATGATGACCAACGATTACCAACAAACTAGCCTCAGGGGGTTTTGCTAGGAAACCCACTCTCCGATACTTAAGTCAGTCGGTGACGTAAAGCCAATGTAGGTTGGGTGGTTCTTTTATAAGCATTTAAAATTGCAATAAACGTACCTTATATGAGCATGGCGTGAGAGTATCTACATCAAAGAAGAGAGGACCAAACATAGGCATAGGTCATGAACTCAACCTTCACGTCTCTCTTTACGCCGACACTTACAAAACCCATCAACGACTCATTTCCCTTTCATCCAGCTTGATAAAATATACGACCAAACAAAAACCAATCCCCTTTTAGACCTTGATCCATATTCTAACCCTAACACCTATTAAACGAATAATTACACAAAATTCTTCCTCTAATGAAAATTACACAAATTTGTACATACAAAAAAATTCAACAAAAACAAATTATGGATTATGGATTATGGATTATGGATTATGGATTATGGATTATGGTTTAATAGATTAGAAGTTAGTAATATTAGTAGTACCAAAGTTTGATGATTTGATTTTGCCGTTCTCACCACCCATACCCCTCCCGTCTCTCACCCCTTTCAGCTATCTCTCTCTCTCCTACTATCTTCCTTGCGCTCTCAATTCCCCGTCTCTCTCTCTCTCTCTCTCCTGCAAGTGCTCTCCCAACACTCCGCGAAACCCTAATCTCTCTCTCCTCCTTCCACCCCAAAAAAAATCTCCGGCATCTCTTTCTCTCTCTATATTTCGCTTTCTCTCTCCTCTTTCTCCTCTCGAGTTCGCCGAATCTGATCCATCGATTTCGATCTCAATCTCCAAAAATGGCTAACCGCAAGATTGATCTGCCTGACGATCTCATTTTATCGACCCCCAAAGGTAAACCCTTTTACTTCATCGTCATTTCTTGATTTGGGGGTTTTCAATTTAGGGCTGATTTTGTAGATTTGATGTTGTCAATTTTGATTTCTTCGTTGTAGTGTAGAATTAGGGCTTTTTGATCTAAACAAGAATCCTTTTTTTTCTGTCAATTTATTTTCATGGGTTTTAGGGTTTGATTTATGTTTCATTTGCGACAATGAAATGACTTGTTTGTATAATCTATAGTTTTGAAGTATTCGGATTTGTTTTTATGAGTAGCTGATACAACTCATTAGCTTATGGTGAAATACTGTTCGATGTTAAGTTATTACCCTTAAATTGAAATGAGTGTTTAAGTTTACAGAAATGAGGATGATTTTTATTTTTATTTTTCTCTTTTGTTGGGGTGGTGTATAGATTATGAATTTATCTACGATACGAGTAATTTGGTTGACGGATTTGGCGTGATTGTAAGGTTTTTTAGTTTCGAAGTGTCTAATGTACTTGCTATGTGTCTTGAAGCCTCACTAGAAAATGATGATGAAAAGATCTCTATGGGGTTCCTTGATGATGTTAAAGGTATAGTTGATGGTAGTGATGGGTTTTAAATTGATTTACTTCTTCTCAGGTATGCTATCTTTCTAATTATTTTTTCGCCTTGTTTTGTAACTACTAACTTTTTTGTTTTCGAAATCGATGCAGATCAAGCAGCTTCTGAGAATAGCATTCCTTTGTCCCCTCAATGGCTTTATGCCAAACCTAGTGATGCTAAGCCGGTGTGTTTCTGATCTTTTTTAAACTTCGTTGCCTTTTCTTTTCCTCTTAATAAATAGGTACTGTAGCATCTTAGTTCTTAATAACACGTCATGTTTCATCACACGTGAAATTGAATTTGTGTATTATGGTTTTGTTTCCAGCTTATGGTCGGAATTATACTGATTGTAATGGTATCCAGCTTTTAGTTTTCCCTGTATACATATTATGTTGGTGTTGTCTTGCCTTTTTCTTCTTTGATTTGTGAACTGATAGAGAGGTGATATTTGAAGTTGATGTAAATTGTTCTTAGTGTAGTTTGATTGGGTTCTCTAGCTATGTACTAATTTGAGAATAAAAAGCACCCCTTCTGTGTATGTTCTCTTAATTGACTTCACAAAAGAGCTTTGCCTGTCTTGGTATGTCAATGTGATTATGGTAAATGCGTAAATTTGGAAGTTATCGAATGAGAGTTGAATCTAAGAAGTAGTTTGTTTAGATTCTAGTCTGTCTTCAAATTGTTCTATTATTCTGTTTATCATTGTCTTTTTGCCTGATTCATGGGTAATTTTCTGTGGCTGGAGTTGCTCAGTGTTAAGAGACTGCCAGACTGGGAACCCCTGCTAGTTTAGGATGTTGAAAGTATTAGGCTTATGATTATCGTGGATTTATTGGAACAGCTTGTTTTGGTCATTTTATGCAAGCCAATACTGAAACCTCAGTAGAGGCTTGGGCTAAATGTTTCTGGAATCCCTTTGTTTTTCAGATGGATAATTCATTTGGCCCTTAATAATTATTACTGTGATCTCCAAAACGCTAGTTCAGGGGCATAATGTGTAGTTAAAGTTGGTTTACATTCATTAAATGGAATCTGTTTCTCTATTAATCAACAGGATATCCGTACCCCAATCACTCTCTCTCTTGGAAACTCCACTGATCCAACTCATAAGGAAAATGACAAGAAGGACTGGAGGAAACTTGCTTCTGAGAATGAAAGCACCAGGCGTTGGCGTGAGGAGGAAAGGGAAACTGGATTACTTGGTAGAAGAGAACGCAGAAAAACCGATCGCCGTGTTGAAAATGTTTCTGTCAGGGAAAGTACAGAGGCGAGAAACCTTCCCGCTGCTGAACGTTGGCATGACCCAGCAACCCGCAACTCTAACCATGAGACAAGGCGTGACAGCAAATGGTCTTCTAGGTGGGGTCCTGAAGAAAAGGAGAAAGAATCACGGCCTGAGAGGAAAACAGATAATGAAAAGGAAGATGCTCAGAATGATAGTCAATCGATTGGGAGTGGTAATCGCGATGCTGACTCTCGTGATAATAAGTGGAGGCCTCGCCATAGGATGGAACCTACCTCGAGTGCACCTACTCCATACCGTGCTGCTCCAGGCTTTGATAAAGGAAAGGTAGATGGTCACAACATGGGATTTACTGTTGGAAGAGGGAGGTCAAGTGGTATACCAATTGTGAAGCCTCCACTGGGCAGTACAAGTGGCACTGTCCAAGGTGACAAGGACGAGCATATACTTGGGAAACCATGTATTACAGCGGAGTCATTTCGTTACCCTAGAGCTAAGCTTCTTGACATATACCGTTTACAAAAGATTGATGCAACTTCTTATTCCAAGCCTGATTCCATGGAAGAAGTGCCCTCCATAACCCTGATGGAGGCTGTTGTGCCATTAGCTTTTGTTGCACCAGATGCCGAGGAGGAGGTGAGATTTATGATAGAATACTTTATTTAGTCTTTTGAGTAACTCTCTTTTTTATGTGATGTTCACAGTTTCTAGTCATTCCCAAATCCCAATACCTCAGCAGACGAGAAATGCGTTCATAGGCCCTTCTAAGTGGGATATTTTAACTGTTTATATTTACTGGTATTGATATTATACCGTCCCAACAGGCAATACTTAATGATATATGGAAGGGGCAAGTCACTGGTAGTGGAGCTTCTTACAGTCCATACAGACAGAGCAAGGTAGCTGAGGCTGCCACAGGTAATAATCATAATCACTTTTATTTTGGTTAAGAAGCAACTGCTTTTGCTTTTCATTTTTGATGGTGAAAGTTGTATTGACCAGGCGCTGGCAACTTGGATTCTGTTGTGGATAATGAGGGTGTTATTCCTGCTAATATTGAGGAGGCTATAAGTTTCCTTGATCCCGTGAGTGGTAAATCTAGTCAGGCTGAAGGTGATGATCCGCTCTATTTTGGTTGACGTTTTCTTTTAAACAGAATATTATTTGAGCGCATTATCTCTAATCATAATATTATTGCATGTTTCAGAGAGAAATGCTCAATATGCAGCAGAATTTGAAGTTTGGAGCACTGTTTCTGAGGGACCAATGTCAGCAGTTTCGAGAATTGCTGACGCGACAAAGACTCGTGATGATAATTACAACATTACTCACCTTAAAGCTGCTGAAGGCGACCGAACTGCTTTTGATATCGGTTCTAAACTTCCCGATGATTCTAATTCTTTGTTTGCGTCAGAATCTCTTGATGATAGTCGGGGTAACAGTCTGTATGCCCAGAGTGAGAGAGATACTAATGGTGTGGGAGATGGCGTACCACCTGAGGAGTTAAGCTTGTATTACCGTGATCCTCAGGGAGAGGTACAGGGTCCATTTCTTGGTGTGGACATCATCTCATGGTTTGAACAAGGTTTCTTTGGCCCTGATTTACCAGTTCGTTTGGTAGATGCTCCAGAACATGCTCCTTTCCAAGAGTTGGGTGATGTAATGCCGCATCTGATGCTTCAAGAAGGTCTTGGTATTAGCTCAGATTTAAGTTCTAAGATAGATAATGGAGAGTCTGCATCTACCACTGAGATCAATGATCCGTCCACACTGAATAGCCAAACTTGGCGGTTGTCAGAGTTGGATAATCATTTAAATCAGCCTGCTCGCTCTCGGATGCTGGAGCGCGATGATCCAACACAACATGCATTTTCTGATGGGAAAAGCTTTCATGATTCTTCTGCTCAGGATGAAGGTATTTCTCTTAGAATGATTATATGCTTTTGAGATTCGCATTGGTGGATTTGATGCCATGATGTTAATCAACTCTTTGCTTGTGTTGCAGAAATTGTATTTCCTGGAAGACCTGGGAGTAGCGGCAACCCTGTTGGGAGACGTCTGAGAAGTGCTGATGGGCCAATGATAAATCAAGTCGGGTTTCATAACCATCCTAATGAAATGAAAGAAACCGGCATGCCCATTCACAAAGATGATAAGCTCCATCCTTTTGGCTTGTTATGGTCTGAACTTGAAGGAAATCCAACCAGGCAAGCCCAACCCTCAAGTATGCCCTCTACTGTTGGTATGCCTGGTCATCTTATGGGTCATTCGCCAGGGAGGGTTTCTCCTTTCAGCGGAATTCCTGATCAGAATATGGAGGAAACATGGTCCAACTTTTATGACAAAGGTCCTATATCTAACTCAAACAGGTATGGAGACTCATTGGAGACTCAGCACTTTCCTCACCTTGATCAAGAATCCAATCATCGGGAATTAGCTGAGCAGATTATATCAAGACAACTCCAGCAGCAGCATATCCAACAGAGGAATCTCTTGTCTCAACTTACCCACTTGAATGAGTCACCTTTAGAACAAGTGCCAAGCCGAGCTTCTCTCCATCAACAGCTGTCCAATCAACCTTTGTCCGAACTTGAGCATATCTTGGCTCTCGAACAGCAGAGGCAGCTCGAGCTCCAACAACATCATTTGCAGCAGCAGCAGCAACAGCAACAACAGCAGCAGCTTCAGAAAATTTATATGCAGGAACAACAGACCCAAGCTAGGCAACTTTTACTTGAGCAGTTCTTACATGGTCGTGAGGCTGGCTTTGCTCAATCTCATATAGATCCTAGTACAGGATTGGATCAGATGCTGTTGAAGCAGCACCTTCTACGTGATACCCAGTCCCATTTGAATCAGTCTTCAAGGCACAGTGATCCATATTTGGAACACTTTATACAGGCGAAGATGGGCCAAGCAACTCATCAAGATAGGCAGGCGGATCTTTTAGAACTAATGCAGCACACACGGCATGAACAATTTCGGTCTCAAATGCTTCAACAGGAGCAGCTACAGGCACGGCAGATGTCAATGGGTTTAAGGCAGCGGCCAGAAATGGGAGAAGGAAGACCAATTGGCTCAGTTTGGCCAGTGGATGAACCAGAGCAATTTCTTCGCAATTCTGTTGGTTCTCAGCGAGGTCATTCTGCTGCTTTCAGCCCACCTCCGTTTAGCCCTCTAGATATGTTGCAGCAGCAGCAGCAGCAACAGCAGCAGCAAAGGGCACAGCAGGAGGAGCAGCTAAGAGAAATTGAAAGAAACCTTCAACTGCAGGAGCAACTGAAAAGAGGTCTATATGACCCCGGGACAATACCTTTTGAACGGGCAATGTCCATGCAAGGTGGAGGTCCAGGTGTTAACTTGGAAATGGCTAATGCTATGGCCAGACTGCAGGGTTTGGATATTCAAGATCCAAACAGTCATGTGCGCTCTGCAGGTCAACTGGGCTCATTAAATTCTGGGAACCTTACTCATCATCCACACCACCCTTTTGTTCAGAATGAATTCAATTCGTCACATTTTGATGCCGAGGGTCGTTGGCCTGATAGTGATAGCCGTATGTCGAATGATTGGATAGATTCTCATATCCAGCAGCTGCACATTAATGCTGAGCAACAGAAGAGAGAGCAACAATTTGATGAAGACCATTCAAAGAGATTGTTGATGGAATTGCTGCATCAAAAATCTAACCATCAACCAACCCAACCACTAAATTTGAATGAAGGTCCACCTTTGGAGAGGAGAACGCCATCTGGACTTTTTCATGGAGCAAACTCTGCAGAGCATTTGTTTAACCTTGCTCATGAGCATGATCTTGCTTTAGCCAATCCGGCAGCTGTTCCATCTTTTGTGAATATGTCAGCTGAGCAAACTCAGCTCCGTCTAGCTGATGAACAGGGTGGTGGTTTTGACAGTACTGGAAGATTGACTGGTCGATCAAACCCTGGAATAGCTATGGAGGGAGAATCTATGTACCCTGGAATCAGTAGAAGTGCTTCTCTAATATACACCAATTCTGATGTGAGTGGCAACTCTTATATTGACCGAGAATTCTCGGAGTTGGAGGGAAAGAAGTGGGCTCCCAAAATTGAAGATTATGATGGATCAGTAATGGAAATTTCGGAGAGTATGTCCAAGCAACATGGAGTGGCAGCATTGGATGGCAGGGAGGTACCAGCCAGTTCCATTAACAGGCAGAGCTCGATTGGGGTTGCTGGTAAATTTTCTGAGATTCACTTCTGGTAATGCTTGCAAATCTTTGGAAGGTGGGAAGTAATAATAATTTATGTTGCTTGCAGCTGGACAAGGAGGATTCTACAATGAAAAAATTGGACGATCTAATTCCTTTACTGAAGAGGTTGATAGGTAATGAATCTGCTGCTGGCCATCTTTAGCATTGAGTACTGGTGTAATTATAAGCAGTGTATTACCTTTTTACCCATGTATGATATTGATTTCTGATGAAGATGGGGAATAAATTGATAGAATTGCTTTGAGGATGCACTATGTGCCAGAAAATGGGTCTGTGTGTGTCAGTGTGTAATTTGGTGGAGTGTAGTCCATATTCTGGTAACAGTCACTTTGATGAATACGATAATCTTCCTTTCAGAATTCTGTTTTGCTGGCCTCATAGGTTTTTTAGGTAACATTATGGTGTTGATTGCATGGCAAATTGGCAAGAGAGGATAATCTTTGATAATCCTTGGGAACTTCAGTTTATACACCACTTTCACAAACAACTCTATAAAGGTTCTCAAAACAATAGACAGCTTGCTCAATTAACACTACACTTTGATGGTTTTTGTGAGTTCTACACATTGATATGACCCACAAAACCAGTCCATTAGTGTCCATTACTTAACGTGTGGAGCTCAAGAAAATATAAAAAATGGTAGTCTTTCTTGAACAAATTGTCTTGTAAGGTATTAAATTCTATTAAAAGGTAGTTTCTAGAATGTGATTTATTACATTTCTTCTGCACAATTGCTCCTAAACTAGACAAGCATTGTTTGTTACCTAAACATAGAAGGTATGTAGAGCAAAGTCTTGTCCCTATACTAAATAAGCAATGTTTGTTACGCAAAATTAGAAGGCTAGAGCAAAGTCTTTCTCTGAAGTAGTATATGTTGCTTTATTTTGCTCACTTTTGTCTCTCTTTTTGTGTTGGGTGAAATTTTTTTGCTCACTTTAGCTGTACTGTACATTACTCTATTTTTTTTAATATATTTATTTATTATAGTTGTCATATCTAGTTGATAAATTTAGAGATTATCATTCCTATCATTTATTGTGATGTTTCCTGGTCATTTGGTTCTGTGCATGATCAGGTTGTGGGGTACTTTGGTTGATAAAATATGCAACTCGAATTTCTAACAGGACTGTATTGCAGTTGTCTGTATCTTTGTTGTTTAGGACATGTCTAAACATACTGAATTTATTTTTTTGGGGCGCTATCTAAACATACTGTATCTCTAAACTTTTGAAGGAGCTGAAAAGAAAGATTGAAACAGCAGATGCTTTCACGTTTTTTTTACCCGTGAGAAATCTTCATTCTATTGTAGCTCCAAGTGTGCGCGATGCACGATGGTTCTTGTTTTTCCCTTTCCTTTACCTCCTCTGGACTCTAGTTTTAGCTATTGTTATTCAACCTTTTATAGGTTTAGCATTTATGTGTGGAATTTTTAGATATCAATTGATAAAGAGCAAGGAAGAAAGTTGGGACTTCTGATCATGATGGAGAGTTGACTGCCTTGATGGTTTCCCTGTAGCTGGTCTCTGACTGGTGATTAGAGAGAGAGAGAGAGAACAGAGGAGGTCTGCAGAAAGAGGGTTTTCTGACTTTGAAGAGAAGATTAGATTGGCGTAATGATTGTGAGTTGATTGCTGTGATGGTCTCTTTGTAGCTGGTAGCTAAAGAGGACAGAGGCTGTGTGCAGAAACAGGAAGTTTCTGTGCTGTCAAATGTCGATGAAAACCCTCTTGGTTGGTTGGTTGGAGGAGGGATGTATGGAGGAGAATTTACTGCGTGCTCTGTGACCAATGCTCTGGAAACAATTGGTAATTAAACTTAGTTGTGAGGTGGGAGCATTGGTCCAGAACGACTTAAGGCTCCCCCCCCACATCGTTTTTCTGCAAAATCTATGCGTTTAGATAGGATTTGAATTAGAATTCTGTAGTAGTCAATTGTGTGTCTAATTTTCTTTCTTTCAGTGAAAGGGTTTTAGATGCATTCAGCTTTCAGCCTCACATTTCTTTAGTTTCCATCAATATTCGTGGACCTGAAGAATGTTCTGAATGTGCTTCAACCTTTATGAGACAATCCCTTTTGTGTTTCTGCATGTGAATACCATATGGAAATTGCAATTGTGTCTCCTCTGCTTTCCGTTGAACATCAGTGTCTTTTGATGATGTCACAGAAGAGACTCAGAGAGTAGTTACTCTTGGTTTTTTGTCTCTGCTTTTTCAGTTGATCCAGTTGTTTTGTTTTACCCCTTTTCTTTGTGTTACACTTGTTTTGTTTTAACACTTACAGTTGAGCCTTTCGAATTTCCTCCCTTCCTGAAATTGGTTTCTTCGGCGCAGGATACCTACTGTTCTTTCCAGAGGGTCAGAAAATGTCTTGTTTAAACGTCCACCTGTATCTCGTCCTTTGTCCTCTCAAGAAGGGATGTCTGGTCTAGTAGTTGATGCTGCCACCAAAGGGATGAATCCTCCAATTGTGACTGCTGACGGTATGCACATCTTTAATTGAGTTACTATCGTCTCCATGTTGGCAAAAGATTATAAAATTAGCTGTCCTATAATATAGTTGATATTCTTGGAATTGTTTATATGGCGAAAATACTAGCTTTTAGAGAACTAAAATGTCACCTTTTTTTTAAGGATGTACTTTGGCCTATCGTTGTATTACATATTTGCTGTTAGTGGTATTTGGTATTGTCTTCGACATTTTATTGTTTGGTTTATATAAACCGGTGCGCAAGATCTTTCTTTTTAGCCAGTGAGCTCATTATATGCAAGTAATTGAGTCTAGCATTTCTCCTACTTCATCGTAAATCTCGGATGATCATGTATTAGCTTTTACACTCCCTGCATGTTGGTGAATACCTTTGGTGTTATATGTAGCAGAGACAGACCAGGTTATTTATATTCAGTGAAGCCACTGTCAGTAGGCTGGAGCGTTTCTGTGATTTATTTTAGTGTTTATGTCCTCTGTCCATATCTAAGTACAACACTTGGTTTTTCTAGGTTTTGAATGCACACAGTTGTGGTTTGACCATTAGCAAAATTATGAGAAGCTGAGTTTTCATTTTGAATGAGAAATTAATATATTTGTAGAAAAATATGTTTAAAAGTTCAGTTGATCAGAAAGCAAATATTGCGCAACTGATATGATGCCAAATTTTAGGTGGACGGCGGGACTTAGGAGGCAACACCACTGTCCAAGCTCCTGATACCTCTACCAAGAAGGATATACGATTTAGGCGGACTAATTCTTGTAGTGACTCTGATGTATCGGAGACATCATTTATTGACATGTTAAAGAGCAATGCTAAGAAACCGCCTCAACCCGATGCACACGCAACAGGTGTCTCAGAATCTGGTGATGCTGGCCAAGGTGGTAAAAGTGGGAAGAAGAAAGGGAAGAAAGGAAGGCAGATTGATCCAGCTCTTCTTGGTTTCAAGGTAACTAGCAACAGGATTATGATGGGAGAGATCCAAAGGATAGATGATTAGTTAGTATTTTTGGTACAAGTGTCATAGTTAGTTGTATCTAATGTTTTTTTTTCCAGTTCTACCAAGAGGTGTACAGTTTCCTTTTTTTTGGTGTAAAGCTTTTTCATTTTTGGAAATTCATTTGATTCTCCGGCCTATATTTACCCTGTTTACCTGTTCATGAGAAAGGGTGATAGAAGGGCTGTGATAGTTTGGGCAATTTAGCTAAGAATGCCCGTGTAGAGGCTGTCCTTGTACATGATACTAAGCTTGTTAATCTATAGTTGTAGCAGAATGAATATTGACCAATAGAAATTTTACGCCTACCTCATTTTTTGTTACAAGGTCGTTTGATCAAATCTCCACTGGAGTGCGATGGAGGAGGATATTTTCCTATCTTCCCCTCAGTGAGTGGAGTAAATCACTATATTGTACTTTGTTGAATAAATTGCAAAGGTTTAACTTTTACGTTATTTAAATAGTATCTATTTGACCAAATTTAACCAAATCATGCAAGCTCAAATCTGAGAAATAAGGATCTGTTGTGCAATTGATGCTCTCCTTAAAACTCCATAATTAAAATTTAAAAAATACAATGAAAACATTTTGTTTTATGATATATATACCGAGAATCTCAAATTGTTTGTGGAAAAAACCCATCTGATAAAAATTCAATGCCAACCAAAAGATGTAATCTTTCATAGGATGAAGATTTTGAAGTCCCAAATCACATGGTACAGGTTTTGTACCATTTTCATCCCTGCAACAAATCTGTAGAAGAGAGCTCCTCTGCGGAATTGGAAATAGAAGAAGATAACTAAAATTTACATCATGTTCATGTATCGAAACAAGTAGTGAAATGATGGCGGAAATTTACATTTTATGGTTGAAAAGATCACTTATAATTAATTATAAAAGATCACTTACAATTAAAGGCGGAAAATTTATAAACAATTTCATTTTGTACCACTATCATAGGATCAATCAAACTCATTTATGGATGATCAAGCAAATGGTAGATGATAGTCTTCAATTTAAACAAGGGAGTTACTATTTATCAGCATAAAAGTCATCCCTTACATACACCATAAGAAAGTTGATTGCACAAATGTACTCCTTTTTTTTGAAGTGTATGTGGAGCCGTAAGGACTATGATGTAGAGTGTAGACGGAATTTAATTCTCGACCATGGGGACGGGTACCAATTAAATTGACTATCGACATCCACACACTTAACACCATCAAGACACCAAATGACCTCATCAAGCTCAGGTTGAAAGCCAATGTCCTTGGAAAAGCTTCATGATTGTTCCGCCCATTATCCAATTCAACTCTGAAGGTGATAAGTCTGCTTGTTTAGCAATTAGAGATACGCCTTCTTTTGCTGCTTTGTAACCACATTCGGAAACCACAAATGGAAAATCACTGCAATAGTTGATTATTTAGTTTTCTTTTGCTACTTTTAGATCACATCCATCTATCTAGCATGATACAAATCATTACCTTCCCCACATAATTCTATTCGCACCGAAGCTCGAGACGACTTGAGAAAATGGAGAGGACAAGTCCTGGTATGGAAATGGCTCTCTGGAGATCCTGAACAGAGCACTGAACTTTACATAAACCTGCTTATGTAACATACATCAAACTGGATTACACCCAAGCAGATGATTGTGAGCACTGAATAAAATTATATGTTTACCGCAAAATGATCTTGAGCAATATTTCTTTAACGAATAAGTGTAATTTTCATGTACTCTGATCCATATTTTCACCTGTGGGAATCGAGATAACTTTAAAAGATTTGAGAAGGCCAGGCTTTCATCATCATTGCTGCAACAAAGTACAAACACAAGACATCCAATTTTTAGAAAGCTGAGAATTTGGAAGCTGCTTGTGGCGAAATTTACCAACAAGAGATGTACGTTGGTGGCTTGCAGAAACCCATATGATCTATTAACACAGGAGTTGAAGGGTATTCTGTGCACAGTTCCTCAATCTCAGAAAAATGCAGATTTAGACCCTGAAAGTTCAACATTGAGTTAAACGATGACGATGTCACAAATAGGTACGTTAGTTCTTTGTCTTTGTTCCAATTAAGTATAACTTTATGTCTATAGAGATGTGAAGTAACACAAGGATGAGACAATTTCAGGTATCATTGCAAGACCTTCATACACATGAAGCATACTGGTATACCGAGTTCTCCGGCCTTGGAGAACATTTTCTTCCCTATCTCATTTGTCATCTGCAGAAGTTGATGCATCACATACACAATTAAATCATCTCATTTTAATGGTTCATATACATCCAAATAATACAAAGTAATCAAGAGTAAACCAGAGATAGTTAGTGACTCGATAAGTACTGAAGATGACTACCTTCTGACCAGATGGCCATAGATATGGATTAAAACGAACTGCACAATATCCATCCTGACAAAGAAAGATGGCGTTATGTATATATAGACAGCTAAAACATTGTACTATCAGATAAGGTAAACCAGCAGTCACCTTGGAGACAAGATCCTCTAGCTGTTCAATTCCACTTCCATCATCAGCAGGGTTTGCCAGGCAACAACCAGAGAATTTGGAGGGATATCTCTTCAAAATGCTGAACAAAAATCATAAAACAACGATTCATGCACGTCGGAGAGATGGTAATGAAGATTCAACATTTTCACGGATTCCACTTTCATAAATCAAAATAGAGCAAGAACAAAAATCTATTTATTTAAAGCACTGTAGCAGTTTGGTAGATGTGACAAGACCATACTGCATAGAAGGTCAAATAACCCTCTAGAATCTTCAAATGCTCAAATTTCATAATCTCAATGATCATTTAGGTTATGCTAACCAGTAACCACTCCCTTCATTTTGTCTGGCAAACCTTTAAGAAGTCTTCGGCTTTGCTCTGCTCACCCTGTTTTCACTTATATTAAAGGAAAATAGGTGTTTTTTTTTTTTTTTTTTTTTGACAACAAGTACAAACATAATACATACCAAACCTAAGCAAGCTTACCGTTCCTAGCTGCTATAGCGAGTTCATGACTACCTTGAACTATTTCCCTAGGTACTTTCCTAATTTCACAATAACTAAGCTTATTACAATTATTCAATATCTCATGTCCTAAGGTACATAAGTGGAAAGGAAATTGATACCTGCTAAGCATATATACTAATTGACTAGAATCCGTAAGGATACTAATTGTCGAACTGCCACATCTTAAACCTTCTCTTAAGCCCTTAAGCACTGCCAGCATTTCGCATTGAATTGCTGAAATTGCTTTAACCTTTTCATTCCCTTGGAATTCACAACCATCCTCCAGTCTAACTATCCATCCAATCCCTGCTGACGGACAATCCTTTCGAACATCCCTCTTCCAAGCTCCATCCACTTTGACACAACACATGTTTGCATGCTGCCTTCCAAAAGTAACTACCAGGTTTCTTTGATGTTGATCCATCTTGCTTTGTTTCGCATCATGGTAATTGAGCCTTCCTTCTTCCTCCTTATAATACTCTTCTGCCATGCGCATAATTTCGATTGGATTAGGGTTACCGTTACGAAAGACTACTTGATTTCGATGCCTCCATATAGCCCACATATATGCACAAAAACTTCTTACTCTAGGGCTATGAGGACCATCTTCCTTCCAGAATTTGTGCATGAAGTTAGTAATCCATTAATTAATTGAAACATGATTCGTATTCTGCACCTGAATTGCTAACCACGAACCCCACCAAATTCTAGCAGTCACCGGACAATCTCTGAACAAATGAGTCTCATCCTCGGTTGCATCTTTACAAAGATAACATCGGTCAATGACGTTGATCTGTCTTTTCCTGAGATTACTATTTAATGCCAATGCATTCATTAGTATTCGCCAAACGAAAATTTTCCACTTTGGCCTCATATGCATTGCCCATAGCTTCTTCCAAAACTTGCTATCCACAGTCTGTCTGCTTTGTAATTCCTGTGACTCTTGTAACATAGCATACGCATCTTTAGTCGTGAGTACACCATTATTAGTTCTATTCCATACATAAGAATCACTAACAGCCTTTTCCGGAAGATGAATCGACAAAATTCTATGCGCAACCTCCTTAGGAAATATCCTCCAGACTAGCGCTGTATTCCACATCCTCAATCCTGGCTTCATTAAATCCTTGACCCTCTGAACGCCCAATTGTTCTAGGTCACAACCCCGCCTTAACGTTATCGGCTTTCCACTCACCCATTTATCCTGCATAATATGAGTTCCTTCCCCATTTCCAATTACTTTACTGAATGCCGCCCTACACTGAGTAATTGCCCAACACATCCCTCTAAAACCCCACGATGCGGATCTAATACATTGTTGCTTTAATCCAATTGAAACAGGTGATCCTTTGTATTTGGCTAACAAAACTCTAGAGACCAGCAGATCCTCCCTGTTATGCAGCCTCATAGCTTGTTTAGCCAAGATTGCTGTATTAAAGTATCTAACATTTCTAATCCCAAGGCCACCCATTCCTTTAGGCAATTCAACCTTCTTGCTTGCCCAATGAATTTTTTTTGAGTCTGTACTCCACAGAAATCTTGAAAAGATTGCATTAATACTATTCGAAATTCGTTTAGGGAGAAGAAACACTGCCAGCACATGATGACATAATGACGCTAGAAGCTGCGTTAATAAGGAGAATCTTCCCCGCATGTGAGAGCGCAAGATGCTTCCATTTACCAACCTTCTTTTGAATTTTTTCTATAAGAGGTAGAAACTTGCTGGAACTACGTCCATCTATTTCAATATTATTACCCAAGTATCTGCCTAGCTCTTCAGATGCAGGAGTTCGAATGATACTTCTCATGCTTTCCTTACAATTCTGTGGAGTGTTCGGGCTAAACATAATTAAGGACTTTGAAAAATTAATGACTTCACCTGAAATTTGACTGAAGCGATTGATAATGTCCTTAACAGCTTCACAAGATTGCGGTGTTGCTCTAAAAAACATAAGCGAATCATCTGCAAAGAAAAGATGAGATACCGAAGGGCCATTCCTTGACACTTTGATGCCTTGAAACAAACCCTGCTTTTCCGCTTTGACCAGCATTCGAGAAAACACCTCCATCACTAAGATGAATAGATATGGCGAAAGTGGATCACCCTGGCGTAGCCCACATTTCGGTTTAAACCTTTCCGTAGCTTCCCCATTAATCAAAATGGAATAAGAAACAGTGGTGACGCACTGCATGATCCAATGTTGCATCTTTGCTGGAAAATTCATTTTTTGTAGAAGCCATTGCAAAAAAAACCCAATTCACCTTATCATATGCCTTGAACATATCAATCTTCAGGGCCGCAAGAGATTCTCTTCCTCGTTTCCTCCTTTTTAAGAACGTGACAACTTCATGCGCTAAAAGGCAATTGTCTGACATCAATCGCCCCGGGATAAACGCATTTTGAAAAGGGGAAACCAGAGTTTGCAAAATTGGCTTTAATCTGTTAACCAAGACTTTAGAGATGATTTTATAAATGACATTACATAGACTTATAGAACGGAATTGCCCAGCTGCCTCAGGATGCTGAACTTTCGGAATAAGACAAATAAGTGTAGTATTCCATTCCTTTAAAAGATATCCATGTTCAAAAAAATAGGTGTTGATAAGTAAAGAAGTATAAGTTCAGATAAGGGCTGATAAGGGCCAATAAGTTCATATATGGGCTGAAAAGAGGTTTTATAAGCTAGGTCCAATAAGTTCCAACAAGGTCCAATAAGCTTCAATACGTTCATATTAGTTCAGATTTAAATATAAGTTCCGATAAGGGCTGATAAGGGCCGATAAGTTCCAAATAAGTTCATATAAGTGAAATCCACATGAAGGGAACAAACTCCTAGATACAGCACTGGTAATAAAAACTGGCAAGTCAAAGAGTTTTCGGATTTTAAACAAACAAAACATAGTTAGATAAATGACATGGAATGAAGAACATAGTTATATGTTCAGATAACATGAAATGGAGTACTATGCAGCATTAGCGAATATTCAACTTTGCAATCTATGTTTTGATTGCCACCCTATGCAAGATGGTGGAGTGGATATCCAAATTAATTCTAAGCTGAAAGATTGTAAAGAGTGATTTACACAGACCTTGTAACATAAGAATGATCAAATTTGTGGTTAATTGGCTGCACAATTAATGCACCATCAATACCTGCTTCTTCCATACACTGTTGTTATTAAAGAAAAAAAAAATTATCTTCTTGAGGAGAAAAACATTCAAAATACAAAAAGGCCATGCAATATCACTTCTTTAACAACTCAAAGAAACAAAATTTTAGGCATGTAACTGCACAAAATTAAGTACCAAAACTCAAAATATACTATATAATTCACATTCTTTTGCAGAACAAAATACCCACTTAAGATTAAGCTAATCAATTATTGATCCAACTACACAGAGGTACAAAAAAACAAGATTTTTACCTCAAGCAAGATATCAGCATGTCCAGCTAAGGTGGGTTCTTGGCCTGGGAAATAAGGGAATTTTTCTGTAGCCTTTTCAGAGAGGGAAAAAAAATATGAACATTAATTCAAACAAACTACCAGAAATCCTTTACAATGAAAAAAAGAAGAGAAATTGATAAAGAAAAACCTGAATCAAATAAAAGAAATGTTAGAAAATTACCTCTTGGGGAGATGCCCAAACATGGAGGTGAGAATCAACGACTTTAGCAGGAGAATGTGCATTTGACATAGCCTCATTTGAGGACATTTTGGCTACCAAAGGTTGGAAATTGAGAGATTTAGGAGATGAATGAGTTGTTTTTGAACAATTTGAGCCAAGGCCAAATGGGTTTTTTGCTGATTGAATAAAAATTGAGGGTCTTAGCCTCAATGCCATTGTTTAGGAAGTGAGTGATGTAGCCCGTATTGGTAAGTGCTTGGTCAATTATTTTAATGCTAATTTATCTTCTTAATTTTAATTTTGGAATTTCTTTGGGCTTATATAGGAAAAAAAAAACGACTCTCAAAAATTGTTCTCCTTCATTGTCCATAGAAAAGATTAGCTAACTCGTTCTTTCAGATAGTTGATCGAAAAAGCACCACAGCAAAAGGACTATAAATAATTCTATACCCTTTTTTATGTTTTGGGATTGAGGTCTGGAAAACAGCCCACTATTGGAGTTCACTATGCTTTTGCTACGTTGACTCCCACCTGTAAGACTATTTCTCTATGCCGATGACGAATAATTTAACAATAAAAATAAAGTATACTTCTTTTGTTTTTTTAGATGCAGCATTCGCCTTTTTGATGAATGGTTAAAAAAATTTCAAATGTTGCATATAAAAAGTTGAAGATTAATGAAGTCCTATTATTATATGACGACTTTACGAAAAATTAATTGTTCATAACTTGCATATTGGCCTTATATATTTACTTTTATAGTTTTGTTTTCATGATCTTCACTTTCATAGTTTGCACTTCCACATCTTGGCCCTAATTGCTTCTTCCTTGCTTTCATATATTGACTTTCACAACAAAATACATTAATCATTGAATATCTCCTTAAACAACTGAAAGAGCTTCAAAGGCCTTCCCACACCATCCTATGCAGATTCTTGCATACTGATGTTCATTTGTATGCCAGTCTTGCATATTCGAGCGTATGTATTATTCTTATTTTTCCGTGTTTCTACCAATGTGCATTGTTGTTTGAGCTTTGATTGGCGTCTAATTGTTGGAGTCCTTTGGAGAATCCAACAATAAGCTGATACCAAATCAAAGTCAAGCTAGTATCAAATCAAAGTCAAGCTTATACCATGTTTACTTGGTATCAAGATTCTCACATGGTACCAACTTAACTCTAAGAATTAAGATTGGTAGTTTGGTACCTCTTACCTGAAAAATTACAAAAATACCCTTAATCCAACAATTAGTTACCAAGAGCTTTGTGGTCACACTCGCTACGCTTACAGCAGAAACTCAACGGCTCAACGCATATTCGTATCTTCGAGCTTCATCCATCAATGGCGGCTTCTTTCGCAACACAAGTAAAACCCTAGAAATTTCCAATTCTTCGTTTATACTACTAATCAAAACTCGAAATATTAATCTTTAGCTCTAATTTTTGCTCAAAAAACTTCGATTTTCACTTTTCAGGCCAATGTTACTTCAATCTCCAGCAAAAATGGTGTAATTTCGGCGAATCCCGTAGTAAATTCCGCTGCTTGTAGCTCGCTCAAATTTCCTAGGAGTCATCTGTCGTCGTCGAATTCTTTCGGTTGCGTGTCATTCAAGTGTTCTTCGCCCCCTTCTCTTCACCGAAAACCTAACTTTCTTACCTCCGTTCGAGCTTCTGCTGAGGTGATTTGATTCGTTTCTTGCTCGTATACTATGTCTTCTTGAAATGCTGGAGTTGCATTTATGGATTACTTTCATTCTCCATATTATTGTCACATTTTCAAATAATGATACATCCTTTTTACCTCAAATTTTAGTCATTTTTTTTCAATCAATGCAATGTTATATACTTCTATTTAATGTTCATTGAGAGTTTGATGTAATTAAGTTTATCCAAATTTGTATTTGTTAATGTGTAGCTGTGATTAAAATGCATTATATTATGAAATAGAGGAAGTAGTATGATATGATTGTGTTTTACTAAATGAAGGTACTGTTACTCTGTTAGGGAGAGAGTAAGGGCTATATAGCATAATCATCTTAGATGCATGATGTGAGGTTTGAGGCAATGCGAAAATTATCTATTTGCTAACAAGGTGTTGTTTATATTGTAGTCTAATCTGCAGGAAACTCCTCTGCAATCAAAAGTGACGAATAAAGTATATTTCGATATAAGCGTTGGTAACCCAGTAGGGAAATTGGCTGGTAGGATTGTGATTGGTCTCTTTGGTGATGATGTCCCTCGAACTACTGAGAACTTCAGAGCTCTTTGCACAGGTTTATCTCTTGAAACTGGCCTTTTGGATTTTGTTGCTTTAAAAATTGTTTTGGTTGCTTGAGAATCCAATGTTTGATCTTAATAATTGTACTTTTTTTTTTCTGTACAGGAGAGAAGGGCTTTGGTTACAAAGGTTCTTCCTTTCATCGTGTTATCAAGGATTTCATGATTCAAGGAGGAGATTTTGACAAAGGAAATGTATGTTATCACTATCTCAGCTTCTAGGATTTTTATATCTCTAACATACGTACATGATTTTTTTTTCACTTTTTTAGCACACAAGAAAAACCTGTTTATAGCACAAATCAGTACGGGCATAATGGTTTATATGGTGTTATTGCAATGTAGTCGTGCCTATAGTGGAATTATAGGTATGTAGTTGTGTTGTATTTGACTACATGAAGTAATGCAATGATGTTTAGTTTTGAACATTTAAATAGAGCAACAAATTTAAAATGAACAATTAGTTCTTTTACTATAGTCTCTTAGTTGCATAATCAGAATGATAGAAGATTGTTGCTCACTTTTTCGTAGCAGCAAGTTTTTGTGGAGGGTTGTATCTTTAGATGTGTGACAAATTTAGGTGGAACTGAAAAGAGAATGAAACAGTTTTGGTTGATTGATATCATAAGTTAAAAAAGGTAACTACTACTTCAGGTTTTGGCTCAACTATAGACTCTCAGTGAACTTTTATTCAAAGGAAGCAATGAACTTGTGGTCTCTAAGAATTTAAAGATTAGCTACAGTTCTTAGAGTCTTTAGAACTAGAGCTTTGATTATAGGATCTCCAAAAAAGAGATCTTCAAATTTGGCATCCAATGTGAAGATAAAATTCCTCTCTTCTACAAGTGTCTTCCAACCATGTGGATGCCCTCTTAATTGGAGTAGGTTTGTGTCATACAAACTGAAGGAGACTGCCCTGCTTAGAGAGATGCTGCCTTTGGTCCAATGCTATGGTGTTTCTCATTTTTCTTTTGATTATCGTTTATGATGAATAAGCAAAGTGTAGGACTGCTTTTGAAGTTCATTGTTGGAGCCTTTTTGTACAAAGAGCTAAATGATCTCTGCTCATAAGATATCCTTTTAAGACTCTTTTAGGGGATCTCTATTGGCATGACGGAGATGAATTATTGACCTATGGAGTTGAATCTTAGACATATACTATCTTAAATAATTCTATTTACAGAGGTGTTAGCCACTTGGCTCTTAAGATTGGTGTAAGATGAGGAAAACCTGTGCTTCAGTGCGACTACTTTGACATCACCGGTTGCTGGTTGGGATATAGGCATATGGCTGAGATTGATAAATTGCGTCTGTTTATCTTCAGCTGCATAAGTCTTCTAAGTTCTAACCTCATGTAAGGCATATTTATAAGGTACGTTTGAAATCAGTAATAATAATTTTACTTCGGTGAATATCAAACAAAAAAGAAGAGGGCGAATATATAGGATTTGACTCATACATTATGAATATACACCTTGAGACTAGATTTTTTGAAGTGTGACTCAGATCTTGGTCCTATTAAATTTAGTTAGGCCTTTAAGATTCTTGATTTTACTAGTAGTATAGTGCGATAAATTGGATTAAAATGGAACGAGTCTCCTATACTTGGGAGGAATGAAACTCCATCCTTGTATTAATGTTTTTGGTTCAATTTCTCTTTAATTCGCTTTCAAAATGGAATCAAACCCCTAATCTAATTTAACTGTATATTTTTCCTTATTTTCCATGATTTAGTTATCTAATATATACAACTCTTTTTCTCTTAGATAGTTGAATGTAATATTTACCCAACTTCTTTCTAAGTGCCAAATTCTTATGCGGATCTTTACAATGTACAAGAACTAAATTTTTCTTCTCAAAGCAAGTTCCCCTACCTTGTCAAAGTAGGTAGAACATGGTTCATTATTGGTGTCCCAAGAATGTGCAAAAGGTGGAAGTCATGAATCAAAGCAAAGAAAGGGATCGTTTTCATAGTGTAATCTATATAGTCTAGGACTCCAGATATTTAACAAATAGTTGGATTGTCTAAAAGGTTCGCTTGAATGTGGTTTAGGGAGTCAATTTTACTGTCTCAGGCATGGTTCAAGTACTTTTAATTGGAGATGCAGTCAGCCTATAGGATTGCTTTGAACTTGGTATCACCGGATAAGTTCTATTCGATATCATTGTTCCTATCACATAGTTCTGAGCTCTCTTATTAGGATAAGTTATAGGTTCTAGTAGGGACATGGGGTGACCTTGGGATGCTTCAGCTTGTATTGAGCCGAACTTCTACCACTTCACACCCAAGCTGAGGGATCTATCAATATAGGTAGTCTAGGTACCTTAACTTTCTACTTCTGTTGTAATTTGCTATATATAGTTGTCACATTGTTTCCAAGTGAGTCATGTATATATTCTTTTGACAAGTATAAAGAATTAAAAAAGAAACTATAAAGACACCAAGGGGGTGTCCCCCATTTACAAAAGGAGGGATAATGACAAACATCCCAAGCCCTCGAGTTATTGTGGAGCAATTAATCTACAAAATCAAGAAATGTTAAGTGACACTCATGCATATAATCACTTGATAACTGAAGAGTGACCACATCTGTTGAACCTACAAAATGTGCACTGAGTGACGAGGCATTTATGTTGTGTTGATCATTGAGTGGCCGTATAGCTCTGCCAATCAGCCATGATGTCTTTACATCTTTACTGTCACAAAAGCTGGTGCTTTAAAGGTGGACCTGTTTCCCGTAGTAGAATGCAACGAATAAATATCAGAAATGCAATTTCTTGTAAAAAGTGTGGCTACTCACTTGCTATCATGGTGCAGTATACTTAAAGTGTCTTGTAGATTAGTAGTTGGTATCACAGCATTTGCCACATCTACGTTGTTATTATGCCAGGCTAACACAGCCGTGTAAGAACATAGAGGAGTATTGGAAGGATTGTGACTTGACACTTCCACTGGAAATGTGGGAAAGATCTTAGATTGATATTGTATCTTTGGAGACATGAGTTTAGGGATTTCCTCCGGAATTAGTAAACCTTTCCATATTATGATCTCGTTTGCATTTGCGGCAATGGTTGCGGAACCACTTTAGGGTCTCATGTCCCGGTCGTGATAAGCTCGAAAACCTTTACAATGCGGTTGCAATGTGGAGATGCAGCCGATATTCAAATACCATATTGACTGACTGGGTTAAGCTGGTCAATTATCTAATGGTGTTGACCCTAGATGTCAACCATCCCTTCACCTGGGACCTGCTTGGTTCTTTTGGTATGTTGGGTGAAACTTTGATGTTTTTGGCTATGCAATGCCTTTTAAGGAACTATAGACATCAGCATATATTATGGAAGAATAGTCTAGCCCTCGTCCTCTCTTGGACTCAAGTTTGCAAGATATGAAATGACTAACTTTCTAATTGTTGTGGTAATAGTGAAATATTTTGGATGAAATGATGTTGAATCGCCATCTCATTCATTTTTTTTTCACCACATTATGCTTTCTTTTCCGGCTCTTTGTAATGACCTCTCATCTATGCTTTTCCCCATGTCTTTGCCAAGTTAAAAGCTAGCAAATTGCGATTCATGTTGAGCCACTAAATGTACAGTGCTCGCTATAAGAGTCTTTGTTCATTTGTTCTCTTTGTTAAATGCAAGTTTAACACTAACCTTATTCCCTATATCTCTCCTTAGGCAGACGAATGAGATATAGCTTGTTGTTATCTTCAACAGCCACTATCTTTTTATTTTTTTAATGAACCCCGAAAGTGGACTTTTTTTTCAGGGAACTGGAGGTAAAAGCATATATGGGCGTACATTTAAGGATGAGAACTTTAATTGTAAGTTGAAATGGGTTCACGACTAAGATTTTGCTGAAGCTTTTCTTGAAATTGAGATTCACTCAAAATTTTGCTTTTATAAGTGCTGGATCTGAATTTTCTGCTGAGTCATGTCTCATTATTTTATCATGTGTTTTGAAATTCTCTGCAGTGTCTCATATTGGACCTGGAGTTGTTAGCATGGCAAATGCAGGCCCCAATACCAATGGCAGTCAATTTTTTATATGCACTGTCAAGGTACTTTATCACTCAAATTTCTTGAATGCCATATCCTCTGATATAGTCTATACGAACATTAAAACTTCCATTACTTAATCTAGCATGACTGAGGTAAGGTAAGCGATTGTGTCTGCTGGTCTCCTTAGTGCATCTTTTTAGCAATTTGCAAAAGACCAGTCTAGACCCCCTATACTTTATACCTGAAAGAAAGAGCAAGGGCAAGGGTAGAAAATCACAAAGAGGAGTTAGTTATGGATGGCTAGAATGAAGGGCTTCTTTTGAAAAGAGAAATAGTTAGTTGCATGCCGTGGAGAGCAAGCATCTGGAGAAAATGTAACATATAGAGGAGAGCTAGAAAGAGAAAGCATTGAGAAATGAGAATTGTTATGTGGAGATTCCACTGGGAGACCCCCCCCCGGAAAGTGTGCTATGTTGTATTCAATTGGGATTAGACCGATCCCGCTAATGTAATCATATCATCTTCTTCTTCTCATCTTAATTCCCTCTTGCGTCTTGGTCAATTGTCTCTTAATTGTCATTGAGTATAGTTGATTCTTAGCAATTTGTTAGTAGAGTTTGTCGATCCATTACGGTTCGGATGATACACAGAGGGTATAGGTAGTAGAGCAGGAGCTTTCCAAATTCAGAGAGGCAGTAGCTCTAAGACCTGCATCAATAGCTCTCAATAGTTGATGAAGAATATGGATCAGGTGATGAGGAATCCGACTTATGAATCTACTTTTATCTCTATGAAGGTGGGTGATCTAGTTGTTTCGCTATTGGGGCCGCAGCAAAAAATCCAAGAAGAAAAGCCACTCTTTTCTCTCTCTCTCAGTAAAAGGAGAAGGGCTATGGTGGTGGTGGATCTGATGGTTTTGGGTGGGAGGTCTGGATTTAATGGAGGATCCAACATCGCAAATGGTGGTGAAAGATTTGGGAGGGAAACTGGAGATTTAGGAAGCTGAAATTGCCCTTGTTCAATGGGTTGAATCCAGATGGGTGTATCTTTATGACAGAGGCCAGAGAGGTATTTTGCAGTTCATCAATTCAGTGAGGAGGACCAGCTGGAAGCCATGGAGGGACTCACCTAGTTGTGATGTGAGACCAGTGGAAGCATTGAAGAAGGCAGATAAGGCATTAGGATGAGTTGGAGGAAATGCTTCTATGGCAATCCCGCACTGCCTCCACAGGAAGCCTCCATGAACATGGTTCTGTCTTGTTCAGTTAAGAAATGTGGTGGATTATCGAAGAAGGACTATTGAATTGTTGGCCCGACTGGATAACGTACCCGAAGAGATAGCCGTGAGCCAATAATATCAAAGGGTTGAGGAAAGAGATACGGGCTGAAGTTAGTTTCTTGGGATTAATATCTCTTGATCCTGCCTGGGACCTTGCCTTAAAAGTTGAGGAAAAGCTTAGGAGTGCCACTTCTCACGCCGTGGGCTGGGAATGAGTTTAATCAAACCCTCATCATTATATTTTCGCACCCTAAACCAACAATATACCCATAGATAGAATGCCAGTTACTAATTCATCTTCCTTATCGGAGAGATATGAACACCACCAAGCTAAACACATGAATCAAAAGGGCAGTGCTTCAAATGCAATGAGAAATATTTTCCCGGGCACTGTTCACTCCCTTGCAGCAGTGTAAAGATTGGGTAATGGTAGTGACATGGGATTTGGGGGTGTCCTTAGGTACAGGGGAGGCAGTTCACTCCTGAATTTAAAGCCATGGACTGCATATACAGGGAGTTGAAATGATGGAAGACAATCTACCCATGGCCTTCGGCCGTAGAGAACTATAGTAAACTGGCATCTCTAAAGCAGGTCAAATAAGAAGATGAAGAAGGGAAACAGATCTTTGATTGATAATCTGGAAATTGACAGTAAAATAAAGTTAGTAACAAGCTTTCGAGATGTTTGTTTCTCTCCCAAAACTAAACTATGTAACCCTCCAATGTTTTAAGCATAATTTCTTCTCTCCTAATCTCCTATTTATAGGAGATTTGCGTAATGTCTCCTCTAACTAACTAGAACTGCCTTCCTCCCCAAGCTAACATAATAACTAGTGTGTAGTACTAAAAGTACCCCTGCCCCCATAGGTTAGTCTATTACAGGAACTAGACAATATCACCACCAACTGGAAAACCAAACCATGAATTTTAAGGTGGGTGAGCAAACTGTCATACTTACTGAAAATTCTTCTCTGGTCGGCACCAAAGTCTTCTTGAAAGCCATGTTCAGAATCATTCTTAAGGAGGGAGGGTGTTTGGTAGAGATGAACAAACTAGTAAGAAGGATGCTGCGGAACCCCCACCTAAAACCCCAAAAGCTTTTTCTACACCAATATCAAGATGTATTCCACCTTCCTCAGGGGCTTCCACCTAAGCCAGCAGGGACATGAACATACTAATCTGTTGAAAGAAGGTAGTGACCTTGTGACTGTGAGGCCATATGGGTACTCTCAGCGCCAAAAAAATGAGATGAAAAAGTTGGCCCAAGACATGTTATCTGTTGCATACAAGGATCCGGTAGCCCTTTCTCGAATCCGGTGCTCCTAGTTAAAAAGAAACATGGGTATTGGCATTTATATGTTGATTATCAGGCGTTAAACTAGTTCACTGTGCGTGACAAATACCCAATACCAGTTATTGATGAACTCTTAGATGAGTTGCAAGGGTCCACTTGTTTTCTACTCTAGATATTAATCTAGGCTATCGCTAGATAAGGGTTAGGTAGATGATTGCTGAGGATGTACGAAAGACGGCTTTTAGAACCCATGAGGGGCATTATGTGTTTTTGGTTATGTCTTGTGGGCTTACCACTCTCCCTGCCACTTTTCAAGCCCTCATGAATGAGTTGTTTAAGCCATTTATCCTTGTCTCTATTGATGACATTCTGGTATAATCAGAACACTTGGGCATTGCTATCTACCTTGGTTGAATACCAACTCTGTGCAAACTAAAAGAGGTGTAAATTTGGCAAACCAAGGGTGGTTTCTTGGAACTTTCTAATTTTGCAGAGGGTGTGGCAGTACTAGACCAGGATTGAGTGAAGGTCATGATTGATTGACCAGCCTCAATGAACATAAGGAGCTTAGAGGTTTCTTAGGCTTTACAGCCTTACGGGGTACGATGGTCGGTTTGGGCATAAGTATGTCAGAGTTGCACTTCCTATATTCCAACTGGGAGGCCACTGAAGCCTTTGACTTCTCTAAGTCCTTCATTTTGGAAACCGATGCTTGTGGTCCTGGAATCGGTGTTGTATACCTTCAAGGAGGACAGCATTTTCCCTTCAACAGTCACGCATTGGGCCTTTGGGATTAGCTGAAGACAGTATATGAGACGAAATTGATGGCTGTTGTGTTGGCAGTGCAAAGCCTTAAGTAGGCATGGAGCAGAGAAAGATCGGGGAATAATATCAACTATAGGTGAGCAAATCATTAGGGGTGTTTGATGTCCATTATAACTTATAAGACCTGGCCCAAAAATAGGGTGGTAGATGAATTGTTTTGGGGTCTGTGATTACCTTTTTTTTCCGCCGGGATGGCCCAGCCGCCAGGGCAAGAGTATCACGATTCCCTCCTTGGTGGCCACTCAGGGGATTTTGAGAACAATCAATGCTTGACAAGTGAGTGTTATTACAGGGATGTGGAGGATGGTGGCCAAATATGTCCTCGCTTCTTGCTGACAACAGAATTTTAGCACCCTCGATCGTATAGGGTTTCTACAACCTCGTTTTATTCCTTTGTCAGGTGGGAGGATATCTTCATGGACTTTGTTCTCCAAGGTGGTAGATACTCTTAGGCATCAAATATTCCTTGTCAGCTCCAACAGTGTCAGCAGTCAGCACTGTTGTTCAGGAAATGATGAGACCTCATGTTTTCCCTTCCATTCTTGTATCTGACAGCACTAGAATCTGAATGATCTGCTTTTGGCAAGAGCAGTTCAAGCTAAAGAAGACTCAACTCAACAATTTTACAACTTACCACCTTTAATCTAATGGTCAGACAAGAGGTGGGGAATAAATGTGTGGAGGCTTATGTTCGTTGCTTCGTTAATGGCAAGCCACAAACCTGGGAATCCTGGCTCCCTTGGGCTGAGTTCTGGTATAGTACAATCTTGCATACCTCTGCTCTTTGCACCCCTTTCAAAGCCCTCTATGATCACTACACCTTGCCTGTTCTGTCAAGGGTCCACTTTCGTGAAATCACTGGAAGAGCACTTGAAGGAAAGGGATGCCAATTTACTCTTAGGCACAGCACCACATGAAAAGCATTGAACGTGGCTACAGGAGGGAAGTCAGTTTCCATGTGGGAGCCTTAGTGGGGCAAACAACAATTCTTGGCCCAGAGACCCTATACTGAGTTGTCTGCACGCTTTTATGGACAACATTGTCCTCGATTGTCCATTGTGTGGGAAAAGTAGCCTATAAACTGGACCTTCCTCCTTTTGCAGTTCTTCCAGGATCCACTTGTGCTCCATGCTTCCCGACTCAACGCGCTATAGGAGACTAACCTGTTTCCTCTCACATTCCCACACAGCTAAATTTTGACCTAGTGATGGAGGTAGAATCGGAGCAGATACTGGGGTTGCGCATATTACTAATGGCAATTTTGAAACTTGGTTAAGTGGAACACCCTGCTTGAGTCTGCAGCAACAAGGGAAGACTTCTCCACCCTTCAACAACCTTTTCCCCTTTTCCAGCTTGGACAAGGTGAGTCTGTAAGAGGTGGGTAATGCTATTTGCTAAAGATGGATCCCAATACATTACACATATGCAAGAAAGAGCGAGGACAAGGCTGGAAAATCACGCGAGGAGTTGGTAATAACAGCTAGATTCAAGGGCTTTTTTTGTGAAAAGAGAAATAGTTAGTTATGTGTAGTGGAGAGCAAGCAACAGGAGAAAATGTACCAAATTGAAGAGATTTAGAGAATTGTTATGTGGAAATTCCATTTGGAGAGCAACACCTCTCAAAAATGGGCTAGGTCGTAGTTGGGACTTGGGATGAGTCTGATCTTGCTCACGTAATCATATCATCTTCTTCCTCTTGCCTGATTTCCCTCTTCTTTCTTAGTCTATTTTCTCTTAAATGTCCTTGAGTGTAGTTAAATCTTAGCACTTACATATTTTTGTGTTACTTTGCATAATGGAAATTATTTTATGTTCACCATCACTTCGGAAGTTACGGTTCATGTTAAAAGGGTATCCAGTTGTTAAAGAGTACATTTACAATTACATACACGCCATATAATGAGATTCTTGTAGACAATTGGACATTCTATGCTTGTCAAATCACAAATGGCATTTCAAGTATTATTTTTTCCATTTTTATTTCATGCCACAATATTAGATACAAATGGAAAATAAGCATTTAGTGTCTCCATTCTTATAGCGAAACAATACCTGCACAGTTTCTGCTAGTCTGTTCTATAGCCTTTAGCACAGCAAGATTTTGAATTTATACTGTAGAGTCCCACTCTCCAGGTGCAAGCCATACCTGCAGCACCTAGCGGTTGTAGTGTGGTACTGGGACCGACTCCTGTTAACCACTTATGCCTATTTATTTTAAACGTAAATGAAATTGGGTAGTGTTCGTTGACGTGAAATTTTGTTACAAAATTCAGCGTCTAAAACCTGTTGTCCTATTCCTGTGTGTTCTATTCAACTGATTTAGACTGATCGGTACTTATTTGGACTAACGTGAACGTACTTTTAAATTATTGGAACTTAACTTCAGAACGTTTTTGTACGTATTGGAACTTATCTAAAATCATTAGAACTTCTTGAAACTTATCTAAACTTGTCTGAAATTGTTTCTTCTGAACTAGGTCAAATTAAGTTGAACAGAACCTAAGTCTTTCATGTATCATGTGCATTGTAGCAGATAGAGTTAGTGTTTGATTTAAGGTGCTTTTGGTGGATTTTGAGAGTAACTCTTCGCCGCCAATATAATGACTTCCACACCCATGTGTGACATGTCCTTGTTAGCTGGGAACTGGTGCCTTCCTGTGCATATAAAATTCAGAGATGAGAGATGCATGTATTTTGTACTAACTTTGGCTGTTATCTGGTTATATTAATGGCAGACACCATGGCTAGACAAAAGGCATGTAGTCTTTGGGCAGGTTCTGGAAGGCATGGATGTAGTTAGGTCCATCGAGTCCCAAGAGACTGACAGAGGTGATCGTCCAAGGAAGAGGGTTGTCATCAGTGATTGTGGTGAGCTTCCAATGGTATGATGCACGACTTCACGTTGTCTGGAGCATGTACCTCATTTTACAGGCTGTTAGGTTTGGCCCAATCATGTTGACTTGTTGATTTAATTTCCATCAAGAGGCTTGTTTACTTTGCATGATTTGTCTCTTTGTGTGCGCCTCTTTTCATCTAGGTTTTCCCAGTATAGAGAAATCCAGTAGCTTTATACTACCCCCCAGGTTATTAAATTGGGCACTAGAGAGAGTTCACGCTTCACCGTACTTTGGCTATATGTCGTAGCTATCCTTCAAGGATAATAATGAACTATGTATTGATGTCAATATGCTGTTGTAAAATCTTTACTAAATGTTCTATGATTCAGATTTCAGATGGCACTTTCACAAATTGGCCCGTGGTATGAATTATTTTAGCTGCAACGATCTCCCATTTTGAATGATTTGAAAAGTTACACACATATTTCCGCATATGGATTCGCTTTCTTTTTTCCCCTTGCCTCGTCACATGAACTGTATTACTTTTCTGTGTTTTACATGTATTTTTCTGAAATCTTTTCACTAATGTACGTCAAGAAAAGCCTTAACAGTTTTAGGTTCCATATGTATACTTGGTGGAATCTCGCATATCTTGATTAAACCTTTTGCATGGGTTTGCCGCACACTTGTATGATTAGGAGACTCTTATTTGTCTTATAGTTTGGCTGCTTTATCTGTCTTTAGTTTCATTGCTTGTTGCTTTGTCTGGTTCAATAATACCGCTTATCCTAGTGAGTTTCACGGGCCCACTGGACCAGAAGCTTCTCAAGCTCAAGCATGAGAAAAGGGTAGGCAAGTATTTTGAAGTGGAAGAAAGTAAACTTATTTTGCCCAACTTGGAAAGATTTTTGCGTAATAGCTATAATAGAACATTCAAAATAAAGCATAATATTTTTAGCAAAGGATTTTTTGGCGAACACTTTTTTTGCTAATAAGTTTGTCCGACCAATGAGACTGGCTATTGTGGGAATGTCAAATTTGATCCACACAACCTGCGATGAGAGGCCATCTTCATTCTTCTAGTGTCACCGTCGACAATTAGTAGTGTCGTCTTTCATCACAAGTCACAAGTACCCTTACTTCAAGTTGGTGTGTTGGTCCATCTTTTGAGCTGTCTACCAAAACTAGTAAAAACTAAACAAAAGCCAATCCCACTGGATGAAGTAGGACCCTCTTTGATTTGGTTCAAGATTTTTGAAAGCCTTCTTTAATATGTCATTGTACAATTTAATGTGTATATATTGTATTGCACCACACTTGCGCTGAAAAACAAAAATTGATAAATACTAATGATAAAAAGAGCAACACGCATACTTCGTACACTTGCTCCATTATAGACAATAACATTAATAGAAAAACGATGACAAGATTTTATATCACACAATCAGCAGCAAGTTTGTTAGATAATTGTACGGATCATTATCTTATTGTCTTGGATGATTGCAACAGACACAGTATGTTCTTAATCACTAGAGAAGATATTGGTTTATTGTTTACATAATTAAATTACCATAATGTTACTTTTCAATAAACACACACTCGTCTAATTGGCAATATATGTACAATCTATACTAATATAGTAAAAGGCGTGTCTGACAACGTATACACGCCACATGACACCTCTCTTACTCCACTAGAATTGTTCAATGTGTACATATGTCATGTCAACTAACAAAAGTAAATTGATTTGCAACAAGATTTGAAAGTGTGACATCTTGCTATTATACATAGCATAATTACCATCTCAACCAACTTTTAATCATGTTTTAAATGTCCACATTATTACATTGTACCTTTTAAATGTTGAGTTTTCTTTATTATATTTTAATGTGGATGGAAAAATTGAATATCAAGTTCGGAAAAAAATACCAACGGTGCAACGCCCAAGCCCAATACTAGTTTTGTTTTTAATAGATGGCTGAAGATATGTAATGCAGTCACTAATAGATGGTGTGATAATGGGTGAATATTTTCAATGTAGTCTCGAAATAACTCCGTTCGCCATCACATGTTCGAATTTTGTTGGGATTAGATTTCAAATGATCTCTTATGATCCTATGAGTCGTTCCATGAGATTTAATGTCTCGGATCTGGATATGACCGGAAACGTGAATTATTGCCTTAGGCAATTTTTGAGCTTTTTGTGGACTTCTTTGGACTGGATAATATTTTTAACGGTTTTTTCACCATATACCCCTGACAAATTTTTTTTTGCACCATATACCCTCGCAAGTTTCCAAATTCACCATATACCCCCGACGTTTTAAAAAATACATCCACTTACCCTTATGACTAACGGAAGGCTAACGCCGTTAGTCATTAACCCCTAATCCCCCCTCTAATCCTAATTAACTAACCTAAATCTACCTCTAATCCTAACTCTAACCCCTAATCTAATACCTTAACCCTAACCCTTACTCTTACCACCCCTCCCCCAGTGGCCCACCACCCGCCGGCCCCACCACCCCCATTGCCCCACCCCCCCGGTCCCCCTCCCCTTCCCCACCACCCCGAAGCTACCCCTCCCCATGCGGCCCCCTCCCCTTCCCCACCACCCGGAATCCCCCTCCCCACTCCCCGAAGCCCCCCTCCCCTTCCCCTGGCGACGCGCAACCCTCCCCCTCCCCGCAGCAACCCGGAATTCTCTTCAATACCCGCCATAATTCATACTCCAGTTTCTTTTTTCTTTTTTTTTTAGCTTTGCTTCGATTTTGTAGTAGAATTGTGAAATTAAGAACCAATGATACAATCGAAGGTCTCCGATTGTGAAATTAGGGGGATGACGGAAAAGCGACGGTGAGGATCTTTGCAACATTTGTTGATGGCCGTGGTGGCTTTGTTGATGTTGCAACCAATTGTTGGCGAAGGAGGTGGTGGCTTTATTGTCGAAGGAGGTGGCGGATTTATGATGCGTAGGTGGTGGTCGTGGTGTGGAATCAAATGGTGTTGTGGTGAGATGATTGTTGATGAAGGGGAGGGGAGGGGGGGTTCGCAGAGCGAGGGAAGGGGAAGGGGAAAGGGAGGGGGGGGGGTCGGCGGGGGAAGGGGAGAGGGATGGGGAGGGGAAGGTGGGGCTGTGTGGGGAGGGGCGGTGTGCGAAAATCGGTAGTGGTGGGGTGCGAAAATCCGGTGGGGTGGGGGTCACAGATGCGAAAATCCGGTGGGGTGGGGGTCAAAGGTGCGAAAATGCGGTGGGGTAGGGGAGCGGGGGTGGGGGAGGGGCCGGCGAGGTTGCGGGGGTGGGGGTGGTGGGGCGGCGAGGTTGCGGCTGGGGGGTGGGGGTGGTGGGGGAGGTGGGCTGGTGGGGGCGGGGGTTGTTGGGGGTGGTGGCCTGGGGGTGGGTGGTGGACTGGTGGGCTTTTAGGGTTAGTTAGGTTTTTAGGGTTTATTATTGTTTTTAAGGTTATTTAGGGTTTAGGGTTATTTAGGGTTTAGGGTATTTAATTAGGATTTGGAGAAGATTAGGGCCTACTGACTAACGGAAGTCTAACACCGTTAGTCATTAAGGGTAAGTTGATGTATTTTTCGAAAAGTGAGGGGTATATGGTGAATTTGGAAAGTTGAAAGGGTATACGGTGCAAAAAAAAATTTGTCAGGGGTATATGGTGAAAAAACCGTATTTTTAATCCAGGAATTTCCAAAGGACCTCATGATGTATATGGAAGATTCTAGATTTATCGGGACCCTCTACAGTAACTTAAAAAGGCATTCCATAGCTAATTTTGTATATATTCAATTCAACCCCAAAATAGCTTCGAAGGCCACCATATGTCCGTTCTTAGTCATAATTAGCTTTCTGATGGTCTCTTGTGACCCTAGAATGAATCCAATGAGGTTTGTTTCCCAAGCCTCAAGAATGTCCAAAAGTATGAATTATATATAGCCTTCAAATTTGGCTACTTTGGGGCTATTATGAACTTTTTTGTATCCGACTATGTTATTTATAGGGGACCTTCCCGAAAGCCTCAAGATGACTTTGGGTGACTCTCGGGTGGTTGGGATCCTTTACATTGACTTAATATGTCTTCTACAACTTGTTTTGTAAATCTCAGATTCGATAATGAAATTATTTAAAAGGCCGCCACATGCACGTTTTTAGGCATGGATTAGCTTTCAAATGGTCTCATATGATCCTAGGATGCATCCATGAGGGTCGTTGCTCGAGCCTTGAGATTGTTAGGAAGCATGAAGTATAACATTCAAATTGGGTTGTTTTAGAGCTAATCTGAACTTTTTTGGATCGGACGACGTTTTTTTCTCAAGACCTTCTCAAGGACATCATGATGCATTGGGATATTTCTCTAGTGATTGACACCAGCTACATTGGCTTAAATTGTCTTCGATGGCTTGTTTATAACCCTAAAATTAAACCCATAATGGTTACGAAGACCACCATTTGCCAAGTTTTTTGTCACATATTAGCTTTTAAGCAGTCTCCCCTGATCTTATGATGCATTTCATGAGGTTTGTTGCTCAAGCCCTGGAAGTATCAGAAAGCATAAATTATGACTTCCGGATCTAGAATTATGGACACTTCGGACTCGATAATGTTATTTATATGAGGCATCTATGATGGCTTATGGACACTTCGGACTCGATAATGTTACTTATATGAGACATCTCTGATGGCCTCGGGATGACTTGCAGTGACTCTTGTGTGTTGACTTGGAATTTCTTTTATAGCTTATTTCGTGTATTTCCAGTTCAATCGTGAATTCGTGATTTATATTTCAAATGCTCTCCTATAATCCTACTATATATTATGTCTCATGAGATGTTATTCGCACTCTGAGAATACCAAAAGCGTGAATTATAGGGTAATACTTTCTCCGCTCCAAAGTTAATGCAACATTTGCCTTTTCTAAGCTAGTAGTTCTTTAACTAATGCAACATTCTATTCATGGAAAGAAGATATACCTACACATGGGACCACATACCTAAACAACTCATTTCTCCTTACTTTAACATAAATATCAACATAGTACCCCACAACCAACTCGACCCTAAATCTCCGAGCCATATACAAGTGTTGCATTCTTTGTGAAATATTATAGAGGTAGTAGTAAGGAAAGAGTTGCTGACCACGCGTGCTTCGAAGAGGATTAGGAGGATTCTATGGTGGACCCCACAAGATGGAGATTCCGTTAGAAAGAGGTGGACACTCCAACAAGTACTATTTCACATGACAATTTGAAGCCCGCCCACTTCATTCAGAAGCCCGGGTGCGTGGGCGGTACATAGGCTTAGCTCCAATTCAATATTCGTGCGAATTCACAATGTGACATGTGTACTGAGTTGTTATCTATTGGTGCCAGACTATGATTCAGCTTTTCCACCTAACAGAACTGCGCACTATACACAGATTCTTGTCGGTAGACTTTCTATTAACTAAACGAGTAGTTGGTTGAAGGCTCTCCTTTCAGAGGGGTGATAAAGCGCGCATGGTGAGTGGGCACATCTACCCACTCACGTACGTCATTAATTGGTGTGGCCTCCGTCGAAAAAAAAACAGATTTATATTAATAAAAAATTATGGAACGCATTAAAATAATATTAAGCCAAAAAGTAATACTGACAACTTTTCCCAAAAAAAATACAATTATGAACCCATGTTTGTGTATTTGAAACCCTGGTTATTGTTAAACCAACCCCTGTTTATGTGTTTGAAACCCATGTTTTTGTTAACTCAATCCATGTTTGTGAAAAAGTAAACATGTGATATCTGACATAAAGCAAAAGTTGCATTGATTTGCGTGTTCCATTCAGCTTTTCCCCCCCCAAAAAGTACATTTGATTATTGATACGAACCCATGTTTGTGTATTTAAAACCCTGGTTATTGTAAAATCAACCCATGTTTGTGTGTTTGAAACCCATGTTTGTGTTAACACAACCCCTGTTTGTGTATCCCTTTTCCCCTTCCATTCCCTTTTCCCCTTTTACCCATATGAGTGGGTAGTGATATCCGCTCACAATGAGCGTTTTATCACCCCTCCTCCTTTCACCCTCATAATAAGGGTTCGATTCTTATTTATTAGTAATTAAGATTCTTAGATTCCACCTACTTGTGCAAGAGATATGCATCTTACCTTAAAAAAAAACTATGAAAATTGTATGTTCTCCATTTTGTAGAGGAAATGTATGATTTATATCTTCTTCTTTCGGGTTTTGAGTAAAACCCAAATATAATGTAAGATTTCCTCCGTTTCTTTTTCGTTTCTCTCTTCACTTTAGGGGAGAACCAAGGTAGAAGTTCAAAAGTATGAGAGACAAACTGAAAAAGTAGAGAGAAAAACTGATAAGTTAGAGAAACTTAAAAGTGAGTTAAAATATTAAAAAGTGGATGACATTGGTGGAAAAAGAGGATAAAGTAGATAGAACATGTTACTAAAATAAAGAAGACGTCGACAGTGTGTAGATTAAAAAGAAACAGACTAAAAAAACGGGTGTAGATTAAAAAGATACGGAGGGAATATTACATTATATAGCGCAAAAGCAGTCCAAAGGATCCTTGAAATCTAATCGTTTCAAACATGTTAGTATGTTACATTATCAAACCAATAGTGCATGTAATCCCAAACATAATTTAAACAAATTTCCAACTACATTATCCTTCCAAAGTTCCAACATGATTACCCCTTTTTTATTGGATTCCAGCATGATTATTCAGCCACCCTCGTATTCAGTGGAAAATACATGTAGAGATTGGATAAGCTCGTGCATGATGACATATACACAATACGAGTCCTGATAAATCCATATCAGATATGGGTAACTTTGCCCATATCAAGGGTAAGTTTGTCAATTCAAGTGATTTAGTAAGATGGGAATGTAAAAGCATGGGAATGAACTATTCCCTCTCATTCCATAAGCTAGTTTAATAATAATTTTCAAAATTGTGCCATCCTCTCTCTCCAAACCTCACTCTGCCATCCTCTCTCCAAACCTCACTCTTCAACCTCACTCTTCAACCCTGCCATCCTCTCTCCAAACCCACCGTTTGATGCCGGAAAATTCGCCGGAAAGAGGCAGGAATTAACGGTGGTTTTCGTGAATTGAAGGTATGTTTAATTACTTGAAAATTGCGTGGGTTTACATCATGAAATTTCGTGGGTTTTGTTAAATTTCGTGGGTTTAATTCATGAAATTTCGTGGGTTTTGTTAAATTTCGTGGGTTTTGTTAAATTTCGTGGGTCTAATTCATGAAAATTGCATGTGTTTTGTTAAATTTTCGTGGGTTTAATTCATGAAATTTCGTGGGTTTTGTTAAATTTCGTGGGTTTAATTCATGAAATTTCGTGTCTTTTCCATTCGTGGGTTTTATGGTGGTGTTAGACCAAATTGAGTGGGTTTTATGCTCTGAAATTTGATACGAGTTCTTTGATGTCTTAATTTTTGTTCTCAAATTTGAGCAAACAACATGGAAAGGTGCAGTAAGGATTCATGGCTGATTCTTGTAATAGACTAAAAATTCGTATCAACAATGACAAGTTAATTCCTGGGAGCCTATGGTGACATGAGAATGGACCTAGGTAACATGTCAAATTCGTATCAACAATTCTAGATTTCAAGCATGTGGCACATTTGGCGTGTCAACAGAGGCATGTTATATTTTTCTAGATGGGTCTAATAGTTGATGATGTTGATGTGGAATTTTCGGTTGGGAGTTCTATTTCTTGGTACACGGTGTATTTTAGTCTGGAATTAGATTTCGGAAGGCTGTCTTGCAAGATATTAGTATCAGATATCTATTGTATAGACAAGCTTTTGTTGTTGTGTTACATATTTGAGTCAGTACTTTAGCTCAAGGAAGTGGCATGTCTCTCATAATTTTACAACCTAACTTGGCCCTTGAATTTGAGAGCATGGTCTTAAATCTTGGATGCACTCAGGATCAAAGTAATGTTGGGGAACCATTTTTGTGCATAATGCGGATGGTTATATCTTGGCCACTTTGTGACCTCAAAAACCTTAACAATGTGGTTGGTGGGCGATGCTTTGATGCGGACGAGATTTAACTCCATGCTTGAGAGTTTAGATTAATTCTGCAGTATAAGTAATGGTGGTCAGAGAATGAATGGCTGATTCTTGTTCATGGAGACCTTAATTGAAGCTCTTGTATCATTTTGTGAGTGAGACTTCTAGCTTGGACATATTCACCATTTGTAGAACCTCAAGGAATCTGAACATACTAGGATTGGTTTTTCCCTATATTTATAATCCTTTTTTCTTCTCTTTTTTTTGTCTTCTTGTGTTTGTTCCTCACCAGTATTTTGCTTGTATATGGTTGTCTATGTTGATGTGACTTACTTATATGAATTGGTTTTCTGAACAAAGACCACCTGAAGACTTGAATTGGTTTTCAAATTCATCTTATGAAGTTGATTTTTATCGGTTTATATTCTAGTTTATGAAATTAGTTTGTAGTATTTACTCAATAGTTTGTATAAATTTGATAGTTAGGGATTATTGTTAACATGTGAGTGAAATTATATGGGTATTTGGTTATTGTGCTGAAATTATATGTCCCAAAAAAGCCACTACTTTTATCTTGCCAAACTCACACTCTTGTTTCAATAGGGCAATGAAGAGATCAAAAGTCTTGAAACAATGTAAAAAGAAGAAGAAGAAAACCAAGGTATAGTTGTTATTTAACCATGTTTACGAGCATATAACACGCCTTGGTGTTAGCATGTAAGTTGATTTCACTAAGCGTAGGTGGTAGGCTGAAGGAAGCTGGGAAAGTCCTTGCTAGAAGGTTGAAAATGCACAAGAAACGAGGTAGTTATAGGCTTGCCATAAAGTGCTTATAACATATTCATGCTTTATTTGTTGTAATGGACATATATAATAGTATATGTTTCTATTGTTTGCATCGTGGTTGTGGTGTTTTAGAACATAACTACATGTACGCCAAACATAATGGTTGTCTTTATTTTGAGTTATGACTTTGTTTGAATTACTAAAGTTAGATAGTCATTTGCACAATTTATTCCGGTTTCGGATAGAACAACCACATGTGGTCTCGTGGCGATCGATGATGTGAGCGTATCGTGCGGGGAAAGAGCTCCTCGCCATGCCACGACAATTCCATATTATTATTGTACGCATAGTTGGAGGTTTGCGTTTCCACTTTGCCGGCCTACGTTTGGTTGCGCCTTGTAGTTGAACGATATTTTAAAAGAACGACCGTCACGTATGTCCGAAGTCGTGTTACTTATGCTTGCGACAACCCTATCACGGGGTAGGAACCGTCCAATTCACTTCGAATTTGAACAACTTTGAGATCATTAGCAAAGCTTCTTATTACCAGTTCTTGAACACCTTCTCCAAGTAAATACACCTCTCTACGAGTTGGAAGGGTCGGTGGGCATAAAATATCTAGCAAGTGTATATTACTTTGCAACTCTTCCCTGGAGGAGTTGTCTATGAGCCATTTTAGAAAAACCTTAAAAGGTTTACCCAAGTGAGCAACATCCCCGAGGTCCGGGGTGTTAAAAGGAGTTAGTCCGAAATCCTTACTTATCTCCACTAAGGGCGATTGTTTGTCTTCTTCACTCCGGTGGGGTTGAGTGATTGACAGGTTGCAATTCCTTAATCCTTATGATTTCCACCTGAATGACATACTTGGAGGACCCTAATTGGTAGGCTCTTCCAACTGTGCTTGAAGGGTAAGTTGGATATTCTATAATGAACTCTTTCTTCTTCACGCTGGTAAGTTTTAGAGTGGTGGTGAAAGCTACTTGTATTGGTGGAAGGAGATAGTTTCGTTCCTTCACTTCGTGGGGTACCAACATGGTGGTTTGGGAAGAAAGAAGTGCACCATGTTTAACTCTCTTAGTTTTTTTCATGTTTGTTTGCCATGTAGTAATATATATGTACCCACAATAATGGAAATTTTTTGGCGCCAACCCCATTGTGTCATTTTGATATAGGTGTTTCGGTATTGGATAGGTTGGTAAACGAAAAAAAATAGGGCACTCAATTGGTTCGGGGTTATGGGTGGTTTGGATGGCCCAAATGTTTTTGCACCTCACACTCCAATAATTGTATGGAGTGTTAGGGGGGCTTCAAGACCTTCTTTCCTTCGACACTTTCAAATGATGGTGAACTTACACCAACCACATGTGATAGTTTTGCTTGAGGCTAGGGTTTCGATTATCAATTTGATGTGATCCACACGGATCTAAATACAACACCGACTTATACATGTGTTAGGGAGGCTGGGTTGAGAAGTGGTATTGTGCTAATGTGGTGTGAAACTAAGGTCCGAGCAAACATCACGGTTTCAGTTCCGGGGGGTAAGGCAAGACTGCATGCAACAATTAGGGTAAATTTTTCCACTATTATTAATTTCGTATTACCATATTAATTTTAATTGTATGTAATTTGAGTTACATATTGTCTTTACTTTTAAGATTATGAGTTACATTTTAATTCTAACAAATTTTTTTTCATAATTGTAGCCGATAGTTTAATGCAAGTCGGGGGTGGTGGAGGAAGATTTCACAACTGAAATGGATAACGATGACATGTTCGTCGTATTTTTCGCGTCGGATTGCTTTCTTTTGTAATGATCTACCTAATGCAAGTGTAATTTTAAGTACCTCACTTAGCATTATAATGGTTGTATGGATAATTTTAAGTACTTTCTATAATTATGGTTTTATGAATATGTGAACTAATCATTTCGTATTTAAAAATGAAGCATCATATTGTGTTTATCGTTTCCTCTATATTGTCAACAACATATGTAATGGTGTTAAGGTGGCTTTACGTTATAAGGTTTATTAGTATATATATGATTTTATTGGATGATACGTCACACAAATTAAGAGAATACACTAATAGATATTGTTTTTCTTGAAGAAATGATGGTTTTGGTGTATAAAAAACTGACAACCATTAATTAAGTTTTCTCATGCATATGTTTAGTGTAATTAGTATCGGTTTGTTAACTAATGAAGGCATCGTATTGTGTTTGTCAACAAGATATTGTGTTTTACGCATTGTGATGTATTGTCAAAATTGATAGACATGGTGTTCATGTGAACATTTTCCACGCATGCCTTTTTTCTTAATAAATTCACGTCGTAAATTACTTATTAATGTGACGTTAAAATAGTGTTATTAGTAGTCAATCATTTAGATGTGAAAAAAAAAACTAATATGCGTTAACTTCTTTTTTTTCCATTAACGTTCAATATAATATTCGTTTTGGGTAATTTATCCTTGTTATAAGGTTTATTAGTATATATATGATTTTATTGGATGATACGTCACACAAATTAAGAGTATACACTAATAGATATTGTTTTTCTTCAAGAAATGATGGTTTTGGTGTATAAAAAACTGACAACCATTAATTAAGTTTTCTCATGCATATGTTTAGTGTAATTAGTATCGGTTTGTTAACCAATGAAGGCATCGTATTGTGTTTGTCAATAAGATATTGTGTTTCTGCATTGTGATGTATTGTCAAAATTGATAGACATGGTGTTCATGTGAACATTTTCCACGCATGCCTTTTTTCTTAATAAATTCACGTCGTAAATTACTTATTAATGTGACGTTAATATAGTGTTATTAGTAGTCAATCATTTAGATGTGAAAAAAAACTAATATGCGTTAACTTCTTTTTTTTCCATTAACGTTCAATATAATATTCGTTTTCGGTAATTTATCCTTGTTATAAGGTTTATTTGTATATATATGATTTTATTGGATGATACGTCACACAAATTAAGAGTATACACTAATAGATATTGTTTTTCTTCAAGAAATGATGGTTTTGGTGTATAAAAAACCGACAACCATTAATTAAGTTTTCTCATGCATATGTTTAGTTTAATTAGTATCGGTTTGTTAACCAATGAAGGCATCGTATTGTGTTTGTCAATAAGATATTGTGTTTACGCATTGTGATGTATTGTCAAAATTGATAGACATGGTGTTCATGTGAACATTTTCCACGCATGCCTTTTTTCTTAATAAATTCACGTCGTAAATTACTTATTAATGTGACGTTAAAATAGTGTTATTAGTAGTCAATCATTTAGATGTGAAAAAAAACTAATATGCGTTAACTTCTTTTTTTCCATTAACGTTCAATATAATATTCGTTTTCGGTAATTTATCCTTGTTATAAGGTTTATTTGTATATATATGATTTTATTGGATGATACGTCACACAAATTAAGAGTATACACTAATAGATATTGTTTTTCTTCAAGAAATGATGGTTTTGGTGTATAAAAAACTGACAACCATTAATTAAGTTTTCTCATGCATATGTTTAGTTTAATTAGTATCGGTTTGTTAACCAATGAAGGCATCGTATTGTGTTTGTCAATAAGATATTGTGTTTCTGTATTGTGATGTATTGTCAAAATTGATAGACATGGTGTTCATGTGAACATTTTCCACGCATGCCTTTTTTCTTAATAAACCACGTCGTAAATTACTTATTAATGTGACGTTAAAATAGTGTTATTAGTAGTCAATCATTTAGATGTGAAAAAAAAAACTAATATGCGTTAACTTCTTTTTTTTCCATTAACATTCAATATAATATTCGTTTTGGGTAATTTATCCTTGTTATAAAATTTATTAGTATATATATGATTTTATTGGATGATACGTCACACAAATTAAGAGTATACACTAATAGATATTGTTTTTCTTCAAGAAATGATGGTTTTGGTGTATAAAAAACATTAATTAAGTTTTCTCATGCATATGTTTAGTTTAATTAGTATCGGTTTGTTAACTAATGAAGGTATCGTATTGTGTTTGTCAACAAGATATTTTGTTTCTACATTGTGATGTATTGTCAAAATTGATAGACATGGTGTTCATGTGAACATTTTCCACGCATGCCTTTTTTCTTAATAAACCACGTCGTAAATTACTTATTAATGTGACGTTAAAATAGTGTTATTAGTAGTCAATCATTTAGATGTGAAAAAAAAACTAATATGCGTTAACTTCTTTTTTTTCCTTTAACGTTCAATATAATATTCGTTTTGGGTAATTTATCCTTGTTATAAGGTTTATAGTATATATATGATTTTATTGGATGATACGTCACACAAATTAAGAGTATACACTAATAGATATTGTTTTTCTTCAGGAAATGATGGTTTTGGTGTATAAAAAACTGACAACCATTAATTAAGTTTTCTCATGCATATGTTTAGTGTAATTAGTATCGGTTTGTTAACTAATGAAGGCATCGTATTGTGTTTGTCAACAAGATATTGTGTTTCTGCATTGTGATGTATTGTCAAAATTGATAGACATGGTGTTCATGTGAACATTTTCCACGCATGCCTTTTTTCTTAATAAACCACGTCGTAAATTACTTATTAATGTGACGTTAAAATAGTGTTATTAGTAGTCAATCATTTAGATGTGAAAACAAAAACTAATATGCGTTAACTTCTTTTTTTTCCATTAACGTTTAATATAATATTCGTTTTGGGTAATTTATCCTTGTTATAAGGTTTATTAGTATATATATGATTTTATTGGATGATACGTCACACAAATTAAGAGTATATACTAATAGATATTGTTTTTCTTCAAGAAATGATGGTTTTGGTGTATAAAAAACTGACAACCATTAATTAAGTTTTCTCATGCATATGTTTAGTGTAATTAGTATCGGTTTGTTAACTAATGAAGGCATCGTATTGTGTTTGTCAATAAGATATTGTGTTTTACGCATTGTGATGTATTGTCAAAATTGATAGACATGGTGTTCATGTGAACATTTTCCACGCATGCCTTTTTTCTTAATAAACCACGTCGTAAATTACTTATTAATGTGACGTTAAAATAGTGTTATTAATAGTCAATCATTTAGATGTGAAAAAAAAAAAGTAATATGCGTTAACTTCTTTTTTTTCCATTAACGTTTAATATAATATTCGTTTTGGGTAATTTATCCTTGTTATAAGGTTTATTAGTATATATATGATTTTATTGGATGATACGTCACACAAATTAAGAGTATATACTAATAGATATTGTTTTTCTTCAAGAAATGATGGTTTTGGTGTATAAAAAACTGACAACCATTAATTAAGGGCCCGTTCGGTATCACTGCCAGTTTTCAGTTTTTGGTTTTTATGATTTTAGAACTATATGATATGAGTTGTATAATAAGGTTAAAATTAGTCATATTGATAGTAAACATGCTAATTTTGAAAACTGACAACAGAAAACTGGAAACTACTTTTTCTGGTTTCCATATTTTTGTTTTTGGTTTTCAAAAAAACTTAAAACTGAAAACAAAAAACGATAACGAACGGGCCCTAAGTTTTCTCATGCATATGTTTAGTGTAATTAGTATCGGTTTGTTAACTAATGAAGGCATCGTATTGTGTTTGTCAACAAGATATTGTGTTTCTGCATTGTGATGTATTGTCAAAATTGATAGACATGGTGTTCATGTGAACATTTTCCACGCATGCCTTTTTTCTTAATAAACCACGTCGTAAATTACTTATTAATGTGACGTTAAAATAGTGTTATTAGTAGTCAATCATTTAGATGTGAAAAAAAAACTAATATGCGTTAACTTCTTTTTTTTTTCATTAACGTTCAATATAATATTCGTTTTGGGTAATTTATCCTTGTTATAAGGTTTATTAGTATATATATGATTTTATTGGATGATACGTCACACAAATTAAGAGTATACACTAATAGATATTGTTTTTCTTGAAGAAATGATGGTTTTGGTGTATAAAAAACTGACAACCATTAATTAAGTTTTCTCATGCATATGTTTAGTGTAATTAGTATCGGTTTGTTAACTAATGAAGGCATCGTATTGTGTTTGTCAACAAGATATTGTGTTTACGCATTGTCATGTATTGTCAAAATTGATAGAAATGGTGTTCATGTGAACATTTTTTAATTCATATGCTTAGTGTTATTAGTATTGATTTATTAACTAATGAAAATGAAGGCATGGTATTGTGTTTATCGGTTATGCTATATATGAACAACATATGTGATTGTGTTAAGGTGGCTTTACTTTATAAGTTCGAAAATGTTATGTACAATGTAGTAACATATTGTGTTTACGGCGTTGCCATATGTTGTCAAAAATGATAGAAATGGTGTTCATGTAAACACCGCCACTCATGTCTTTTATTTTTATTTTTAAAGTCATGTCTTTTTTTTAACAAAACACGTTGTAAATTACTTATTAATATCACATTAAAATATGTGTTAAGGTTTTTTTCTTCCAATATTAATAAAGTAATTTAATCCAATACGAAATTTGCATTTGGAAACTTGAAATTTGCATTTGGAAACTTGAAATTTCCTCCAATATTGATGAAGATATCATCATTAGCCGTGTAGAAATGAACTAAAAGTCCGAACTTTAAATTGATTTGACAAGTCACCTGGGTTTTATAAACCCAAAAAATCTTATACCCTCTCGCAATTTGAGTTCTTCCTCGAAGCAAAATCTTCCTCTCGCAATTTCGTCTTGCGTCGGTCCCATTGTAGTAGAGGAGAGAGAGAGGGAAGCCACTTTTTACCCATTCCCTTCCATTCCCCTTCTATTCCCTTTCTCAAATTCAAAAAGTTGATATAATATGTTTTCTGAATTTAATACATTATTTTTGTACTTGCAGCTTTTCACAACATTACTTTTTCAATTTTATATTGCTGATATGGGCAAAGTTGCCCATATCTGATATGGATTTATCAGGACTCTACACAATACACCTATGAACACCTACGAGATCATGAACATATTGATAAGTTTCCATATACGTTGAAAATATTTAAAGTGGACTTACATGTTAAAAAAAACATCGAACAAAGTTTGTCCTAAATACAAATTTGTATATGTCATGTCACACCAATAATTATTGGCATGACATGACTAATTAGCATAATTAAAGATGCTAAAAGAATACATATTTTACAATTTATACGAAAAAAAGAATTTAAAATACCACCAAACTTCGGTCATATTAAATATGAGATTACTCATAATGAAGTATAAGATTACACATAATATCAAACCATAATGAAGTATATAGAGATAAGAATTATGAAAGTTGAAAGGTTAATTACTATTTAAGTATATATGAGATACTCATAAGTATAAAGAACTATAAGATTACACATAATGTGAAACCACCAAACCTCGTCCATGTTAAACAATAGAAAGTAGGGGAAAAAAGAAATAGAATACCTTAAATGTTAAAAAGGAAAATACTAATAAACTATTTCACTACTCCAATGAAGAAGGGGAAATTAAAAAAAGGGTTGCTACATCATTGCATCATCTGAAAATAAAAGTAAATAAAAAAAAGTCTCCAATTGTGGAGGGATTTTGTATTATCCATTTAATATTTTTCTCATTTTGTTTTGAATTCAACTTCCTACTTTGAAAGAAATTCCTCTAGTGTGCCTAATTTTGGAATCCAAATCGACCACTTTCGGTTATATGGATGAGACTTTGATTTCTTTTGGAATCTTTTAGCATTAGATGCTCCCTTGCATACGGACTGCTGACTCATTGCTTTGCTCATCACCACATCTTTTGGTTGATGATTTTTGTCATGATTATTGATTGATTCCAATAAAATTATAAAGTAAAGTGCATTAAATATTTGGGTGTGAATTTTATATAAATTTTACCTTAGCTATAAAATCTTGTAGGTGGCAGAGGTGTTTTCGAGTACAGTACTTAGGCCCTGTTCTTTTGAATTTATTTTGGCTGAACTGAATTGAACTTATTTTATTTTTACTGAACTGAACTTATTTTTACTTATTTTTGCTGAACTGAACTTATATTTACTTATTTTTGCTGAACTGAACTTATTTTGGCTGAACTGAATTTATTTTTGCTGAACTGAACTTATTTTTGCTGAACTAAACTGTATTAACATAATATTATCAATACTTATTATTATAATAATCAATAAATATTAACATAATATTATCAATACTTATTACGGTTTTTTCACCAAATACCCCTGACAAATAAATTTATTCACCAAATACCCCCACTTTTTTCAAAATTCACCAAATACCCCTGACCTTTAAAAAAATTCACCAGGTACTCTTTTGTTGACGGACGTTAGTCTTCCGTTAGCATTTATTTACAAGTTCTTTCTAAGTCAACCCAATTAGCCCTAAGTCAACCTAATCACCCTAATTGAACCTAATTAGCTCTAATTAACCCTAACTAACCCTAACCCACTCTCTCTCCCCAAACCTACCAGCCCCCACCCCCCCCCCAACAACCCCAGGCCCACCACAGCCCCCACCCACCACCGCCCCAACAATCCCAGCCCCACCAGCCTCCCCCTCTCCCCCCCCTCCCACCCAGCGCAGCTCCCCTCTCCCTCCCTCCCCTCCCCCCCCCCCTCCCACGCAGCCCCCTCCCACGCGCCTGACCCACCTCCCCCTCCCCCTCCCCGCCGCCGCAGCCTCCCCCTCCCCCCGTAAAACCCCCCTAAAATTAATTGCAATTCGTTGTGCGTCTTGGCCCCTGTTTTTCACAAAAATCAATTGCAACCCCCGAAAATTTTCAAAAGAACCTCATGGCTGGTGGTGCAACCGATAGTGGTGGTGGTGTCACCGGTTGCTTGTGCGAAGAGAGAGAAGGGGAGAGATGGATATTGACAATGGGTGAGTGACGAGAAAGGGAGAGAGTTGTGGATTCGGGCGGTGTTTGGCCGGTTTTGTGGGGTTGAGAGTGAGAGGGGGCGTTGCGGGGCTGCGGGGAGGGACGAGGGGGATGCGGGGGTGGGGGGGAGGGCGGTTACGGGGGTGGGGGTGGGGGGGGTGGGGCTGCGTGGGTGGGGGTGAGGGGTGGCTGCGCGGGGGGCTGGGGGGGGGGGGGGAGGGGAGGCGCGACGGGGGAGGGGGAGGCGCGGCGGGGGGAGGGGGGGGGCGGTGGGGTTGGAGTTGTGGGGGGTGGGGTGGGAGGGTGGTGGGTTTGGGGGGTGGTTTTAGGGTTAGTTAGGGTTCTAGGGTTTTTAGGGTTAATTAGGTTTAATTAGGGTTTAATTAGGGTTTTTTAGGTTAATTAGTTAACTAATTAACGGAGCACTAACGTCCGTTAGCCAAAAAGGGCATTTTGAGTATTTTTTGAAATGTCAGGGGTATTTGGTGAATTTTTTTAAAGGTCAGGGGTATTTGGTGAATTTTGAAAAAAGTGGGGGTATTTGGTGAATAAATTTATTTGTCAGGGGTATTTGGTGAAAAAACCGTACTTTTATTATTATTATTTTATAATAATAAATAATAAATAATAATAATAAATAATAATAATAATAAATAATAATAATAATAAATAATATATAATAAATAATAATAATAATAAATAATATATAATAAATAATAAATAATAAATAATAATAAATAATAAATAATAATAATAAATATAAAAATAAAAAATATAAAAATATAAAAATATAAAAATAAAAAAAATAAAAATAAAAATAAAAAAAAAAAACAAAAAAAAAACAAATTCATCGTTATTATAATTATAATATTAATAATAATAACAATATTAATAGTAATATTGAAAACAAAAATAATAATTACAATATTAGACAAGACTAAACTTATTTTTGCTGAACTGAACTTATTTTTACTTATTTTTGCTGAACTGTAACTTATTTTTGCTGAACTGAACTTATTTTTACTTATTTTTGCTGAACTGAACTTATTTTTACTTATTTTTACTGAACTGAACTTATTTTTGCTGAACTGAACTTATTTTTACTTATTTTTGCTGAAAATAAGTCCAAAAGAACAGGGCCTTACTAAACACACACATAAGAGAACACCATGCTCCTTGGACATAAACTATGATAAATGGTTCCCTCAGTTGTATTCTTTTGCATAATGCAGATCATATTAATTTTAACTAATCACATACTTTGGGCACAAAGTTTCAAGAATTAATCTATTATTAGCATCGTGGAAGCGCACAAACAACAAAACAAATGAACACCAACAACACTAAACATTAACGTTAAGTCTTATATGCGGCTGACCACACCTTCAATTAATTATGCTTCCCCAATCCACATATAATGATAATTATTGTATTTTGAGGTTACTAATTAATATACAAGGGGTTACTTATTGATATAGTAGAGATTACTTGTAATTGGGTTGTTTATGTGAATTCAAGGGGTTATTAAATTACTTATGCCTTAATATACTTAGTTTGTCATTTACGCGAAAACCTCATGAAAGACTTGCAAAAACATTAAATATAAAGCTTCAATAAAAATAAGGAATTCACAATTGTTTGACCAACAAAGAGAATGATATCTCTTCGTCAGTGATGATAACCCCCCATCAAACTTGTTTAATTTGTTGCATTATAAGCTATAGAATATCTATGAAGCACTCTTGAACAGTATACATATTTTAAATAATTTTAGCTGCGATTTTCACCAATCAATATGAATGGTGAATAATGGGAATTGCTACTAATTACTATTAGAAAGTAGTCAAATTCTTACCATTGTAGCAACGGAGCCACACAAACCCCTTAAAATACCATTTGAAATTTATAGTTAACACCTCGTCGACCCTCATGAAATGCATTGTCGAAACGCAATTGTATTATATAGAACAAACACCTTTTGGCCACCAGATGTTCTTTGACATCATATGAATTATGATACTGAATTGGGCACAAGCTTATGCTAAGATAACCTAGGATTTTGCATTATATGCAAAGGCGGAATCAAGGGGCGTTCAATAAATGACAACAAGAATAATAGATTACTTCTGAGAAATAATATGGAGACTATATGCTAAGAAATATAGCATGCGATTGGAATATCTTTTATAGTGAACATAGCGAGTAAAAGAAGATGAAGGGAGTAAATCAAAGTCAAACTTTTAAATTATGTTGGGGTCACAGCATATTCCAGATTCAATATATAGGAATCCCATGAGAAAAAAGAATCCAAAGACATCCCTAACAGTAACAGTAAACCCACAAAATAATTGGCATGCAAAAATATCTTACTCCCAACACTTCTAGACACTGAAATGAGGTGACATGAATAGATTTTATTTACAGTGTCCTTCCCCCTTGGAGGAAAGGAAAAGATGCAGACAGAATTTACATATTTACTGCTAGGAAACTTTACAATAAGGTTGGATGTGGACTGAAGAGAAAAAGCTTTTGTGGCTGAACCAAAGATAATCAGAAGATCAGTTAAAAAGCTTTTCTACAAAGAGCTTACTTTTTTAAGTCAAACCTAATAGAATTGTGTGCCCAAACAAAGCCTAAAGAGACATATACAGTGGGCAATGCCCTACTACTTCACCAACAAGCTGCTCAAGAATATGACTTAATGAGCCCTAAATTGTAGAGGAACTTTTCTGATCTTGATTTGAAGAGATTCCCTAGGGAAAACCTTCCACTTTCTTGAGGAGGGGATTTTGAGTACTCTTCTTCTTTTACCCGGAGAATCGTCAGACCAATCTCTTTTCGAACCGCTTCAATTGTTTGGCTTTTTACTGGATTCCCTGAAGAATCGATCACATAGAACACGTTCGTGGCTTGAGACCCCCGAGTTGTTACCTCAGCTCGGGTGACTGACAGGCCATTTTCTCTGAATATCCGTGTTACATCCGAGAGAAGACCAACTCTATCATCACTACAAAGTTCCAACATTATACCCTGTACAATAAGCATACAAACATTTCTTAACACATAGCTAAAGAGTATGGCTAAACACCAAACCATTTGTTACCAAACAAGAAAGAGAAAGTGCACTTAGGGGTACACAAGTGCAACTCTCTTGTTTGGCAACATTACAGTTTGTTGTTTATCCTTATTCAAAGCAGGGGGGGGAGATGAAGTGTCTCAAACAAACATCTTATATGCAACAATGGAATTTGAAACTCGTACCTCAGAAGTTCGTCTGCTTATAGCAGCCTCTAGACAATGAATTAGCCGTTGTCTCTCTGCTTCTGAGCTGATGGGGCATCCATCTGTGTGCCTAATGTAATATTCCTATTCAAAAAGGGGATTACCTTTAGCACCACACTAATTAGATACTCCATTTAAAAATACAGATAACATCATTAGTAAGCTAAAAAATGACCTCGTTTTCAGGGGAGCTTAAGTAAAATTGACCTACATAACAGAAAATTCACATAAACTACCTGATAAGCTTCTGGGCCTTCTGCTATGAGTGTAGCATGGTAAACCACATACTGCATATCCGTCAAAGTGCAAACTGTATCAAAAAGAAGCTTGGGTCTATCTGCACAACGCAAGTTCACAACGGTGTACCCTCTCTCTGAGCAGTTATCCACTGTTACAAGAGGTTTTCTAGGTTGGCTACACCCAGGTATTACACCATTCATGTTCATCATATCATAATCTCGATCAGCATACATCATCTGATGTAGCCTCCTCTCAGTATGAGTTCCCCCAACTGAGACTGCGGTATTAGCACTCCTTTTGTCCCGATCTTCCATAAGCACTGCCAGCAAAAGATTTTCAATCTTGGTCAGACGATCAGGATCATAAATGGCTGACCCTGTTGCTTCATCGGTGATATAAACCACTGAAGCCATTCTCGAACTGTGGGTCCAGACTTCGGCTGCAACCACATTGCATTTATGGTCTGTCAGGACCGCGAAGATCTCCGAGAGCAGGCCTGGCCTATCCCTTCCTGTCAGCTCTATGGTTGTGTGCTCCACAGCAGCCTGCACTCCTACTGATCTCCTGGATCGAAAGCTACGTGCTCTCGGTCCTAGTGACTGTAATGTTACAATTAGTCAGTCACTTCAGGGGCCAGGACTCCAGAGAACAAAGGCATATCTATCACCTAAGGTGCATACATATATAACTAGTGTTACATGGACTCTTCGTATTATGCCATTATGTGAGGACTGAATAACTCGTGTCAGATACTTCACAGTATTAGCTAATTCACTGAACTCGTTCTGAACTCCAATCCGAAAAATGTAAATTACTACATGCAAATGGTACATTTCTGGGCTAATTTTACAAAATCAGGAAGCAAATTACGTTTTTTTTACCCATTCTAGTACAGCGGATTACGTAACACTGCTTGACACTCTGACATGGTCATGGCTACTATAAACATTAGGGCATAAACATGCAAAAATTTCAGAAAATGGCTAAATCCTAAGTAAGAATATAAGCCAGAGCTACTACTTATTACTTGTACATGTTTTACAAGAAAAAAGGTGGTGTTTTTATTCTTATATCTTGAATATAAGGTTTTTCCCACAAAAGATGTGGAAACTTACAGGTACATAGTTCAAGATGTAGGACACAATCATGTGAAAAATTGGCTAATTTTGGCCCAAAATGTAGGAATACCGCTCACTTTGTCTTCTCCATTCAAAAACAAAAAAAGGAAAAAACTTAAAAGACTTCTTTCACAAAGTAGTCTCCTGAGTGCTGAAGCCTACACAAATCACATCCAACCAAAATAGTCCAGGAGCTCACATGCAACCCACTAGAGAAAAACATTTACTAGCAGAAATTTTTAGACAGGTGAAACATATTAACCACTCATTTAGAGAAAAGATAAAAAAGGGCTCCACCAACTATGGCAATTATTGAACACAAACTTTGCATCATGTAAATCTAAAACCAAAACCTTCAGCTGTAACCATGAACCTAGACTTCTCACATTCCTTGCCACAAGTAGTATGCTTTAGCAAATTAAAGTTGTTCAGCCAAAAAAGTAATACATTTTTCTATAAAGAGGCACCATTTCTAAGGGTGAACATTGAAGATTGATGCCTTCAGATAATAATGATGGGTTTCTTTTCGGTTGGTAGAAAAGCTACATTGTATCCTCACCTTTTTCCGACGTCTCCACATTATCCCTATAGTTTTAGAAGTGTCTCAATGATGCCCCCACCATTATCTCTAAGTTAATAAATTCTGTTGGTGATAGGTTCTACATGTTCTAAACTCATTTTTTTAGGTTTCAAACAGATTCAATTAGTTAATTTCTTGTTATAAAATGAGAAAAGGTTACCTTGAACCCAATTTTCCCCCACTTTTTAATAAGAAGATTAAATTAATTAAATCGGTTTTAAATCCCAAAAATGAGACTACAATGCATAAAACATCCCTCAAACGAAAATCTTCAAGGCAAGGGCACCATCGAGACACTTCTAAAACCACAAAGATAAAAGTCGAAAATAGAATGTGGTTTGTCAACCAATAAAAATGATACTACAAGTAACAGTTTCTCACAGTTCATGATAGACTATTACTTTGGATAGTTTACCAATTTGATGTTTAATCTTATAATTTCATTAGGTACCTCATATATTAATCAAATATATAACTGTATAAACTACTCCTACACAACATACTATTAATCAAATCAAGATTACCCTTTTCTTTTAAAAGGCTCATTTTCCAAGACAATTTACCTGTTGAATTCTTTCTGCTACATCATCTTCACATAGCTTATTCCCATGTTGATCCGTGACATGAAATACTACAAGACATAAATCATTAAATTGAACTTAATTAGAGAAAAATAAAAAAAAGGCACATAAATTTCTATGTTCACATCATATTTAAATCACTCCAACTAAAATTAAGTAAGATGTAATTAGGAAAGAGAAAAATAAATGCTCACCATCCATAAACCACTCTCCATCTGAAGAAATATAAGCCCTTCTGATGATTAGGTTCATGTCATTTAGAACCTGAACTACCTCCAACAAACTACCCCGCTTATTAGCACTATCTACCTACAAAATCTCACCAAGAAAAATGAAACAATTGATTAAATGCGTAAACTTTCACAATTAAGAATGCACCCAAAAAAAATCATTCAATGAAAAAATGAGATAATTACCTTAATCAAAGTGGTATTTCTACTTGATGAATTATCAACCGTAACCCTGCAAAAACCCGGAAAAAAAAAAAACAAAAACCCCAAAAATCAATCAAATTGGACCATTTCTTGATAAATTGAAATCAACCCATTTCAATTAAAGCATTAAAAACCCAGAAATTGAAAGAAATTTCAAACCTTGGAGGGTTCATACGCAATACCAATTTCTGAAATTCTTCGTCTACTTTAAGAGATGGCGTCCAACAATCCATTAACAATAACAATTTCAAAAAACCCACCTCAAAAAACAATCAAATAATGGAAAAAGAGAGGAATTTGAAGGAAAAAAATGAAGAATTGGAGAAAAAAAAAATTGCTCTGTTTTTAGTACTCTGTTTTTCCCTTTTTTCTCTCTTTTTTATTCAATTTAATTTTTACTGAGAGAGTGTATAAATATAACTAAGTGAGTATGTTTTTTTTTCTGAGGTGGGTGAAGAGTAGAGTTTGTGTGGGCAAAAGAGAGGAGAGAGAAAGTTAAGGGGGTGTTTGGCTTTTGAGTTTTGCGAAGAGTTTTGGTGAGACTAAAACAAGAAGCTCAAATAGAAATACTACAAACATATAAGAAGAGAAATAAAATGGGAAGTAGTACTTAGTAGTATAAAGGAGTGAGGAGGAGAGAGAAAGCCAAAGAAAGAGAGACGCATGTAACTAATCCGAGCTTATTGCTGATAAAAAAAGGGACCCACAAATTACATATTTCTGCTCCCCTCATCTAACACTTTGGTCTATCTTTCTTTGATTATGTTAATTTTCATGCTTGTCATGCCTCTCCAACCAAGGCGGCTCCCCCATCAATCATCATTAGTCAATTCTTCATTATTTTTCTCCCTATTCACATTCTTTAAATACTACCTCCGCTTTTTTTTTATTTATTTGTTGCGCTAGGAATGAAGCTACTTCACTACTTTGTGGAATTATTTTGATTATTTTATAAGTAAAAATATAGTCATGTGTGATCTTGTTAGATTCGTTTCGACGTGTAGATTCATAATATCAAATTTTTATAATTTTTACTTAAGCGAAATAAGAGATATTAAGAGTTAAATAATGCTTTGAAAACCGTGCACAACAAATGTAGCAAATAAAAAAAAAGCAGAGGGAGTATACAATTAGAAAGTATATTAATGATTTTCCCTCAAAAAAAAAGTATATTAATGATGAAAGAAAATTAATTCCAAAAAAATTAGGTTGATCCAAAAATTAAATAGTGGTGTAGGGTTTTCATGCCCCATGCACTTTTTTTTATATAAAAAGTAGATAATTTTTATTGATGAAGATAATCAATGAATCTCTTGAATTTAATTGGTATAGATTATGTTGCTTGTGGATTTTTTTTATATAAAACATGATTCATATGGGGGTATGAAAGTGTGTTATCTTCGCCAAAATCTTCACTTGTTTGAACTGAATTTAAATATTAAAATTGATCAAAACTTGAATTATTTTTGAAGCAAAAAAGGAGAGCCTAAGATTGCTATAAATGTAAGGATTTGATTACCATCTAATTAAGAAGTGGAACGTGGGAAAGCAATCCGTTATTACTTTCCTCATGGTCATGTGTTTTGTCCTAGGGAGATATTGATCCTCGTGTTTTGTCATTTGTGTCATCCATGCAAGTATTGATGTGTGTTATAGTTGACATCCTTATCTCCATTTACATTATTTTAAACCTATTCCATTTAGGAATTGTTCTAAGATTCTTTTAATCCGAGTTAAGAAAACAAATTGAATATACGATGAACCGGTGAAAGAGTCGTTTTGATACGATAATATTAAGGTTTTCAGATGATAGTCTGGTGTTCTGCAAAGCTACATCTACAGCTTGCAACAAGCTCAAAAGTATCCTTGATGATTTCTTCCTCATGTCTGGTCAACTGGTGAACTTTCACAAATCAGCTTTGGTCCTGTCAAAGAACATCCCAAATGCTAGAAAAGCGTCTCTTGCTGGCTACTTCAATATGACCTCCAAGTCTTGCCTTGGTAGGTATTTAGGAGTCTTTTTTAGCTCCTATTATCCCACAAAAAGTGATTACAGTCATATCCTGGCTAATTCTCTCCAGAGGATTCAACATTGGGAATCTGGCTTTTTCTCAAAAGCTGGTCGTCATACCCTGATTCAGTCTAATCTAGAAGCTCTTCCAGCTTATATTTGCTCCTCAACTCTCATCCCCTCTGATATTTGCAAAACTATCGACTCAATGCATCGTCAGTCTTTCTGGCGTCAAAACAAAGATAAAAATAGCACCCCGCTTATAGCATGGACTACCATTTGTTCTCCTAAGTCTCAAGGTGGACTAGGACTAAGACGAACTTTACCGCTCAATAAAGCTTTCTTAGCTAAGCTTGGTTGGAATTTGCTATCTCAAAAACAAACCTTTTGGGCAACCCTTATCAAAGAAAAATATCTATCAAATAAGTCCTTCTTTGAGTATTCTCCTAAAACCAATTATTCTCATATCTGGAAAAAGATCCTAGCACAACGTGACCTTCTTAGGAAAGGCATTAGATGGAAAGTCGGAAATGGTCATTCAATTCTTTTTTGGCTTGACAACTGGTTATGCCAGGATAATTTATGTGATATACTCAAAATAGATCGGAGTAATATCGATCTAGAGCTGAAAGTAGCCCATTTCATCACAACAGACCATACTTGGGATATTAACAAATTAGCTCCCATTTTGCCTCATCACCTCCTTGTCAAAATCAAAGGCATTCCCCTTCCAATCAATGACATCCCTGATGTTCCAATCTGGGGACCTACTTCAAGTGGTGAATTTTCAGTAAAATCTGCTACTTGGTTAGCTCATGATTTGCCTAAAAGACCTCCGTGGCCTTTTAAATGGATTTGGAAGCTGGATATTCCTCCCAAATTACAACTTTTTATTTGGCAAATTTGCCACGATAGCCTTGCTGTGAGAGCTACTATGTTTAGTAGAAAAATTTTGCCAACGAATCTTTGACCTCGTTGTAATTCACAACCTGAAAATATTGACCATCTGTTTTTCCAATGCCCAAATTCCCAAAGTATTTGGCAACTTGCGGGGATTACTTCTTGGTGTTCCCCGTCAATGTCCTTCCATTCCACTTTAGACTTCTTACAGGATTTCAAAGGTAAGCATTCCTTGCCGAAATGCATCTTTCTTTTCTGGAGCATTTGGAAAGAGAGAAATTCTATTATTTTCAACAATGAAAAGTGGTGCCCCCAGCGTGTCATTCACCGAGCTAAATTTGCTCATGAGGAATGGCAGTGCCGCTTACAAGTTGATACTTGTCAGGCTATTGGCTCTCCTCTTAGAGGAGCACCACCCCATTCCCCTAACCCCCTTCCCTCGGCTACTCTTGTAGCCTGGGATCCTCCACCTCACTCATTCTTCAAGTTAAACTTTGATGGTTCGGTTCGTGGTTTGGAGGCAGCTGCTGGTGTCATCATCCGTAATCATGAAGGCCAGCTTCTGCACGCCAAAGCCTTCAATCTTGGCCACTCTTCTGTTCTCATTGCCGAAGCCACTGCCCTACATCAAGGTATCAAGATCGCTTTGCATTCGGGTATTCACAACATAATCATTGAAGGGGATAACCTCTTGGTCATCAACGCCATTAATAATCTTTGTTCTACTCCATGGAAGATTGCTAATATTATTGCTGATTGTAAGCTGATGCTCACTCAATTTGCCTCGTGCCAAGTCGGACATGTGTTCGGGGAAGCAAATCGTCTTTGTCGATTGGATAGCCAATGTAGGGCATTTAGTAATGTCTAGTTTCGATATTTCTCCTTGTAATAACTCTTCTCTTACTTCCATTCTTGTATCCGACACATTAGGTATTCCCCTCGCGAGGAGGGTAGCCTAATGTTCTTTTCTTACCTTTTAAAAAAAAAAGAGTCATGCATACGTGTATTGCTATATCTAATTTCAACGTCTATATATTGACATATAGTTATACAATACAGAGTTCTTAGCATACGTGGAGAATTTACAATCGTAACAACCTGATTTATATAGTTTGAACATATTATAATGTGAATGCATCAAATAGAAGGAAATCTCTGAAATCTCAAGTTCGTACATCAGTTCACATGTACAAGAGAACAGAATGTAATATATATATATATATATATATATATATATATATATATATATATATATATATATATATATATATATATATATATATATATATATATCCTATTAAAAAAAGGTTGAATTGTGCTTTAAAATAAGTTTAATATGTCATACACTTTTACATCCTATAAAAAAGGATACATAGAAAGGAGAAAATCAATGCTTCATTTATGTTGTTTTTGGTTAGACTATTAAGAAGTCATTTGAACCGCCTTCTTTCAGATTCCAACCTAGAGGCCCAACACTTTTAACTTACTTCTAAGTCTCCTTCCCCTTTACTTAGATGAAGAGCCAAATTAACCACATGACCCTCAAATTTGGGATGTGGTATACCACTGAGCTACATAGTATCTTAAATAATAATCAAAACATCTTTGTATGGCTGTTCTTGACTACAACTATACAATTGTCTTGTGAGATCTCTTCCTTGGCGCTTACTGTGCAAGAAATTTCCTTCCTTGGGGTTTATATCTTTTGTAAAAGTTCTCAAATTAACATTAGTTCTGTTATGTTCAACTTATATTCAGTCGTTATAAGAAAAAACAAGTTCAGATAAGTCATAATAACAAATGATATCATATACATTTGTGCTTCTAAGATTAATCCTCTAATATGTTAAGACTTATTGTATATTATTCTTGATTCTTGAATTACACGCTCCGTACATTTGGGTTTTTTTTTTTTTTTACTAAAAAGCAGCATTATATATACATGATAGATTAAGTAATCAACTTGGGGCTGCAACTAAAAGTTTAAGCTAATGGCTAGAGGCCCAAAATCGGTCTCTCTTATTAAGTTTTTGGTTGGACCCCAAAATCAGTTCCATATTCTATATCAATACATAAATGGAAATGATCTCACAAACCCGTAAAAAATAAGAGAGAATGACCTCATAATGGTGTAACCCCCAATTTGATTATCCTCATTTTCTCTCTTAAATTAAGTAATATATTTGTCATTAGCTATTTTCTAAAAATAATTAATCTCTTCAAAAGCAAGAATAATTTTGTATTTTCTATTAACGGTTCATCTAATCTCCCACTGTTACACATATGTTTTCACTATTAAGTAATAATCTCTCACAATTAGGGTTGTGCAAAGACCAGGGTCGGACCAGAATCTGGATTGGACCGGACCGAAATCTCGATCCACAAAAAAAACCTGATTCCGGGTTTCTGGTCCGGTCCGGTCCAAACTCGGAAAATTTCGGTCCGGACCGGTTGGACCGGAATTTCTATTATGTTAGTAAAAAAAAATTATAGGTTAAAAAAAGTTTAAAAAGGTAGAAAGTTAGAAAGTTAAAAACATACTATATATTACTTTAGCATTATTGTTATAAAATAAAAAAGATTTTTTTTTTAAAAAATATAAATTCCGGTTCAACAGGTCCAAGACCGGACCGAACCAAAAAAATACCAAATTTTGGTCCGGCCGGTTCCGGTCTGGTCCTGGACCGATGCACACCTCTACTCACAATTACTAATGTTGGGTAGACCACGCTTAATTTTCTTGAGAACAATTTGAGTAAGAAACACATAATTACAATTAACACCATTTAATTTAATTCAGATAAGATAAGTTAAAGAGATTCGAGCCTTATAGTAAGTACACTAAACCCCAATAAATATCTTCTAATTTGAAATATACAACCTCTTGTACTTTCAAGAAAAAGTCTTGATAGCTTGGCCTGTTAATAATTATTAGGAATTATTAGTAGCAGTAACAATTTTGTCCTACTTAATTTATTCAACTTTCTAAAATCAGTTATCAAGTTTAATTCAACTCATCTTTACTTTTTGCTCGTACATGGCGTACATGCATGTAATAGTAGAGTTTTGGCAAAGCCAACAACGGATCAAAGTTCCAAGAAACAAAAAAAAATTACATAAAAAGTCTTTGTCTACTTTTGTTGTTTTCTCACCCCCATAAATTATATTGAAGAAAATCTACCTGGATCTTCTGGCTTTACCATCGATATTATGGGCACTGTGTATTCTTTGTCTTCTTTTTTTCATCACTGTCATCCATTATCTTTCCAAATCAAGCAGGATTCTCCCTTCAAAAGCTTGATTCTTTTCACCAATGCCACCACTTTTGAATCAGCTAAAGCTCTTACAGACCGTTTAATGTAACTGTAACTAGGAGTGGTAATGAACGGGATCGGCTTGGTCAAAGCTCGGTCAAAGCTCGGTCAAAGCTCGGCTCGTGGTGGCTCGACTTGGGTTCGGACTCAGCTCAAGACTTTAATGAGCCGAGCTGAGCTAGGCAAATTAAAGCTCGGCTCGAAAGCTTGTGAATGGGCTCGATTATACTTTTATATAGAAAAATAATATACTTATATATATACATAAATATATTAACCTAGATATCACAAAATAATAATTTTTTTTTACAGACACACAATAATAAGTTAATAGTTTCATTATCTAAAAGAAAACCTATAAATCTCAAATATTAAAAAAGGAAAAACAAAGAAAACATGTAAAAAACTAGAGGTAATAAAGAGTCAAGCCTGTTCGTGAACAGTTCGAACTCGGCTCGTTTAACATTTGGCAAAGCTCGATCGGCTCGAACAAAGTTCGGCTCGTTAACCTTCGAGCTCGAATAAACTTAAACGAACACAAGCCGAGCAGACCATAGTTCGGGCTCGGCTCGATCGATAAGCAGCCCTAACTGCAACCTTCGTTATGAAACACCATTTTTAGTTTTGCACTATTTAATTACTTAGTATATAATAGTAACGTTAACTGAAAAAATTGACCTAATATAAACAATTATTAGTAAGTAAGATGTTACATATATCTTAGTTAAATTAATGCATATTCACGAAAGCGATTTAGAAAATTTAACTAATTAGTAGATGTGGTTAAAGTTTAGCTGACAAATATTAGTATGTAAGATAGTCAGAGATATATGGTTAAAGTTAGAAAAAATATTGAAATTAACAAAAAATGAAGAAATGATTACGATTTTGTAGGTCTAAGTTTTGACATAGTCATACCACTATTTGTTTATATATCTCTTAACTTTTAAATGCTTTTGTACTCGCTTAATTCCATATTATTAGCTCCTGCCACTGCCACTGGCGCTTATAGTAAACCTGTGCACGGGTCGGGTCGAACCGATGTTAAGTACGGGTCGTGTCGTGCTGGGCCAACTTTTACAAAAAAATGAATGGCGGCACGACCGGTCCTGCGTGCCGCCTTGCGGGGAGGGCTTGTGCCTCATGCGGGACACTCATATTTAAGGCGAGTTTTGGATGGGCAGACTGTGGGCTCGTGCCAAAAACGGGCCACCAATATTCTTACAGTCGCGGCACGTCCATGACCTGCTCACAGACCAGCGGGCCGGGCCAGACTGCCCATCAGTGGGCCAGGACGGGCCGCCACAAGCCATCCGGGCCCACTACCAGGTCTACCTTATAGTACAACTAGAGAAATTCCCTAAAAAATTATTTAGATGAGGATCCAAATCCTGGACAAGCCCCTGAAATTCGAGGTGCCGAGATTGTAATTCACTGAGTTATCACCTCTTTCCTTAAAAAAAAAACTTTATTGAGAGTAGTTAGCTATCACTTTTGGGGTTTTATATAAAAAAAATTGAGGCCAGTAACTGAATGGTAGAATGGTTAATAACAATATGAATATTATGAGCGATCATATTTTAGATGACTTTGCTTTTGCACCCAAAAAAATTACATTAAAGTTTAAACCACTACGTTGCGTACCATCATTCTCCTAATAGAAGTTTGGCTCATTCGAAACTATGAGGTCGTATTTGAAAAGTCCTTGCCGGAAATTACTTAAAGTGAATGGACTTGTAAGTTGCTTATGAGTTTTAAGCTAAGGGCCAGTTTTGCATCACTATCGGTATTTGAATTTCGATATTACGATTTTAGAAGTCATATAATATATGTTTTACAATTAGTTTTGTGTGCATCAGGTGTATAATAAATTTATTATCAGATCAATTCACTATAAGTCCAAATGAGTCACTTTTCAAGTCAAGATGAGTCACTTTAAAACAAATGATATTTTTAACTTTAAATGGGTCACTTCCATGTAAATAATAGTGACCTATTTAAGACAAAAAGGTTACATCCGTTCTACAATATAATGAATTACTATAAACATGTCTCATAAAAGAATGAATTTGTGTATGTTTTATAGTAAATATAAAAATAGTCAAATTTACTCTAATTATATAATATCTTGAAAATTGACAAACAAAAAAGTGAAAACTATTTTTTTGTTATCCATAATTCTATATTGTTTCCAAAATTACGACTAGAAACAAAAGACAATAACAAACAAACCTTTCTAAGTCATGATCAAAATTTCAATATACTAGTGAGTTTAGTAGAGGTAATATGAGAAGCTTTGATGCCTGGCTTATTCAGTACTACTAATGCATGACAATCTCCTTCGATATGCATAATTGCATAGCACTACTACGTAATAACCTCCCATTTTACATGCATGCGTGTTAAACTTATTTCACTCATGTTGCTGATGCTCAAACAGTCATACAAACAAGCAAGCATAGATAGAAGAACTTTGGCGATTTGCTATGTGTATTATATTCATTCTGTTACTTGAGAGTTGAGTATTATCTTAAACATCATTTCTAATTTTGCTTGAAAAGAATGGCAGATTGGTCTTAGAATCTTAATTTTTAGAGCATGGATGAACGTGTGAAAACAAGTATGAATGTAGCATTGCTAAGTTTATCTCAACCTTCAGTAGCTTTTCATTCATTCATTCTTCTCTCCTATTTCTTACAAAGTTTAGCAGCTCTATATATCCTAAAACCTCCTTAAAGGAAGCTTCCTGGAAGCAACAATAAAACGGCTAAAAGCCAGCTGTACACAGACAGCATTCTAGGAGCAATAAGACAAAATAGAAAACATCATCATGCTACTGATTCCTAGGCTGATCTTCCTAGTATTCTTCTTCACTGCTGAGAGCACTAACTGAGTGCATATAATACCTCACATCATGACATCATTCATGATATGGACCATAGTCCTTAACACTCCCCCTCAAGATGAGAGTGAGGTAGGAGACAGAACTCCCATCTTGGATAAAAGCAATTGATGTTGATCAATACTAAGCACCTTGGTGAGGACATCAGCTACTTGATTTGAGCTGGAGACATAGGTAGGACAAATATATAGATCCTCCAACAGCTTGTTCTCTAATGAAATGACAATCAATTTCAACATGCTTTGTCTTTTCATGATGAACTGGGTTAGCTGCTATGGCAAGTGCAGCTTGATTATCACACAGGATAGGAGTAGATTCAAGGTGTTTTAACCCCAACTCTCTCAGTAGTTGTTTCACCCATAGGACTTCACACACAGCCATGGCCATGGATCTATACTCAGCCTCAGCTGTAGACCTTGCCACCACATTTTGCTTCTTAGATTTCCAAGCAATTGGAGACTTGCCAAGACGGAGACAAAAACTTGAAGTTGATCTTCTGGTATTGGGGCATCCAGCCCAATCACTGTCACAATAAGCTTGTAATTTTGCTGCTGAGTGTGAAGCAAGCAAGATACCTTGATCTGGTGACCCAGCTAGATATCTTAAAACTCTTTTTGCTGCTTGAAAATGCACAGATGTTGGAGAATGCATGAACTAACTCAGAACATGGACAGTATAGGCAATGTCTGGCCTGGTGAGAGTTAGGTAAATTAATTTACCTACAAGCCTCTGATATATTTCAGGATGAGGGAGAGGCTCACCAGCTGTACTCAGAAGTTTAACATGAGAGTCCATAGGAAGTCTTAGAGTTATGCACTTCTTCATGTCATATTGATGCAACAGATCACTTATGTATTTCTTTTGTGAGAGAAAAATCCCCTGAGAGCTTCTATCCACTTCAATGTCAAGAAAGTACCTAAGCTCACCTAGGTCTTTCATTTTGAATTCATGATTTAACATGATTTTAGCACCCTGAATAACTTGCATATTGTTGCCTGTGAGTATTAGATCATCAACATAAGCAAGTATTGCAACAAAACCATCTTGATTTTGCTTAGTGAAAAAAGAGTAATCAGCTTTTGATTGATTAAAGCCATTCTGCTTGAGAACTGTGCTTAGCTTGGCAAACCATTGCCTTGGTGCCTGCTTGAGTCCATAAAGTGACTTGAGTAACTTGCACACCTTGGTAGAAGGTGGTGAAGACTCAATGAACTCCCCCTCACTTTGAGTGTTAAATCTGAAACCTTCTCCTTTATACCTTGATGGCATCTTCATATACACTGTTTCTTCTAGCTCTCCATGTAGGAAGGCATTTTTCACATTCATTTGATGTGTGAACCAACCTTGTATAGCTACAACTGCAAGTAGAGCTCTCACTGATGTCAACTTGGCTACTGGAGCAAAAGTTTCACCATAGTCAATGCCTTCTTTCTGCTTATTCCCCAACACCACTAGTCTTGACTTGTACCTTGTAGTGTTTCTCTGAGGGTCATACTTTGTGGTGTATAACCATTTGCACCCTATAGTGTGCTTTCCTGGTGGCAGCTCAGTAATGACCCAGGTCTTGTTTTCTTCTAGGGCTGTTAGCTCTTCATTCATTGCTTCCAACCAGTGAGAGTGTTTAGCAGCTTCCTTGAAAGACCTTGGATCAGGTCCTGTATTAACAGTACTCATAAGACAGGTGAATTTATGAGTCACAGGAGTTACACTCACTCTTTGTACACAATTTGCACTAATCTGATAGTCTGAGTGCCAAGTTGGAGCTCGATCACTTCCCTAGTAGATCTTCTAGGTTCAATCTAAGTTGCATCTTCTTCAGCATCATTATTCAACCTTCTTGTTTCACTTCTTTCATCATCTATCCACTGATATGGAACATTGATAGGCTGATTTTGTTCAATGTCTCCTTGGGAAGAGACATAGTGAAATAAATGTTGTGGATATATCTCTTCATAGAACTTTACATGTCTGGAAACAAAAGTTGTTCCATTCATGAGATTGTGTAGCCTGTAACCTTTCTAGTTGGTGGGATAACCAATAAAGATACATGGCACACCTCGTGCTTGAAACTTATCCTTCTTCCTCTCAGGATTATATGCAAAAGCCAAGCATCCAAAACACTTCATATGACTATATTCAGGGACTTTCTTGTACAATATCTCATAGGGTGTCCTGTTCTTCAGAATCACACTAGGCAATCTGTTTGTTATATGAGTTGCTGTCAACACACAGTCACCCCAAAATTACAAAGGTAGACCAGCACTGAACCTCAATGCTCTTGCCATCTCAAGAATATTTCTGTGCTTTCTCTCAGCTCTTCCATTCTGCTGAGGAGTGTATGTACATGAGGTTTGATGAATGATCCCTAGTTTCTCAAAAAAGGGCTTGCACTTGCTGTCATCAAATTCTAGTGCATTATCTGATCTTATCACCTTTACTTCCTTCCCAAACTGATTCTTAGCCATCTGAACAAAGGTCTGTATGGCATCAAATGCATCAGACTTTAATTTCAGTAAATGTACCCAGGTTACTCTAGAGTAATCATCTACCAAAGTAAGAAAATATTTAAATTTTCCTTTGTAACTTACCTTGTATGGCCCCCACGTATCAATGTGAATCAGATCAAAGAGATCATTAGCTCTTGCTTCACTTTGATTGAAAGGAAGCTTGGTGAACTTAGCCAAAGGACATGTGAGACAAATGTCATTGCATTCATGCTTCACTTTGATTTCTTCTATCATTGCAACTCTTTTCAGAGGAGCATGACCTAATCTATGATGCCACAGAGTTTCTCTACTCATCTTTATTACTCTTCTCACAGTGCTAGGAACTTGCTTGTAACCATTTGCATTCATTGCTGCCTTTCCTTTCACAGAACCCTTCTCACAGTGTGATCTTTGAAGAGTTTCATTTCTGATGTTTCTCATAATTTTCTCAATGTCTTCATTCAAAAGATAATAAAGGCCATGTTCACCCTTTCCTACACCTATTACTTCATTGGATTTGCAATCTTGAATGATGCAATACCTATCATGGAACACAGCTTTGTAGTTTCTTTCTTGACATAACTTGTTTACAGACAACAAATTATGTTTAAATGATGGTATGCACAAGACATTTTTCAGTTCAAGATTGTTTTTAAGCATTACATTTCCTGTGTGTGTTATTCTAGATGTTTCTCCAGTGGGAAGATTTATCAAAGAGTTACCCTTACTTACACAGGCATTACTAAGCAACTCAATTCTACCAGTCATGTGGTCTGATGCACCAGAGTCCACAATCCAATCACCATTCTTCATTGAATCAGCATAGTAACAAGAAACCATACCTAAGTAACTCACATCCATCTCTTCATCAGTATCACACCCTTTTGAAGGTGTTGGTAGGAGCCGTTAGAAGGCTCTCCAAAGGTTGTGCGATTATAGTAGTTGCACTACTAGTCACAGATCCATTTTCATTGTGAGTTTGATTTCCTTGAACATTTGCAGCCACCTTTGGACCACCTGGTTTCCACTTGTTCCATTTCTGATTCATGTTGTTCTTCCCTTTTCCCTTGTACTGAGATGGAGCATTTTGATTCTTGTGCTTAGGATTCTTAGTTGGAAATCCTATCACAAACCAGCACTTGTCCTGGGTATGACCACTCTTCCCACACACAGTGCACTGAAGAGAGGTAGAGTTGCTCCCAGATTCTCCCCCTGTACCCTTACTATACATAGCAAGAGTAGTTGGTTCTTCCTTCATTTGTCCAAGTATTTCTCTCTGAGCTTCCTCCTGATCCAGGTAGCTACATGCCACTTCAACACTTGGCAAAGGTGTCATCATCAAAATTTGACTCCTTTGAGGTGCATATGACTCATCCAAGCCATTGAGAAATTGAAAAAGCTTCGTTCTTCTTCTTTGAAGATTTAGAGCTTGAACAAAAGCATTAATTTCAGTGGACATGTTAGTGAGAGGTGGGAGATTGTTTAGAGACTCAAGCTCTTCCCATGTACATCTCATAGATGTATAATACTCACTGATACTTTTTTCTTGTTGCTTTGTTTCATACAACTCTTTATTGAGTTTGTATTTTCTGGTTCCATTTGTAAGTGAGAACCGTTGTTCCAACTGTTTCCAGATAACACTAGCATTGTTTACAAACATGAGAGATTTTTTGATTGATTCAGAAACTGAACCCAAAATCCAGGAAATTATCATGCTATTGCATGTTTCCCATGCTTCACCTTTCACTGCATCAGTGCTCTTCTTCTCTGATTCAGTAACAAACCCTAGTTTCCTTTTTGAAGCAAGAGCAATTTCCATGGATCTCTTCCAAGATCTGTAGTTTCCAGATCCTTGAAGTTTTTCCATGACCATGAAATTGTTCCCATCAGATGGGTGTAAATATAAAGGACTAGTTACCTCTATGGTAGTCATTTTCTTCTTTCTAGCTATTTTGTGATTGAAGAAAGATAGAAACTTTAAGTTTAGAATAAAGAGATAGTCACTTAGGACTGAACACTACTAAACAGAAATTAATTTGTGAAACAATTGAGCAGGATGTTGATTTTCGAAGCCTTGCTCTGATACCATGAAAACAAGTATGAATGTAGCATTGCTAAGTTTATCTCAACCTTCAGTAGCTTTTCATTCATTCATTCTTCTCTCCTATTTCTTACAAAGTTTAGCAGCTCTATATATCCTAAAACCTCCTTAAAGGAAGCTTCCTGGAAGCAACAATAAAACGGCTAAAAGCCAGCTGTACACAGACAGCATTCTAGGAGCAATAAGACAAAATAGAAAACATCATCATGCTACTGATTCCTAGGCTGATCTTCCTAGTATTCTTCTTGACTGCTGAGAGCACTAACTGAGTGCATATAATACCTCACTTCATGACATCATTCATGATATGGACCATAGTCCTTAACAACGTGGGAATATGTTTTTTTAAAAATCGTTGAACTTGGTATGTAGATGAAATGATGAAAACATAATTTAGAAAAATACTTTTGATGGCAAAATACTAATGACACTATGTCACTAATCATCAATGGATGATGACACTGTACTTTTTTTAAATAGGTAAGAAGAAATCCTCTAGGCTGCTCTTGCACACGACCCTTACCCAAAGGCCCATTGCAGCCATACCCCCCAACCCCGGCGTTTGGTTTATATGATTATGGTATGAGGTATGGGTTTAGAATGAGCAAAACCCATACCTAGTGTTTATTTAATAAATTAATAGATTTAAAACCAATACCTCAAACCCATAAGGTATGGGGTTTAGAAACCCAAGGGGGAAAGTGGGTATGACTCATACCAATACCTTTAGGTATCAAATAGAAGAAAAAATTTCATTCTCAAATAAAACCAAACACATGGTATCAGGTATCAAGTTCCAAACCCATACCACCTTGGTTTCATTCATGATTCCAAACCCATACTACTATATGAACCAAACGCCCCCAAAATCCCAAGCAAATGCTTGGGGTAGGAATTAAATCCTAGACTTCACTAGGGTAGATGAGAAAGCTCACCACTTGAGCCGACCCCAATTCCTTGATGACATTGTACTTAGCTTGCTTCAATCAAAATATGTGAGTAGGTTTATCACCGTGTATATATGTAACATTCTCTAGTACTTCTTCAGTTCTTTGTGGTAAATAAATATATTGGCTGTATCAGTGTATGTAAGCTTGTACTACTCAAGTTGTCTCTATCAATTAGGACTTTACCTTCGTTCTGTCAAAAATATTTATTGAGCCTCCTTCAGATGTGTAACAAGTTAAGGAGTAGATTTGTTCAACAATCTCTACTTCACGTTGCATCAATTGTGTTTTAGTAGTTGTGTCTGTACTACTTGATCATACTCTATCAATCAGGGCTTCACCTTTGCTCTTTCTCCGAACTAATTCATCGACTCATCTAGTTGTACGTGTAGCATATTAGTAGATGTATTTATGTACTCAATGCCCTAATGTTGTTGAGTTGCAATTGGCAGAATCTTGGTGAAGATGTCTGCGAGTTGATGAGCAGAAGGGACATAAGCAGGTGAAATAACCCCAGCAGTAGCTTGATCCCTAATAAAATGGCAATCAATCTCCACGTGCTTGGTCCTCTCATGGTGCACTGGATTGTCAACTATAGCCAAGGCTGCTTGGTTGTCACATAGGATGGGAATAGAACCAAGATTCTTCACTCCCAAGTCCTTGAAGAGCTGTATCAACCAAAGCACCTCACATACTGTGACAGCCATGGACCTGTATTCTGCCTCAGTTGTGGACCTAGTCACCACAGACTGCCTCTTAGCCTTCCAAGACACAGGTGAGGCTCCAAAGAGAATGCAATACCCTGAGGTAGACCTTCTAGTAGAAGGACAACCTGCCCAATCACTGTCACAGTAGGCAGTGAGTTGAGCAGATGCTTGAGAAGCTAAAAGAATGTCTTGGTATGGGGATCCAGACAAGTACCTAAGCACCCTCTTAGCTACTTGAAAATGAGCACAAGTAGGATTGTGCATGAACTGACTCAACACATGGACTGTGTTGGCCAGATCAGGTCTAGTAATAGTCAAATATATAAGTTTTCCAACTAACTTCTGATAGGTTTCAGAATTAGGAAGTGGATCTCCACTTGTTGAAGTTAGTTTCACAGTACTATCCATAGGGAGCCTGAGTGGTTTGCAAGAATTCATACCATACTCACTCAACAGGTCTGAGATATATTTTCTTTGAGTGAGAAAAAGACCCTGTGCAGATCTATCCACCTCTATTCCTAAGAAATACCTGATTTCACCCATGTCTTTCATTTGAAAGTGAGAAGAAAGGAAGGCTTTAGTGGACTGAATATCCTCCAGATCATCCCCAGCTATGATCAAATCATCAACATATATAAGAATGGCCACAAAGCTTTCCTTTTGCTCTTTGAGAAACAAAGAGTAATCATTTTTGGATTGAGTGAACTCATTTTCTTTCAAGGCAGAGCTTAACTTGGCAAACCATTGCCTGGGAGCTTGCTTTAGTCCATAGAGGGACTTTAGAAGCTTGCACACTGTGCCATTATCCCTCAATTTACTTTCTATCTCCCCCTCAAAACTGTCACTGAACCTGAAACCTTCCCTCTCATAGCCTGGTGGTGGTCTCATATAGACAGTCTCAGCCAAATCTCCATGTAAAAAGGCGTTATTTACATCCATTTGATGGATGTACCAACCCTTCATAGCTCCTACAACCAATAGAGACCTCACAGTAGCTAACTTTGCCACTGGTGCAAAAGTTTCCTCATAATATATCCCATGCTTCTGTTTGTTCCTAAGTACCACCAACCTTGATTTGTACCTTTTAACTCCTCCATCAGGTGTATACTTAGTTTTGTATACCCACTTACACCCTATGACTTGTTTTCCCTGAGGCAAGCTTGTGAGTTCCCAAGTCTCATTAGACTCTAAAGCCTCCAACTCCTCATTCATAGCCTTCCTCCAATGAGAATGCTTAGTTGCTTCTTTAAAATGCACTGGATCAGGTGTTTTCAGCACTTGTGCAAGGAAGCATGTGTATTGAGGAGACACAGTAGTTTGTGTGACTTGATGTACAGCCATAGCAGGCTATTGAACTTGGGTCACGTTTGACACATGGTAATCTGAGTGCCAACTGGGTTTTTGATGAACTCTGGTGGACCTTCTAAGTTCACCTGCAGCATCAGTACTGCTGCCATCAGTTTGTACTCCATCAGGGGTGGCTACTGGTGATGATGTCTCGGTTGGAACATCATCTACCCACTGGTTATATGGCTGAGTGGTTTTGGTTTGGGTTTTTTGTGAGGATACTGAGTGAAACACATGGTAAGGGTAAATATTCTCATAGAATTTTACATCCCTGGATACAAAGTGGGAATGTGTTAGAAGGTTGTAAAGCTTATAGCCTTTTTGGGTTTGTGGATACCCTATGAAAATACAAGGGACACCCCTGGCAGTGAATTTATCCTTTGTGATGACTGGATTACTTGACATGGCAAGACAACCAAAGGCTTTTAGGTGATTGTAGGCTAGCTTTTTGTGGTGTAAGGCTTCAAAGGGTGTTTTGTGGTTTAGAATAGGTATGGGTAGTCTATTTGTGATGTGAACTGCTGCTTGCACACAATCTCTCCCCAGAATTGGAGAGGAAGTCCTGCTTGAAACCTCAATGCTCGAGCCATTTCAAGTATGTTTCTATGCTTCCTCTCCACCCTTCCATTCTGTTGAGGTCTTCCTGCACAAGAAGTCTGATGGATGATGCCTAATTTTGCAAAAAAAAGGCTTGCACTGCTTATCTTAGAACTCTAGTGCATTGTCTGACCTCAAAATTTTCACCTTCTTCCCATATTAAGTTTTAGCCATTTTCACAAAAGCCTCAATGGTCTGGAAAGAATCAGATTTCTCTTTCAACAAATGAATCCAAGTCACTCTTGTGTTATCATCTACCACTGTTAGGAAATATCTATACTTTCCCTTGTAGCTTACCTTGTAGGGGCCCCACACATCTATGTGAACTAGCTCAAAAGGTTGTGAAGCATTTGACACACTCTTGTTGTAGGGAAGTTTGGTGAATTTTGCAAGGGGGCAGGTTATTCAAACCTCACTTTCTTGTGCATTCACTCCCTTCAACCCTTCAATTATTTTAATCTTGGCCATGGGTGCATGCCCCAGCTTGTGATGCCACAGTGTTGCATTGCTAATCACTGGTACATCTTTCAAAGTAGTAGGTACTTCACTACATGCTGTCATCACAACCTTTTCACCACTTTTCTTCACTGCCATTGCTGAAATGCAACCTTTCTCCTTGAGCTGTTTTATAACTTTTCCCAATGGCCCATTTATCAGGTAATAAAGACCATTGTGGACCTTCCCCACTCCTTTAACTTCCTCTATGTTGCTGTCTTGGATTATGCAGTATCCAAGTTGAAACTTCACTCTACAGTTTGTGTCTTGAGTTAACTTGTTCACAGAGATCAAGTTGTGCCTGAAAGTTGGCACATAGAGAACTTTTTCAAGTTTTAACCTATTTTCCAGGTTTACATCACCACAATGTGTTATAGTGGATGTCTGCCCAGTAGGAAGGTTGATTTGAGGCTTGTTTATGATCTCAATTGGATTAACAAGAACATTGTAAGTTCCTATAATGTGGTCTGAAGCCCCCGAGTCAATAGTCCATTCTTTTGACACACATTCAGCAAGATTATAGAACACCATTCCAGCATATCCCATATCTACTTCTTCTTCTGTGTCTGACCCTCCACCTTTGGATGGCATAGGCAACAGCCTCAGCAATTATTCTATTTGTTGAGGTGTTATAGAAGTTGCAACTCCTGCATTTGACTCAGCTTCACTACTTCCTTTCACATTTGCAGCTATCTTGTATCCTCCAGTTCCTCTTCTTTTGTCCCATTTATGAGAGTTTCCACCATACACCTTTCCTTTCCCTTTATAGGAAGACTCCCCCTTTCCTTTGTTCTTCCAAGGTGGACCTATTATACTCCAACACTTCTCTCTGGTGTGTTCAGCCTTGCCACAAGCAGTACATCCATTTTCATTTCCCATGCTGAACATTACTAGACTCTCCTTCTCTTCTTTCACTTCAGTCAGGACTTCTCTTTGAGATTCTTCCTGTTGCAATGAGCTACAAGCCATCTCTACTGTTGGCAAGGGTGTCATCATCAAAAGCTGACTTCTCAGAGGTCCATAGTCTTCATTTAGACCATTGAGAAACAAGAAAAGTTTGAGTTCTTCTTGCTGCTGATTCAAAGCTTTCATGAACTCATTCACTTCTGGTGTCATTGCTGTTATAGGAGGAAAACTATTGAGAGACTCCAACTCTTCCCATAGTCCTCTCATCACAGTATAGTACTCACTCACAGACTTCACTTGTTGTTTACATTCAAACAAGTCTTTGTTCAGTTTATACTTTCTAGACCCATTTGTAAGAGAAAATCTCTGCTCTAACTGCTTCCAAATTTGTGATGAGTTGTTCAAAAACATTATGGATCTCTTAATTGGTTCACTCACAGTTGACAGAATCCAAGAAATCACCATACTATTGCAAGTTTCCCAGGCTTCCTCTTTCATCTTATCCTTCTCATCTCGAGTTAGTAACCCAGTAACAAACCCCAACTTTCTTTTTGATGCTAAAGCTATTTCCATAGATCTTCTCCATGATCTATTGTAACACCCCGTAATTTTCATCCTTTATTCTTGGCGTTTGTTTACATTAAAATGATATTTTTCGTAAAAATAAATAATTTATTATTTAAATTATTTTGGAACATGTTGTGAAAATGTGTATATATTTTTATATGTTTTGTATATTTATATATATTTATTTTAAGTTGTTAGTTATTTATTTTAAAGGTTATATTAGTTTCGTTATTTATTTAGGCGTTTAGAATGCAGTTTTGTCGCGTAGCGTTTTTTGTAACGTTGTTGGACCGACTTGGGTGATGAAATGTTGCATCACGTGTGGCGTTTTATGCTGGCCGAAAATCAGCAATTATGGAGTGGAGGATGAAGAGTTTTGGTGCTTATTAAGCTAACCTTTGAATATCTTGTAACCGCTCATTTAATCCCTCATTAACATTCTCCTAAACCCTTCATTTTTCCTTGCCATAAAATTCTGATTTTTAATAAGAGAAGTTCAGCATCATTCTCATTTAACCCACGCCATTTTCAAGAAAAGAAAGAGAGGAAAGGAAGAGGAAAAGAAGAGAAAGGTTCAACCCGGTTTTTCCTTTCACACCTTCACGAAAATAATGGTAGCCGGAGATCTAACCGTTGGATCATCTTCAAATTTGGAGAGAATGTTTATAACATCTTTGTCTTCACTTTTGCCGGAGCGATTGTGAATCCGATCTTTTAATCGCCGGAAATCATGGTAGGACCAGACTAGCACGAAATGAGATTTTCAATGTTCAAGAAGAAAACGCCTAGTGACTTGTTGCTACAATTCTAGTTCGTTGTGCTTTGGGGTTAGAAGAGGAATTGGATTGTATGCGTAACTCTTAACTATCTCTTTAGACTCAGCTCTCCTCCCGACGTTCCAGGTAACTAGTAGTTATCTTAGAACAATAGTGATTAGGGTATTATTCGGTATTAGATTATTACGCTAGGAATTGTTTAAAATACTTTTTGAATGAAATTATTGATGAAATTTGACGTGAATATACTTGAGGCATGCTGTATGAATATTGTATACATAAAAATAATTTTCGTCTGAGTTTTAGTATTTATTCGATTTATTTGGTATTTTGTGCATTTTTGGCTTAATTGCAAAATAATTATTGAACGAATGTTAAAATTGCTGAAATTATTTTTCGTGAATCATTTTATATGTGTAGTATGTATTTCATGCCTTGGAATAATTTTTGCCTACTGTTTACAGGTTTATTTAATTGGTTTATCTGTTTTTGCATTTTCGTGTCTGTCAGTATATAAATCGTGAAAATTATTTCTGGAGGCCGAAAAATTCATTTCTTTGTATATTATGTATTAACGTGAGTTTATTCATGTTATGTGAATTTTTGGTAATTTTTGAGCCTTTATTTTTATTTTTAATTATTATATTGGCTTTATTGAGTATTCTGTAAATTAACGTTTAAAAATACTTTTAGAGTCCAAAAATTAGAAATAAAATTTGTACCATGTCAGTAGAGCCATAATGGTCGTATGATAATTTTTGTATTATTTTACTGATCGTGCTTATTATTTTAATAATAAATATTGTGTTTTTGTTATGAACTTGAGGATATTCTTTTTAATTATTTAAGGGCTTGTTAATCAGAAATAATTTGTGACCTTTTATGTTGTTGGAAGCTGGTGTTTATAAGGTTGCTGTGAGTATTATTGAGTATCATTATGTTTACGTTTGGTTTATGTAAAAATGATTAGTCGTGTACGCTTCATTTATTTAATAAGCCTTGGAGTTAATTGGTGATCTTATTTGATGTGATTCATTTCTGGTTGATACTGTTGGTGTTGTAAACTCTTTAATTGTCGTTGTTTGTGCTTTGTGATGCGTAAAATATGTGTTGTTGAGATATTTTTTGTAAGTGTGTAACTACTTTGAGGATTTTTGAAGAATTATTTTTGATGAATTATGGGTATAAGGTCGGGTGACATCCCTTTGACGAATATTTTGAGATGAATGATACTTTGATGATATTAATGATTTTATTTTGAGATAAGAACATCCGGTGGGATAGATGTAGTCCCCGGTGAAGAACATGCCAACCACCTGGTTTGCGAACTAGGGGTACACCTGGGTTAATTGTTGTCGTCCGAGAGGTCGGGGAGTTACGCGTGTTCTACCCCCGCATCGGGAGTTTGGCCATTCTTAGACACAGGCAGTGGGGAACGTAAGCCCATAGACTGACCTGGAGATTGCGATCTGACAAACCTTAGGAAGTGAATTGCGATTCACTGGCGTTCGGTTTCTGACTCAATAACTGATTTATCTATGTTTTTATTTTTATTGAAGTACCCTTGAGATAATTTATTCATTTTATATTTTGTATTACTTGAGAGCTTTATGATTTTGGTTGCATGTCATAGTTGTCTTGACCTTATGTTTCCTTTCTTATTAATCTATGTCTGAATTGTACTTTGATTTCTTTTGTTCTGGGAGAACTGCTAGTTACTCCCCACTGATTGTGGATGTTTGTTGATATATTTTGCAGGTGATGTTGATGGGAATCTTCTTTGGTTTTGGGCTCGGGTTGAGTTGTGAGCATTAAAAAGCTAGATGTTTTAGGCCTAGACTTTTAATTAGTTTGAGAGTCAGTTTTCTCTTTTAGATATTACTCTAATTAATTTAAATTGTTTATACTATTTATTTATGTTGGTTTTATCACTTAGTTATTTAAACGCATTTCTTGTAGTAGTGACATTCCCATCGTCCTATTAATACTATTATTATTTCTTTCTTTTCCGCTTTGAAATTCTGGGGTGTTACATCTATAGTTGTTTGACCCCTGTAACTTTTCTACATTCATGAACTGATTTTCATCCGAAGGATGCAGATACAGTGGGCTACTTGAATCTATAGTGGTGGTAGTCATTTTCTTAGACTTAAAAGATTTCCCTATTTTTTTTTATGATATAACAGTAAAGGAGGAAACTTTTACTAAGATTATGTCTTTCAACAATATTACTAAACACAGGAGAGATTTTCCGGGATGAACAAACAATTTAAAGATTTAAAGATGAGCTAAGGTTTGATTTTAACGAACCTGGCTCTGATACCATGAAGATTTTATGAATGAATGTCTGTCTTAGGTGCTCACAGCAGCAAACTCAAAATATTCACCTACCAGTTTTCTCCTTTCATTCCATCTTGAATCACAAATAGTGGCGGCTTGCACAGATCACAGCTCACCTTGATTTGCTTACCCTAGTAAAGCTACTAAAGAACAAAAGACAGCACACCAATATCTTCCTAGGGAAAAGATACAGCTTGACAAGAAATTAAAACTGAAGCAACTTTTAATTACTGAACTTTGTAGGACAGGACCCTAGCAAAGGACCCAAAGAGAGACCCAACGATAAGACAAAGTCCACTGGCCTTAATAAACTCTAATTAATTCTTCACAATGCATGAATTGTGTGCGTGTAATTTTGTCTGTACTAGCTACTCGATCTGTAACACCCCAGAATTTCAAAGCGGAAAAGAAAGAAATAATAATAGTATTAATAGGACGATGGCGGAAACATCGTCTTCTGGGAATGTCACTACTACAAGAAATGCGTTTAAATAACTAAGTGGTAAACCAACATAAGTAAATAGTATAAATAAATTAAATTATTTAGAGTAATATCCAAAAGATAAAACTAACTCTTCAACTGACTAAAAGTCTAGGCCTAAAACATCTAACATTTTAATGCTCACATCTCAACCCGAGCCCAAAACCAAAGAAGATTCCCATCAACAACACCTGCAAAGTATATCAACAAACATCCACAATCAGTGGGGAGTAACTAGCAGTTCTCCCAGAACAAAAGAAATCAAAGTACAATTCAGACATAGATTAATAAGAAAGGAAACATAAGGTCAAGACAACTATGACATGCATCCCAAAATCATAAAGCTCTCAAGTAATACAAAAGATAAAATGAATAAATCATCTCAAGGGTACTTCAATAATAATAAAAACATAGATAAATCAGTTATTGAGTCAGAAACCGAACGCCAGTGAATCGCAATTCACTTCCTAAGGTTTGTCAGATCGCAATCTCCAGGTCAGTCTATGGGCTTACGTTCCCCACTGCCTGTGTCTAAGAATGGCCAAACTCCAGATGCAGGGTAGAACACGCAGAACTCCCTGACCTCTCGGACGACAACAATTAACCCAGGTGTACCCCTAGTTCGCAAACCAGGTGGTTGACATGTTCTTCACCGGGAACTACATCTATCCCACCGGATATTCTTATCTCAAAATAAAATCATAAATATCATCAAAGTATCATTCATCTCAAAAATATTCGTCAAAGGGATGCCACCCGGCCTTATACCCATAATTCATCAAAAGATATCTCTTCAAAATTTCTTCAAAGTAGTAGCTTACAAACTTACAACAAATGTTTCAACAACAAATACTTTGTGCACCACAAAGCACAAACAACGACAATTAAAGAGTTTACAACACCAACAGTATCAACCATAAATGAATCACATCATACAAGGTCACCAACTCCAAGTAAAACATACGTACAAGCACATACGAAAATCACGCAACACAAAACTATGCGCTCGGTGCATGAGCTTGCGCTCAGCACCAACCTGTGCGTCAGCCGCACGGACCATCCTGCGTCTGACGCATCAGTGTGCGTCTGACGCCATCACCAATTAATACCAAAGCTCATTAAATCAGCAAAACGTACACAATTAATCATTTTACAAGGACTAAAAGTAAATATAATGATACACAATTATAACCACAGTAACTTGAAAATCATCAGTTCTTAAGAATATAAAAAGTCTCAATTTATTTCTGATTTTTAGTCCCTTAAATAATTAAAAAGAATATCCGCAAACTCATAACAAAAACACAATAAAAATTATTAAACTAATAAAAACGATCAGTAAATTATCACAAAAATTATCATACGACCATTATAACTCTACTGGCATGGTACAAATTTTATTTCTAATTTTTGGTCTCTAAAAGTATTTTTAAACGTTAATTTACATAATACTCAAGAAAGCCAATATAATAATTAAAAATAGAAATAAACGCCCAAAAATTACCAAACATTCACATAACATGCATAAACCCACGATAATACAGATTATGCAAAGGAATAGATTTTTAGGTCTTTAAATATAATATTCACGATTTAAATACTAGAAAACATGAAAATGCAAAAATAGATAAATCAATTAAATAAACCTGTAAACAGTAGACAAAAATTATTCTAAGGCATGAAAAACATACTACACCCATAACATGCTTCACAAAAAATAATTTCGGCAATTATAAAATTTGTTCACTAATTATTTTGCAAATAAGCCATAAACGCATAAATTACCAAATAAATCAAATAAATAGTAAAACTCAAACGAAAATTATTTTGCTGCACATAATATTCACACAACATACATCAAGAACATTCACATACAATTTCATCAATAATTTCATAACAAAAGTATTTTAAACAATTTCCTAGCGTAATAATCTAATACCGAAAAATACTTTAATATCTAGCGTTCTAAGATAACTACTAGTTACCTGGAACGTCGGGAGGAGAGCTGAGTCTAAAGGGATTTGAAAAAAATATGCGTGCAATCTAATTGCTCCATGAACGATAATTGTAGAAACAAGTCACTAGGCGTTCTCTTCTTGAACGTTGAAAAATCTCATTTCGTGCTTCTGTTCCGACCATAATTCCCGGTGATCTAAAGCTCAGATTCTAAATCTCTCTGGTAAAAGTTAAGAACAAGATGTTATAAACGTGCTGTCCAAATTTGAAGACGATCCAACGGTTAGATCTCCGGCGACCGTTATTTTCGTGAAGGTGTGACAGGAAAAACCGGGTTGAACCTTTCTCTTCTTTTCCTCTTCCTTTCCTCTCTTTCTTTTCTTGAAAATGGCGTGGGTTAAATGAGAATGATGCTGAATTTCTCTTATTAAAAATCAGAAGTTATTGGCAAGGAAAAACGAAGGGTTTAGGAGAATGTTAATGAGGGATTAAATGAGCGGTTACAAGATATTCAAAGGTTAGCTTAATAAGCACCAAAACTCTTCATCGTCCATTCCATAATTGCTAATTTTCGGCCAGCATGATACGCTACACGTGATGCAATATTTCATCACCCAAGTCGGTCCAACAACGTTACAAAAACGCTACGCGATAAAACTGCATCCTAAACGCCTAAATAAATAACGAAACTAATATAACCTTTAAAATAAATAACTAACAACTTAAAATAAATATATATAAATATATCACAACATATAAATATATACAAATTTTCACAACACGTTCCAAAATAATCTAAATAATAAATTATTTATTTTTACGAAAAATATCATTTTAATGTAAACAAACGCCAAGAATAAAGGATGAAAATTACGGGGTGTTACAATCACTCCCCCTTAAAAGAGTTTCGTCCTCGAAACTTCAAAACAACCAAGAGACAAAAGAAAATACTCTAGATAAAGAACATTAAGAAAACAGAAATCGATGGATTTTAGTTAAGAACTAAACAACTTTTCAGGTATAAAATTTGATAACTCATATAATATATATTTTATTTTGGAAGACCAAAAGAGTTGTATAGTAAAGAAGCACGGTAACAACAATCATTTTATAAAATGTGAAAGAACCAAAGACAAGTATTAGAAAGTTTAAGGTCAAAACTTTTGCATAATAAACTATAGGTAATTTTGTAAAAGAAGCAGGAATAAATATTTATGTAAAATTATAAAAGAATTAATCAGATCATACATAAATATTTTGAGAAAATAAACGAAGAAGAAAAAGTTTGTAAATAGATAGCCAAACCAATTTAAATAGTGGTAACCACACGGGCTTATACTCCACTTAAAGAGATAAGAACACTTTAATAAAGAGTAGCTAGTTGCTTTATTAAAATAGCACTTACGAACACAAGTCATGACATATGTTATAAGAGCGTACGTCCTCCTAAACATATATATGAAATTTAAAGTTCACCAAAGAATTTGATAATTTTAAAATAAATTTTACAACGACGAAACACTAATAATAAATAGGCGATAAGTAATAAATTATAAACAACAATTATAAAATTTGCTAAGTCGACACAAATGTGCATGGGACCACCCACTGCAATCTAGTATCAACAAAACAATATTTGAAAGCCAACTTATCAAATCGACATTAGAGTTTACTGGAATCACCCAATATAAACTTAATATCAACTGAAAAAGGAAATTAAATCAAAACAGATAAAATGTGTCAACTTATCAAATTGACATACAAGTCAAAGGAATCACCCATTATGACTCAATATCAACTCAAACAAGTTTAAAATTTAGACTTATCAAATTGACATACAAGTCAAATGAATCACCCATTGTGACTTAATATCAACTCAAATAAGTTTAAAATTAATATCAACTCAAATAAGTTTAAAATTTAGACTGAGTATATAAATTTCCTTTCCAAAGAATATAAAACAAAATAGTTAAAGTCAGATAATTAAATAAGAAGTAAAGAAAACAACCAAAATTTTGCTATGAAATGAGAAAGCACTAAATATTTAAACAAGAAACAACAAATAGTAAACGAGATCCTTTCACGTATTTGAGTTCGAAAAATAATGCTAATAAGAAAAGTAAGTAAAGTAAAAGTTGTTGAATGCTAACCTTTAAAACAAAATAGTTTGCGTCTACATTTCAATCTAACACCAAGACAACTCATTAAAGTACTTTTATTTTCAAAGACTACAAAACTTATCACCATAATTAAAGGCTAAACAAGGATTAGCATGAAAAATAAAAATATTAAAAGGAAAATATTTATAAATATAGATGGTCAAAGACGGTAAGAGAAATTTAAAGAATATCTTGAAAGACAATTTCATAACCCCTTTCTTTTTCCAAACCATTATAAAACAATTGAAATTAAACGTTTTTCAAAAGAGTATGTCAAAATATTAACAATAACAAATTTTGAAAGTTAGAAAATAACTCTAATATAGGTATGAAATTTATTAAGTTCAAATATCTAAAATATAATTTGGAATATAAATTCAAACTAGAAAGTTTTGTAAATAATAAAACAGATACGTAGTACTCACATAAAAAACAACACTTAATTGAAAAAGAACATAAAGTATATATACTGTCTCACATAATAACATATACTATCAAGCAACTAGCAAATAAAATAAATGCAATGCAACATACAAGACTATATTAAAATAAAATTAAAGCTTTTTTTTTAAATTACAAAACACAAAACAAATAAATCACATAACTAAACCGAGAAGGCTATAAATTACTTCGCTTTCGCTGCGCACTCTGATAAAAGAGAAAATAAATTACAAGTCAGAGGCCCTGCAAATAAGATTAACAAACTTGGTAGACTAATTCCACCAATAATACAAGTAACTATACATATAACATATGCTCCATAAGCATGAGAGCACACCACATTCCCATAAGGCTTCCCTTTACTTACTCTACCCATCACACTCTCATTATAGTGAACACAACTAAACTTAATTCTAAACAAACTTTATATCCTATGGCTAACTAATAATTCTAAAGAATCATTATCAACTCTTTTTCAGAGTTTAGGAGCGTTTTGCTCTGATACCAACTGTAACACTCCAGAATTTCAAAGCGGAAAAGAAAGAAATAATAATAGTATTAATAGGACGATGGCGGAAACATCGTCTTCTGGGAATGTCACTACTACAAGAAATGCGTTTAAATAACTAAGTGGTAAACCAACATAAGTAAATAGTATAAATAAATTAAATTATTTAGAGTAATATCCAAAAGATAAAACTAACTCTTCAACTGACTAAAAGTCTAGGCCTAAAACATCTAACATTTTAATGCTCACATCTCAACCCGAGCCCAAAACCAAAGAAGATTCCCATCAACAACACTTGCAAAGTATATCAACAAACATCCACAATCAGTAGGGAGTAACTAGCAGTTCTCCCAGAACAAAAGAAATCAAAGTACAATTTAGACATAGATTAATAAGAAAGGAAACATAAGGTCAAGACAACTATGACATGTATCCCAAAATCATAAAGCTCTCAAGTAATACAAAAGATAAAATGAATAAATCATCTCAAGGGTACTTCAATAATCATAAAAACATCGGTTTTTTCACCATATACCCCCGACAAATTGGAAAATTCACCATATACCCTCAATGTTTCAAATATGCACCATATACCCTAGAGTTTTCGAAAACGTTCACCATATACCCTTTTTCTAACTTCTGTTAACTCACCGTTAGCTTTATTTACCATTTTGCCATTATTAACCCTAAACCCTAATTCTAATCTAACCCTAACCCTAATCTAACTCTAACCTTAATCCTAATCTAACCCCTAACCCACTATCCTCTCCCCTCCACACCACCCCAGGCCCCCACCCTCCCCCTCGAGCCGGCGGCCCGGCCCCCCCTCTACTCCACCGCTGCGCCTCCCCTCCCCCCCCCTTCCCCGTCTTCCGCTTCCCCCCTCCCCCCCCCCCCCCCCCTCCGCCGCACTCTCCCCCGACACCTCTCCTCTATCACACCAGTTTCCTGCCGAAAAAAGGCACAAAAATGGTTCGAAAATTTCGAGCCTCCAAACCTCACAAAACCGCACAAAAGTGTGCAAAAACCACACAAAATTTGCAACCAAGTGTAAATAAAGACTCCCCTAGCCCGGATCCGAAAGAATTTTCAAGTTTCAAGCCAAAATCGGAGTTCAAAATATTCAAAAATGGAGGTTTGAGGTTAGAGAGAAAGAATTCGAGTCGGGGAGAGAGAAATCGCGGGGGAGGGGGAGAGAGAGAAATCGCGAGGAGGGGTGGGGATCGGAAATCGCGGGAAGGGGCCGGGGCCGGGGAAATCGCGGGGAGGGGGGGGGAAATCGCAGGGGAGGGGTGGGGGTGGGGCTGCGGTGGGGAGGGGGTGGGAAATCGCGGGCCGTCGAGGGGAGGGGGTGGGAGTGGGGGTGGGGTCTTTGGGGGTGGGTTGAGGCTGCGGCGGTGGAGGGGGGTGGAGGGTCGGTGGAGGGGTGGTGGGGGGTCAGTGGGGGAGGGGGAGGGGGTGGGTTAGGGTTTTGATTTTAGGGTTAGGGTTTAGATTAGATGTTAGGGTTTAGATTAAGGTTTACATTTTAGGGTTAGGGCTTAATGATGGCAATATCGTAAATAAAGCTAACGGTGAGTTAACGGCAGTTAGAAAAAGGGTATATGGTGAACGTTTTCGAAAACTCAGGGGTATATGGTGCATATTTGAAACATTGAGGGTATATGGTGAATTTTCCAATTTGTCGGGGTATATGGTGAAAAAACCGTAAAAACATAGATAAATCAGTTATTGAGTCAGAAACCGAACGCCAGTGAATCGCAATTCACTTCCTAAGGTTTGTCAGGTCGCAATCTCCAGGTCAGTCTATGGGCTTACGTTCCCCACTGCCTGTGTCTAAGAATGACCAAACTCCCGATGCAGGGTAGAACACGCAGAACTCCCTGACCTCTCGGACGACAACAATTAACCCAGGTGTACCCCTAGTTCGCAAACCAGGTGGTTGACATGTTCTTCACCGGGGACTACATCTATCCCACCGGATATTCTTATCTCAAAATAAAATCATAAATATCATCAAAGTATCATTCATCTCAAAAATATTCGTCAAAGGGATGTCACCCGGCCTTATACCCATAATTCATCAAAAGATATCTCTTCAAAATTTCTTCAAAGTAGTAGCTTACAAACTTACAACAAATGTTTCAACAACAAATACTTTGTGCACCACAAAGCACAAACAATGACAATTAAAGAGTTTACAACACCAACAGTATCAACCATAAATGAATCACATCATACAAGGTCACCAACTCCAAGTAAAACATACGTACAAGCACATACGAAAATCACGCAACACAAAACTATGCGCTCGGCGCATGAGCTTGCGCTCAGCATCAACCTGTGCGTCAGCCGCACGGACCATCCCGCGTCTGACACATCAGTGTGCGTCTGACACCATCACCAATTAATACCAAAACTCATTAAATCAGCAAAACGTACACAATTAATCATTTTACAAGGACTAAAAGTAAATATAATGATACACAATTATAACCACAGTAACTTGAAAATCATCAGTTCTCAAGAATATAAAAAGTCTCAATTTATTTCTGATTTTTAATCCCTTAAATAATTAAAAAGAATATCCTCAAACTCATAACAAAAATACAATAAAAATTATTAAACTAATAAAAACAATCATTAAATTATCACAAAAATTATCATACGACCATTATAACTCTACTGACATGGTACAAATTTTATTTCTAATTTTCGGTCTCTAAAAGTAATTTTAAACGTTAATTTACATAATACTCAAGAAAGCCAATATAATAATCAAAAATAGAAATAAACGCCCAAAAATTACCAAACATTCACATAACATGAATAAACCCACGATAATACAGATTATGCAAAGGAATAGATTTTTCGGCCTCCAAATATAATATTCACGATTTAAATACTATAAAACACGAAAATGAAAAAATAGATAAATCAATTAAATAAACCTGTAAACAGTAGACAAAAATTATTCTAAGGCGTGAAAAACATACTACACCCATAACATGCTTAAAAAAAATAATTTCGGCAATTATAAAATTTGTTCACTAATTATTTTGCAAATAAGCCATAAACGCATAAATTACCAAATAAATCAAATAAATAGTAAAACTCAAACGAAAATTATTTTGCTGCACATAATATTCACACAACATACATCAAGAACATTCACATACAATTTCATCAATAATTTCATAACAAAAGTATTTTAAACAATTTCCTAGCGTAATAATCTAATACCGAAAAATACTTTAATATCTAGCGTTCTAAGATAACTACTAGTTACCTGGAACGTCGGGAGGAGAGCTGAGTCTAAAGGGATTTGAAAAAAAATATGCGTGCAATCTAATTGCTCCATGAACGATAATTGTAGAAACAAGTCACTAGGCGTTCTCTTCTTGAACGTTGAAAAATCTCATTTCGTGCTTCTGTTCCGACCATAATTCCCGGTGATCTAAAGCTCAGATTCTAAATCTCTCTGGTAAAAGTTAAGAACAAGATGTTATAAACGTGCTGTCCAAATTTGAAGACGATCCAACGGTTAGATCTCCGGCTACCGTTATTTTCGTGAAGGTGTGACAGGAAAAACCGGGTTGAACCTTTCTCTTCTTTTCCTCTTCCTTTCCTCTCTTTCTTTTCTTGAAAATGGCGTGGGTTAAATGAGAATGATGCTGAATTTCTCTTATTAAAAATCAGAAGTTATTGGCAAGGAAAAACGAAGGGTTTAGGAGAATGTTAATGAGGGATTAAATGAGCGGTTACAAGATATTCAAAGGTTAGCTTAATAAGCACCAAAACTCTTCATCGTCCATTCCATAATTGCTGATTTTCAGCCAGCATGATACGCTACACGTGATGCAACATTTCATCACCCAAGTCGCTCCAACAACGTTACAAAAACGCTACGCGATAAAACTGCATCCTTAACGCCTAAATAAATAACGAAACTAATATAACCTTTAAAATAAATAACTAACAACTTAAAATAAATATATATAAATATATCACAACATATAAATATATACACATTTTCACAGCACGTTCCAAAATAATTTAAATAATAAATTATTTATTTTTACGAAAAATATCATTTTAATGTAAACAAACACCAAAAATAAAGGGTTGAAAATTACGGGGTGTTACACGATCTATCTCTATCAATTAGGGTTTTTCCCTCATGTATATGTCCCAAATAATTGATTGAATTAAGCTTCGCTTTTAACACTAGTGTCTGTATATTTAGAGGTTGTTTAGTTGACTATCAAATTCTTGTGAAGTTTGATTTCGTAGAAAGTTAGAATCAAAGAGGTTGTTTGGTTAACATAAACATAGGAAGTTGCACTTCCCACAAGATGAGGGAAGTTGCTTACCTAGTCCCCCCTTAGATAAATAGAATTTCCCATGGGAATTCCAACTTCCTGTGCTCAACCAAACAATATTTCTTAATTTCGAAGAAGTTAGAATACATAGGAATTGCAAAGACAAGAAAAGTATAACTTCCCAAATGCAACCAAACAATACCTTAGTACATACTGGCCTTTTGGTGTGCTTCGTGAGATACAACAATTATTTTCCGTGCATGTGAATCATGTTGAGAGTACTACTGGGAAGTGGAAACTATTTACCGTAATTTAGTTGTCCTAGTTGAGAAACATGATTAGTTAACAGATGATGACCTTTCTGCACTAAGTGTACCAACATCTATGTGTTTGTAATTGTACATTGTCCTTGATATTAACACATCACGCATAGAACAGTAACTAGTTTTCTCAAGCCAAGAACCAATTACTCTAATTTTAACCTATAACTAAAGAGTTGAGTGTTGTTTACATCATCACTATAAAATTTAAGTTGCCTAAAAGATGAAATTAAGTAGACACTGTTTGACTGATTTCAACAAATTCATACATGAATTGAAGTATCATCAGTAATTCAGTATAGTTTTTTGTTCATTTAGTAAGTTTTGAATTAATTTGTACCAAATGAAGATTTTGGGCCTGCCTGCCTGCTTTAAACTAGTGTAATTCATCCTACTTATGAACAGATTTTGGGCCAAGTGACACCGTAGATATTGAGCCTACAATGACCAATAATTTCTTGGTGGGCTCGTTAAATTCGTGTGTTTGCATGTTTACCATTTGCTGTTACCTTTAGATTATTGGGATATCAAAATTTGTAGAGTTGGCCAAAACAATTGAGAGATACATTTGGAATTTTGTTCACTTCTTCCTTGTGATAAATGTATCAAGGAAATATGTTGCTCAACATTTCACAATTCACATGATATACTTGTCACATCAATTGTACAATGTTAATACTTTCGTGCTCCAAGAAAATGGAACAGAACATCAATGATTAATTGATTAATAATAATTTCAAAGAGCCTTGAGGATGGTACTTTTAACTTTTGTTCTAACTTACTTTAATGTATTTCAGATTAGATTTATTTCTTCAGTAAATTATTATGTTATTTTTCCGTAAAATAAAGAATAATTATAAGTTCTAATATTTTTAATTAACTAAAATAAGTTTCGATAAATCAAATTCGAATCAAATTCATAGGGAGAGGTGGTAGCTCAGTGGAGTACCACCCCGAATTTCATGGCATTTCTCAGGGTTCGAATCCTCATCCCAATAATATGTTGGGGCATTAATTTATGGTCAGTCTCTGAGCTGGTGTGCCCTACAGAGTACAGGAGTACAGGCTAGTAGCATAGTAGGGGTTGGTCTTCGGACCAATTATCTTTCCTAATCAAAAAAAAAAATCGAATCAAATTCAAGTACAATGTAAGATGTTCCTCTTCTTCCCGTAAAAAAAAAAAGATGTTCCTCGTCTTGCCTGATACATCCATTAATGTTATTAAGCCATTACTTGTTGTAATTCTAAATGTACTACTTGGTTTTATTAACATATAATTATTGTTTTTGGATTTATGAGTATATTATAAATGATATATACTCATATGAAAGAAGGGGGAGATAATAAGACATAAAGTTGATGCTTCATTACAACTAAGACCTAAAATTTGGGTTTCTTATCATTAGCTTGCAAATTACTTTTTTTTTTTTTTTTTTTGACATCGAGAAATTTTGCATTAATTGAAAACTGAAGTACAACCTAATGCTAATACAACCAAACAGAAACAACTATCACTAACAAGAACTACATGAACTCGAACATACTTTTTAAAGAAAACACTAACTACTATGTGTCCAGTCCGAACGAAGTTTGTCTTGAGCGATGGCGGGTGAGGTTGGATATGAGAATATATCTGTTGAGCTAAAAAACCCTGACGATCTTCATAGAGAGATTGTCGTACATCAGCTAGCAGATTCCAATGTCTACTAGACGCGAAATCCCAAGGTCCTTGATGGTCCTCCTGGGATTCTCCTAATTCAACTAACAAGGAAGTCACGTTCTTTAGTGACTTCTGACCCTGCTGCGAGGGTATCCGGAGTTCAATCACACTAGACTGAAACTCGAAAGACGTGGAGGTCTTGACGTGCCCCAAAGCAAGTTGGGGGGCCTCCCACAAGATGTGTTTTTTAGGTGTGAGGACATCTGAAGCCATCACGAGAATTTGGAGCGAGTTAGATTGAAGAACATCGCCCCACTGGCAGATCCTAAGATCCAAACTGACAATCCCGAAACCATAAGACCGACGCAGATCCGAAAAGATAACCTCCTCTCATCTTAACCAACACATGAACTCCTAAAGTGGCGAAAACCTCATGCCTAACTCCAGGATTATTGGCTCTACCTACCAGGTTGCCTAGATCTTCCTTTGTCATAGGAAACCCAGAGCCTTGAACTGCCCACCGATCACCATTAACGAACACCCCAGCACTACTAGTCACAAAAAGGCCAGGGCTATCGGATCTGAAGATAACAAACATGTAAATAACAAAACCAAACATCACTAGGTTCTTAACACTGAACCCTAAACGTGAAGACTCAACCAAACGCGGGAAGGGGAAGGGGAAGAGACAAATGATAAAATTGAACAACCACCGACTAGGGGAGGGGGGAGGGGGGGGGAGCCGACACACGAAACACGGGGGGAGGGGGAAGGGGGGGCCCGACGACGCAACGGAACGAGAGGGTGGGGAAGGGAAGCCCGATAAACACGAACCACGAACCACAAGCGAAATGCGAAACAGGGGGAACCTAAACTAACAGACGCGAACACGGGGAAGGGGGTGGGGAGACCTAATCTAATATCGAAACAGGGGGAGGGGGAAACACGAACCACAGAGGGAACGACACGAAACGGGGGAGGGAGAAACGAATAGGGAGGCGCAGGGGAGGGGAGGGGAGGGGAGGAGAGGGGGAGGTAGAGACGCGAGGGAGGGGGAGCGAACGACGGTGGAGGACGCGAAGCAGGGGGCGGGGAGGGGAACTGACGCTGACAACGACCTAAACTAATCGATGAAAAAGCAGAAAAAACGACGAGGGGCTAGGCTCGCCGGCGAGGCTGAGGAGCCTGCCGCCAGCGAGCCTAGTGAGGCGGCTGTAGAGGGGTGGTTAGTTTAGGGTTTTGGCTGGGAGAGTTGTAGAGAGAGAACTAGGCTCCTTTGCAAGAGGAATAATACTGATGCAAATTACTTTTATTACATCATGTAGGGAGTGTTGTGATTTTTGTAACTACTTGGTAATTTAGTATCCCTGTGCATAAAAGTAATATGATCTCACTAACAAAAAGTGTTGAAACTTCATATTGTTAAGAATAAGAAAAGCCAAATTTTAGGTCCTAACTATGTATGGATGTACGAATGTACCTAACTACTGATTTTTTTTTTTTTTGTAAATTAGTATAGGAAAGGAAGAGAAATTTTTGTACTCCATTTCTTGATTTTTTTGAAATAAATAAAGGAGGGAGTATTAGTTAAATACAACATATAATTAAGATTCACCAAGTGTCTACTTGAACACCAAGCTAAATTTAGCCTAGCGGAAAAAATTGCACCTTTTGCACCTTTTAATCTCAAGGTTTGAGTTCAATTTCCATTAGGGACACTTTGGATAAAGGGATCATATAATAGATAAAAAGGAAAATTCTAAGTAATCAATAAGCATCAATTACATGTATTGATGCGTGATTATGTCATAAATTCTTGAATAAACATTAATGTAAAAAAATGTATTTAATACTTATATGCAATCCTAAGACATATTTTTTTTATATAAAACTAGTTAGTAAACATTGGCATACTATATTATAATTTTAAAGCGTCAAAATTTCAAGATCATTCACCAAGTGTTGGATCATTTTTCCTAGATTTTCCTATGAAATACCATCCTAACCTAATTTAAGCAGATTTATATAAGTCACAATTGAATCATGTATCAAATTACTCGAAATTTCTTAGTATTTGTGCTCAGTAGCGCTTTAGTTTGAGGATTACTGGAGTCCACGAACTCCAAGTTAAGCATTTCCCCAAAAGCTCAAACTAAGAGAATTTCCATTTTTCTTCTGCATTTCAAATGCATATTTGCAAACATATACAAGTACACTTGCTATATTACACACATCTTACTTTAATAGCACTTACCAAATCCAATACATCAAAAATAAACAAAATTCAAAAAACAGGAAGAAAATCAAAGCTTCAAACTTCTACCTCATTTTTCTCACCCACTAAAACCTTCAAATAACAAATTTAAAAACCTTTAAACCCAAAAAAAGGGGGAAAAAAGAATTACTTCAAAAGTTCAAAATAAATAAAAAAAAGTTCTTCCATCCATTGAATTCTTGTTCATATTAACCTGGATCAATAGACTCACACCACTCCAAATTTTATCAAAAACAAAAAAAAAAACTTGATCTTTGCAACAAATAAAACACACTGTATCTTACTTTATCTTGAAGTTTGAGAACTACCACCATCATCAAGAAATTTCTGCTGTTGATCATTGCCAAAACCAACCTCATCTCTATTATTCTGCCTAAGTTGTTGATACATTTGATTAATTGTTCCATAATTCAAAACACCAAAACCAACATTATCTTGTGATAATCCAAGTTCCAAACTATCTCTCCCTTCTTGTTGTCCAAAATTAACCAAACCCATATTCAAATTTGACATTCCCAATCCTTGAACTCCCAGTTTGGTCCTAGAATCCAAATTTTCTCGAATCGAAAACCCGGAATCATGAACAGAGCTAGACCCATATGCCCATGATCCTGTTTGAAAATGGGTTCTTCCTAAATTTCCATTTATCAAACTCAAACCACCTGAAATTCCAGAAATGCCATTAGAAATAGAGCTCCTCTGTTCTGAAACAGAGGACCCTGAAGATGATAAAAAAGATGCAGGCATAGTTCCACTTCCAGTTGTAGCAATAATTGCTTCTTCTGATTGTTGTAAAAGCCATTGTATAGTTTCTCCATCTGATTTATGCCCTAATTCTCTTGTTAATTGGAAAATTCTTGCAGCACAAAGTGCTGGCATCCTAATTCTTCTTCCTCTACCATCAACTTTTTTGTGTCTATCTTTGTTTGATTTTCTTTTTGGTAGGTTTTGTTTTTTGATGATAGAGTTAATATTATCATCTAGATTAGTAGTAGTAATTATTTGGTTGGAATTTGGGATTATGTTTTGTGATTCTTTCATGTCTAAATAAGGGTTTATTTGTTGATTTTGGTTTAGAAAAGTGGGCATTTTTCCTTGTGTTGATGGCTGCATAGGTAGAATTAGAGAAAAGGGTTTTTGAGGAGAGAGAAAATTTGTGAGGGTTTTAGGCAGAATTTGTTGTTGGGAGTTATGAAATTGAAAGAAAGAGGAGGTGGGTATTTGTCAAGGAGGCAGTTTGTAGTTTAATTTTTTCAGTGTGTTCAAACTTCAAACCAATGAAATGTTGCTTTCTGTCTTGGTTTTGAAATTTGAAGTGACCTTCTTGTGAAGCTACAGTTTTAACCTCCATGAAATGTGTACTTACTGATGTAACAAACTTGCTAGAGATTTAATTACAAAGGGACAGATTTGTGTAACAATATGTTGACATCAGTTTTGGAGCTTATGGCAAGAAAAAAAAAAGGATAAAGAAATTGCAGTGAAGGAAATACCACATCATTATGACAATTTGGAAATTTGCACTTATGAATTGACTGTAAAATGAGATTTAAATTGTGGATATTTCATTTATTTTCGAAAAAGAAAAATAAAACTCAATTGAAGTGAATCTTAAGAATTTACGTTACAATGTTTTTTCTTATGTAGAAGTATAAATGAAACAATGTTGTCTAAATTTTAATAATTTTGATAGCATGAACTAGTAAATGGATATAACCAAAATGGAAATGACAATTGAATGAAATACTTTTTAATTCTCCAAAGACAAAGTGCTAATCTCTATTATATAAGGCAACTCTTGAGGACTTTGGTGTCCACTTGAGTTGCCCAAAGTACCCCCAACTATAAACAAAAATTACAGTTGCAACCATTTAATAAACTTAAAAAACAAAAGTAAAATAAGGAAAAAAAAGGGGGGAAAAGAATCCTAACATTTGTGTTAAAATAGACAACCAAGCAGTTACTTTACTTCACTGTGTTCACCTTTTCCAAAAAAATTTTAATGCACTAATTAATTGTAAAGGCAGTTTTTTCTACTTCTTCAGTTTCTCCTCTTCTCCTTCCTCTTATTTCAAAATCTCTCATGAATGAGGATAAAATTGAAAATATCCACAAAATCACGCATACGTCATGTCACGCACGCATCGCGTGTAAAAAATACTAGTATTATATATTGGAGTACCTTAAGATACCGAAACCCTTTGGACTTATAGTCTTTAAGGCGTTGGTCCGAGTTCGAAAATATATGATTATCTACATAATATTTGTCTCTAAAAACTAGAGATGATAAATGAGTTGAAATGAATAAAATGATTCACTATAAAATTGATACTCCAAATCACAAAAAAGAGACAATTTTGAGGATGTCCTTTTTTTTGTTATTTGAGGTAACTAAATCCTATTGTATATAATACACCCACCATTATATATAAGTTCTTGTGTATTTTTCAGAAAGAGTAATTATGTGCACTCCCTAAGAATATGTCAAGATTTCCAAAAAGTAAAAAATCAGAGTATTAGAGGTTAGATTAAAGTCCCACAATCATAAGATAATATATTTGATTCCGATAGTTTTGGCATGTGAAATGTCAATTCCGATAGTTGGGAAAGGTGAAAAATGATTTAGATTGAGGGCTGCATTGGAAAGGATATGAAGATATTAGGTTTTGCGATAGCATATAGCTTTTGACAGAATAGAATGAAGGAAGAGGATTTATGTCCGTGATCACCGGAAACAAAGCTTTGACTCATAAAACCATACTAATTCTAATCGAAATAAAAATTGACGTTCTTTGCTTGTTATACATTAGATTAATTACTAGCTCCATGAATTCGTTTTACTTTGGCCTTGTTATTAGGAATGGATGAGAGTGTCAATCAATTGGCCTTGTTATTACTTATTAGGAATGGATGAGAGTGTCAATCAATTAATGTTGAGATCCATGCAGTTGATGAGTCTAAAATCAATACTTATCGATGATAAGTGACAAAATTTATGTTTGACCTTTCAAAGATAAGGAAGCTATCTAGATTTGGTCTGAAAATCCTGCTCAATTAATGATGATTGAAAAATTAGAGATATACTTGCACAAAATTCTTGAAAAGAACTGCTAAAATGTGGACCAATAATGAAATCTATAGATACTCCTATGCTGAATACCACGTTGATCTTCTAAGTTTTCATTGTTCCCATTTTTTCTTTTTTCTTTTTCTGTCAGATCTAAAGTTAATTTCTAAAGAAGCAAATTCCACTTATTGGTCTTGAGTGAGTGGAGGTGGCTCTTTTTATGTTTTCTATCTTTGCCTTTGCTTTGATAAGATTGTTTCCTTCAGTTGAGACAAATGGAGGACCTACTGAAAGCTTACAGATGACATATCAAACTATCATATGTTAAGGTTTTATTTTCACTTCAGTTCAAAGCTTCCATAATCACTCTTTTCTTGCTATCATTAGAACCAAACATTTCCTCTTTTCTTCCTTTTTTTTTCATTTTAATTCCCTAGAAAAATAAATATGTCATCTTTTGGTAAACTAAAATTGGGACCTAGGTTCACCAAAAGAGAAAATGAGGAAGTGACTAATACTCTACTTCATAATTTTTTTTTTTTTTTTTTTTGGCTCCCATTGGGAACCCCTCGGTAAGAAGAGCCTCTTTGACCAAAGACCTCTCGCATGTCGGTCAACCAAATTCTGTGGTCAACTCTTGAGAGTAGGGGAATTTAGGAAATCCCTACTCCCAGCAAGCAGGTAGTGGGGGTCAAACTGGCACCTCAAAGCCGCAGTCGCGAGTGAGTTCACCACCACCACCACTGCAGCTTCTTAGTTCTACTTCATAAAATATGTAAAGCAATATGATACACGAGAGCAAAAACCTACTTTTCCAAGTATATTATTCTTTTCTTTTTTCGGATTTTAAAATATTTTGTTTATAAAACACATGAATCTTCATTTTATAATGAGTTCTCCTTCGTAAAATCACACTAATGAATGACGTCAGCCTTGGCTATATCTTATAACTAGTTATTCATTTCACGTAATGGACAATTATATATAAACATGACTTCAAATACAAGAGAATATTACTTTACTAGTTTTTTGCCCAAGCTTCCCTTGGCATATAATATGAAAAAAAATTGAATTAAATTTGTATATTTTGATATTACATATTTGGCATTATTATTTCTTTGAACAAAGTTCGTTTATAAAAAATAATATAAGAAGAATTTCTAAGATATACCATTAAAATGAGATATATTTTTTTAAAAAATAGAATCAATTATTTCCTTGAATCTTTCACAAAATATTTTGGTGGAAAATTTTTGTTATAAGAGAGTGACATATGCCATTTTTAGTTTTTGTTTTAGCACTCCTAGTGTAATACTTCATATTTCACAGGTTTTTATGTAGTTATGGTTGGTTGACAGTCATGACAAATAAATATTATTGAGGCACCAAAAAATAACCTTTTATAACCAACTTTTTTCAAAAAACTACTTTTTAAAAAATTTCTTTCAAAATACTACCTTATATAACAAATTCCTTTCAATATACTACAGTTTTACGTTTATATTTAATACTAATCAATAAATTACAAACGCCGTAGGTGTTGCTACCGGTGGGGTAGCGAGAAAAGAGTAGAGAAACGAGAGGGGAAGAAAGAAAAACAATTTATGGTGACTCAATTATTAGTGATTAAACGCTATTAACGGTAAAATGGTAGTATGGTACTATATTGAAAGAAATTTGTTATATAAGGTAAATTTTTGAAAATAATAATTTAAAAGATAGTTTTTTGAAAAAAATTGATTATAAAAAGTAGTTTTATGAAAAAATTTCTATTGTTGACGGTCAACCAAGTGATAGTGGTGGCTTGATAATCAGTTAAAATTTTCATTAAACACAAGAGTAAGACTGTAAGAGTCATCGAGGTAAAATATGGAATTGTAGGCTTGTGGTGGCGGTCGGTTAGCACAGGATAAGGTGTTATGGTTCTAGGAAGTAGGAACTAATTGGAGGTAGGAAGTGGGAACTGAGGATTGGGAAGGTGGGTTGTCATTAAAAATTATAAGGTCTGCAAAATGTTGGCTAGTGTTGTTGGGTGACTTGGGTCGGTGGAGATGTGAAAAAAATGAAGGAGAGGCGAAGTACGAGCGAGGAAAGCTGCCAGCAAGCAGCTGCCCGAGCGGTCTGCGTCCCCGGATGGGAGCCCGGTCTCTGCAGGCTTCATGTGACAGATGTGAGGAAGGACCTTTAAGATTCTCTGCCCTGGGCACGCGGCCCAGTTTTCTGCATATGTTTGTTCGGTTTAAGGTTCCGTTTGGTAGGGCGTAAAATATTTTCCTGGAAAACTGTTTTCCTCTATTTTCAATTTTACATTGTTTCGTTTGCAAAGGAGTGTAAAACCATTTTCCCTTGGAGTAAAATTGCTCTTTCAATGGTGGAAAACCATTTTCCTTTTAAAATGAAGGGAAACCTGTTTTCCTTCTCTCTCTTGTACACTCCCCTCACTATCTCCTTACTTTGCCTTTCATTTTCCTCTCATTTCATTATTTTTCTTACATGGAACCAAACAACGGAAAACTAATTTTAGAATTGTATTTTCCATTGTAAATTGTTTTCCATGAAAATCATTTTACACTGAAAATGTTTTACGCCCAACCAAACGGAGCCTAAGTTTTAATTGTGATCCTTGGATTGCTTTTAGGAGCCTTTTTCTGGTTTTAGTGAGAGTAAAACACAATTTCATTATTCAAACTTAGTATCTCATCTTTTCTAGTGCAAGTTTGTGGGTTTTGTCTCCCGGAGCTCGGGTTTCCCATGTTATATTGGTGTATTCTTTTCTTGCTTTTCCTTTTCTTCGGTTTGCTTGGTGGTTGTTTCAAATTCATGCTTCTTCTTAATTATTGTTAAATGCATAATAAGTTAGCACTTGTTTCTAAATGACAACAATATATCTTATAATTAATTTCGTCCATAAAAACAAGGAATACAATGCACATTATACTCTTTTATGTAGGATTGAGATTGTACTTAAGAGTCAGAGAGATTTTACTTTCCATCATATATTCATATGAGAACTCCTTTAACTTTTCAATATGAACTTAGCTCTAGTGACAAGTTGAAAACTTCACTAGAAACAAGCATCATACTTGTTTCCGCAAAGCTTAACTCTCAAAGTCTCATGTCTACCAAATAACTGATAAAATGGCCCAGCCCAACATATAAACATAATTATCAAAGAAGATAATGCTTGTTAGCAAAATGGTGCATATATATATGATGCCGCAAGGAGCTAAGAACAGGGGTGTTCTCTCCTGAGGATGATAAATTCATAAATCCATCTTAAAGGAGACCAATCTCAAGGACATTTATTTGATATTCTTGACATACATAGGGGTGTTTTAGGGTTTTTCCAAGTAGGGGGTTTGAAAACTTATGAGATTGAATAAATTTAGCTCATCCCTGAGGAAGGAGATATCATGATTAGCTCTTTGCTAAGACCTGGGATTAAGGGGCAAGATATACGAGTCACGCTATTTAGAGAGTTGTTCTCCACCTAACATGTGAGGAGGCGCATTTTTATAACTTCACTTGATATAGTTTCACACCAATTCCATCTCTCTGTTTGGCGCGGAACAAGTTCTCCATTTAGCCTTTTTCTATTTCCATTCATTAGATACTCATCACATGTCTTCATACATCTAATAATTATGCAACATAAAATAACCAACAGTACAATACGCCCGGATTCTTAAAGGCTTTGTACAACAAAGAATTGACCAACTTCCTAGTCTACCAATTATTGCACAATAAAAATCATCCAACATGGACCAAAAGAAAGAAAAGCCAAAGATTGATTGGAGCTCCATTTCGTAGCAGCATCCGTTCTTCTATTACACTATCCTATATGGTCAAGCAAATGTTTTACCTAATGCGGTGATTCTGCAACTCTTCAATACAGCAATATCGATATATGATGAACTGAAGACTTATTGCTCAGAGCCAAGATCACCCCATCGAACATTATATCTGGCAGCAAGATAGTGCGCCCCAATCGGCCCCCTACTTCCATAGGGATAATACTCGGGATTAACTTTTTTCTGTTCTAGGTCTTTTAAAAGCGGTGTGAAGAGTGACCAAGCAGCGTCAAGTTCATCACTGCGAATAAACAGCCTCCTTTCTCCTTCTATTGCATCAAGTAGAAGCCTCTCATAGGCATCTGGAATCTCCTTCGCATACCTGCATTATAAAGGTCAAAAAGATTGGTTGTAACTTGTAAGTTTCAGCTGCCATATGACGTCTTGAGTTCCGGATACGGGTACATATCCAAGTGTCCACAATGTCAAGGTTCAAGATTCAGATATGGGTGCAGGACATGCCATTTATGAAACACGTTCCTGATTCTAAAAGACTTTTGCTTGTCTTTTCCCATTACAAATATATATATGCACCTATTTTAAATCGACTTCTTTGCTAGTTCTAGCTTAAATTCTACCAATTTCGAGCATAACTTTCTCTTTACTTTCCCTCTATTGCAAGTTTTTATCCAGTAGTCTGTGGATCAAGATGATTGGGGTGTCGAGAGAATCTGAGTTAGACATTTTGTGTTCACAATATCAAAAGCAACATAATGAAAATTGCAAGATGTGCACATGATGTAAACTAATATCCTCAATGCTAAATATTTTCAGAAAAAACTTGCACTTGACACTAGAATTTTACCTTGCTGCATAATGAAGATTGAGAGTGCTACGGTCCAATCTCATGCCCAAACCAGGAACTTTGTTATTGATCTTCAAATAAATAGCCTCGTCAGGCTGCACTCGGATAACAAGCTCATTCGTCGACTGATCAAGATGTGTGGCTAAATTTCTGCTGTATAAATTCCCAGGTACGTGCCTGAATTGAACCCTTATCTCAGCCCTGAAAAAAGAACACCATATGTGAATTATCTATTATGTGCTCACTGCACAAATGAGAACTTGATAACTGATGTAGCATATCCAAATCTAAATTAGTACCTCCTATTATGCAGTGCTTTTCCAGCTTTCATAAGAAAAGGCACACCATCCCATCTCGCATTGTCTATAAACAAGGCAGCCGCAGCAAATGTTGGGGTTAAGCTGTCTTTGGGTACAGTCTTGTCCTCTGTGTAGCCTGGGTAAGTAACACCCCCTCTTGTGTGACTCTTATATTGTCCTATTACCACATCATCAAGTTGCAATGGCCTCATAGACCGAAGAACTTTCACCTGGAAGACACCAAACAAATAAAAACTAGTTAGGAGCGCATGAGCAAAAATGACACGGTCACTGGTTATTAACTAGTGGGTTTGAGCAAAACCTTCTCATTTCTGATATCTTCTGCATCCAAGCTAACAGGAGTTTCCATGGCAAAGAGAGCCAAGATTTGTAGCAAATGGTTCTGCATTATATCTCTAATTATCCCGTAATGATCAAAATACCTAATTTTAACACCAAAAGAAAGAAAAATAAGCTCATGATAGGGAAAAAAAACAATTTCAAAGGTATAAATTATACTACTTGATAACAGATGCATACCCGCCACGTCCTTCAGTCCCAAAATCCTCAGAGAATATTAACTGAACACTTCTTATATACTGCCTCGACCACAAGGGTTCAAAGATAAGGTTGGAAAAGCGAAGAACGGACAAGTTTTCAACAAGTTCCTTCCCGAGGTAATGATCTATCCTGTACACAGAATGGTTGTTAGACAAGTCACCTGTCTTTCAGTATAAGTGCAGTATAAAAAGTCGGTCTAAAAAATCACCTGAAAATCTGATCTTCCTTCAAGTACTGCTTAAGCCCTCTAGTCAAAGCAGCAGAGGAGTCTGAGTCCCGACCAAAAGGTTTCTCTACAATGACCCGGGTCCAACCATTTGCAGAGGACGCTGATAAACTTGCACATTTCACTGCATCTATGAAGATGTTTGGTGGAATCGACAAATAGAAGAGGCGATTAGCGATCCTTCCAGACTACAACAATGATAGCAATATAGTCAAAATTATAGGCCAAAAATATGATCATGTTAAAAGTTAGAATATAATAAGCTACTGTTTTTGCAGCCACTAGACATGAAGTTTTTACCCTAGGAAATTTAATTATTCTTACTTTGATATACATGCTTTTACATGGAAAATCTCAGATATTATTATCAGCATATCAGTTCTTTGTACACTACATTCCATAACACAATAGGTCCCATAATATAGACAAATGGTATTATAACCATAGAATTCAAATGATTGACTGCAAGAAACAAAAAAACAATGAGAAACTCCCACCAGTGCTTGGTTGCTCTTGGCAATTCAGACTGGGATAGAAGTCAAGAATCAAGTCAGCCAACATAGCTAACATGACTGAGCAAATATACCATTACACATTCATTACAATATGTCTACATATTTTATGTCCATATCTTATACTCCCTCTGTATCTTTTTTGTCGTTCTCACTTCGTTTTTGGGAGTTACCAAGGAATGCAAGACAGAGGTGGTGTCCTCGGAATCACATAGGATGTGTTTGTGATAGAAAAGGTAAAAGTGTGAAGAACAAAAACTACATCCAGAAAAAGGAAGTGGAGACAGTAAAAAGAGACGGAGGGAGTATAGATTACAAGCTTGAATAAACAGCATCAAGTCCAGAAGATACATTCTTTTACATAATGCAATTATTCTGCAGAGTGTTAACTAAGTTCAAAATATAGACACAATGTCCCAGAAACTAAGTCATCAATAAGGGAATATACTACTCAGGTTCAATCAGCTACAGGAGTAAGCAAACTGAGTGTGAATCCTGCTTACAATAGGGTCCAAAACCCTTCAAAAAACTCTGCAATGGTAAGAGAAGTGCACAATGATATAGATGATACCTCATGTTGCCTGAGTTTGTTGTCTAGCTCTGCAAAGTTTTCCCTAGAATCATACTGTCCAGATTGATAGAAACATCTCTTAAGAAACTCCTCCATTTTTTCACCGCAGTTCTCCCTAACAATTTGAATTTCAATTCACAATCACAACGTAGAATTAACACGAGTAATATTGCAATCCCCCCTCCAATTCACATAATCGAGACATACTACTAGAGAGAATGGTACCTCTTGTCAATCCTGCAAGTAAGAGTCTTGCTAACCATGTTTCTAAGTTCGTCATCAGTCATCTTACTCCTTGCATATCCATATATAGTAAAGTGCTTCATAACCAAAGAAATCAACACATCAACATTTACATTACAAAGAAGGTATTTAAAACTTTTTAGAAGTTTGTATTGCAAAGAAGGTAAAACAATACTACATAGTATTATATTTAGTCCAATAAATATGATGCAAACCTTAGGCAAACAATCTTCATAATAAAGAGCAAAAAGTGCAGGAAATATCTTCTTCTTGGCAAGGTCACCAGAGGCCCCAACAACAGTGATACTGACAGTTGACTCATCTTTCTTCACATCAAACCCAGACAAATCATTGTTTTCCTGTGAAGATGTGGCTGATAATATCCCATCTTTCAATGTCTTTATTGATGTAATTTCTCCTTCAACAGGAGTTATTTTTGTAGCAACTGCACCTAAAAAAAACAACCCAAAATCCCCATTTCAGCTAATGCACTAACAATTAACATAAACATATAATTACATTTTTTTACATTAAATTATATAAAATAAAATCATAATCCAAGCTATTCTCATCCCAACAAACAAACCCAAAAAAAGGGAAATCTTTAAAATCCATAAGTTCCAAGCTTTTCCTAGATTTCGGTGGGTGACATATAAATTAGATAATCAAAGCTCAAAACTTAACTACAAATCTCATAAACCCAATTAGCAAAAAATTAATAATTAGTTCAAATTCAAATTAGATTAAAAAAGGAGAAGAAAAGGAGCTAACCATCTTGCATACGAACAGCATTTGAATTTGGGTTTTTTCGATTTTGTTGTGTAGAAACTAATGTTTTCTGGGCAGGTTTTTTTGAAATCGAAGAAATTTTAACCATTCCAAGATACCCATTTCGAGATTCTGATGAAGAATAAGAATACGATGATGATGAGTAGAAAGAAGAAGAAGAAGAAGCGCAATGAGGTGAAGAAAGAGTTGCCATTTACTCTAACTTTCCAATAATAATTTGATTGATTGCGAGCTAAAATGGGGTCAATAATATGGTGTGAGAGGCTTAATTTAAGGTTTTTGGTAAATTGTTAATTGAAGAGAATGAAAGGGTTTGATGACAACTTGGGAATCATCGAGGGGTTAGAGTGTGAGACCCTTTGAGATCCTCCAAGGGTTGCCTACTTGCCTAAGGATGGTTCAATGTATCATGTATGTGACCAAGAGAGAAAATGAGGGCAATTAGGACTTTCTCTCAACTCTAATACATGTGTTAATCATCTCTCTTGAGGTTTTTAAGGAAAAGTTAGTCTTGTATGGACCTGATCCACACTAATATTAGCGTTGTGGACGGAAACTTACTAGCTAAGGGAGGAGGGTTTTTAACTTACTAGCCAAGGGACCAAATTAAGAAATTTTCTCGATTTAAGGTATTTAGGTATAGGGAGCAACAAAGAATAAAGATAGTGTTGTGGAGGAAATTTAGATATGAGGTCGTTACATTGTTATTCAAAGCATAACTTGAAGATCAATATCTTACGAGATCACACGTCATGCGCATATGGGTTAAAGTTAAACATTACATAACGAAAGACATAAGAAAAAGAATATTCGGTTTTTCAATAAATAAATAAAAGCAAAGGAAAATGAATTAGAGTACTCTGCGATTCTATAGTTCACGTGTGTTGGTGTTGATTTTACCTTGGAATACTTATTTTAGGAGATATAGGTTTAAAAAAGTTTTAATAAGGGTGTAATAATTCGCATAAGTCTGTTTTAGATAAAAAGAATTGAAATTTCTGAGGTAAATGTCATGAACTGCAATATTCTAAAGAAATATAAGTTCCAATAAATTTAAGTATGCTCCAATATTTTTTTAAAAAAAATTGGTAAGATAAATTACATTAATTCCCTCTCACAAGGCACCTAAATACAACCTACCCCAAAGCCCCCCAAACCCCCTGATGAGAATCGAACCCACAACATGTGGGTGGAAGATGAAATGGCTTACCACCCTTCCACTCCCTCATTCTCAAGTATGCTCCAATATGGGTTATATTGCACTACTCAATTTTACAACTACACAAGTTTTGCAAGTTCTAATTATCGATAATTAAAGTGGAAAGAAATGCACCATTGACTATACCTTGTCAAAGAAATAAACCCGATCTTACAAAAACGGGTTTTGACTAAAATTTTGTGTCTTCAACTTCGAGTTTATTGGAATTGAAACAACACAATATTTTTTAGTCAAACTTGACTCTTTTGCTTAGATTATAATTGCATTTACAGTAATATGATAATTCTTCTACAAAACATTAAAAAGAAAAAGACGAGTAATTTTTTATTATAGTTGGTAAAGAGAAGGACTCTGTGACTCTAAGGTTACACGATGAATGCCTAACCAATGACATCAACCAAGCTTGGTGAGTTATTGACATCCAACAAGTAGGGTATATATTTAGGATATTCTATTTTTAAGAGTATGACTTAAAATGTTTGTAAGTCAAACTCCAACTCCCTCCACTTTTCAATATAGCTTGAAGACATTTGTTTGTTTCTTTTAAGAAAAGGCCTACAATGTACTGCCTCTTTTTTTTGGGTTACACTTTGACATTTTACGCTATTAGCAAATTTCACTTTGATCATCGTTTGTAATTTATACGTGAATAAAAACATAGTCATATAGAATCTCATTAAATTCTTCCTAATATGTATTTCATTGATATGTACGTTTTATAATCTTTATAAATACAAAACTAGAGATATTAGTCCTTAAAGTTTTGCATTAACATGTGTTTGTACATGCAGGGAGTACATACTACACTTTTAACATGAGCTTTTGAAGGTCAAATCTGGTAACTTCTTGGTTTCAAATTCGAAAATTATCATTACAAGAAAAAGGCTGATCTTGACTAATCTCATCCCGATTTTACTAAAATTTTCTCCTTTCAACAATACACAGTACACTTCAGTCGCCTGAAATATAGATTGGAGATTTCACATCTCTTATTACAAAGCTTTCTTTTCTCTTAGAGAATAGGAGTTTCTGCTCCGTTGCACAAGGATTGTGTATATCATTCAAGAGACAAAATACAAGAGTTCTGCTACCTCAGAAGCCAGAAACAACATAGCAAAATAAAACAACAACAAACTCAATAAGACACAAAGAACAACCCCTCCTAAATCAATTACATTTCCCTAGGGGACGGGGTTTGCTCAAGTGCAGAGAGCTCAAACACAGTGCATAATCAGCCCCAGAAGCGACTGAATCTTCCATGTCTTGAACGCAAAAGAATCGGATAGAAACTATCCCTGGACAACAAAAATCCCGCTCTACAGTCTACCGAAAGAATATGAACTCTACTAAATCTACTGCTAATCATTCTGGGAGGAAAAATCGAGACCTGGTTCTGCTTCTCCTAGTATCCAAACCTCTACCACAAAACTGCATAATCTAAAGTAATATTACTCCTCAGAGTCACAGTACAAAAGCAACCTTCTCTTGAGAGACGGGTGAAGAAGGATGGGCAATCAATGGCTCATAATGATCAGCTCCGGCACCACACCAACCTGCATTGAACAATATGTGAGGAGAATTTCTTGAAAAAACAAGAGTCAGGCTATATGGACAAGTTCTCCATCGAACATGTAGGGAGAGGGCAATTTGGTAAATGCACTTAGTGTAGATCTCACATACTGATTCTCTTCTATGTTAGAGGAGAACATAAACTTCATTTAGCCTTTTCAAAATAAATAATGCAATGTAGCAACACTGAGAAAAAGATCCATTACCTGTCCCTTTCATGAAGAGGAAGAGCGGAGGTCCAGTGATTTCACCCCTTGGGCGGTGAGGGAGGAAGAAAACACAATTGTCTTCATCAACCATAGCATCCGATCCATGTGCTTGCACCTACAACAACAAAGTAGAATGCAAGCTTTGGATGAGCAAGCAGGCAATTGATGTGAGAAGATAGAGGCAAAATGAACATCAGAATTGCTGGAGACAGTTATGAACTAAAGCACAGTCAAGTTCATAAGAGTCCTGACCAATTAGGTTCAAGTCGTTGCCAGACAATTTGCACTTCACTAGAAGACTATATCAGCCACAGTTTGATGTTGAGTTGGAGTTCTATGATGCTAGTATTTACAGCTGGAGAGAGCTCACTTTTCATGAAGAGCGATGAACCAAATGTAAGAGCTGTTAGGTTCTTTTTAGTTCAAAAGATAACATTTTGAGCTGAATGTTACTTCCTTTTGGAAGCAATTGGTAGAATCGGTTTCAAACTATTACCCTTTGTTAGCTCCTTGCTAGAAAGTAAGAGAGACGGTAAATTGGAAGTGAAGGGGAGAAGAGGAGGAAAGTGAGTGATGACATTCTGTTTTGCCAAGGAAAATAAATTTCCACCTATGGAAAACTCATTTCAACCAAGGAGCCAGACGGAGGAAAATGGATTAACAAGTTCTCTTAAAAACTGTTTTCCTCCTAATCAAACACGTCTTTAGACTCCTCCAAAATCAAGCCCGTGGACTTGGAGGACAAGGCGTAAAATGCAATAATTAAAAGATCAAATTTACAGACAATTATAAAATTGAATAATCTCTACTAGGTGTAAAAGCAAACCCTAAACGATGAAGTTTATTAATTGGAACTTGGATATAAGAGACAACTTTCTCCCCAATATCACGTATGAGGTGGGAATCCAGCTACAAAAAGGGTGTTTTATAATGTCTATGTTGATCCCACAACAGGTTGTAAAAGCACTTTAACATGATGAGAGGACTTTGTAATTGACAGCAATAAAAAAAATTGTTTTTCAAAAGATAGCAGAACTTCTCCATAGTGTACAGAGAGAGATGTAAACCATTATAACTGCTTAATAGAGAATCCTAATGCTTCTATCTATTCCCTCCTTTAGCATAATAATTAAAGTAAAACTGTTCAAGCATCACTAAAAGGACTAATCTTCTACTACACAGTTAACACTAAGAAACCCAATACCCTTACGCATTTATTTTTCGATTTAGCTCCATTCAGTAACTTAACTCGAATCCAAGGGGGGATTCATCTAGACATGAGCAAGTCGTTTGAGAGCATCTATGTACAAGAAAGTCGTATATCTCCTTTAGCATAACCCTTAGATTTTATTAACAAGACAAATCTTCAATTACACAGTCAAAACCAATGAAACCTGATATCCATTAGCAATTATTCAAATTTGACTCCACCATTTAGTAAAATTTATTAAAGAACCGTACTTCTTGGTTGGTGGAAGTGGGAAAAGGGGAAAGAGAAAAAATCTTGTATGGAGAAAAAGGGGTGAGTGAGGTCCATCACCCATCAGCCAAATTCAAACATAGAAAGAAAGCATAATGACCCATGAATTTCAAGCAATGACAAGAAAACCAACAATTTTAAATGAGTAACAAAATGAATGATCACTAACAAATACTCCCTCCGTACTTATGGTCAAATAATCAAAACTTTGACCCTAAGTAGAAGAGCATATATCATAGAAAACATAATCATGTATTCATGTTGCATATCGTTAGATTTAAATCAATGTATATTGACATAATATCAAATTTCAGGTATTTTAACCTAATACTCCTAAAAGATATAATTGGTCAATAATGTGCATTTGAGACTCTACAAAAGCAAGTGTACTGAACAAAAAAAATGAGGCACAACAAATGCAAGACCGATAATCTTACCACAAAAATTTCTCGCTTAAACTCTTCTGCAAGACACTCAATGGCGATATCATCCCCAAAAGCGGCTGCTCGACCTTCTCTATTTTCATCTACAGTTAACAAACCCTCCTCGGTATATTGCAATGTGATGATATCATATTCATCATCAGGTGAACCAGATATAGACATGTACTTAGCCCAACTCGGGCCGTCATCCACCGCAATACATCTCTCTTTGTAAATAGTCTCCGCTGCATTTTCTCTTCAATCATAGAAAAACACAAATACAACCCCATAAAGACATGCACCAAACATTTTCCAGCCAAAATGACTGCAACTCATAGCTAATGTAAGTCATATAAAGCATAACTAATAGCAAGATTTACTGAGATGAATACACAACACAAAGTTGCAAGCTTTTTTTTTCTTTTGATATGAAAGAAAACTAATTTAATGCGCAACAAAGTTGAAAGCTAAATGAAGCATATACAAATTATTCTACCACAATAAAAATCAACACAGAGTATTATTATTCAAATGTATGAGTAATTGAGTATTTTAAACCCTTACTGGCAGAACTATTAAGACTACTACACCAAAGATAAACTAAAAAATTGCAACCAAAGATTTAAATTTTACAACAAAAGTATATAAAATTGTATGACATTTTAGAAATATTCAGACACAACCCAAAAAAAACAAGATATTCTGACATCCACAAAATGTAAAAAAAATCCTGCAAGAATTTTAGAATCATATCCGATGACAAATTTGACTGACATGTCATTTCCGCTTCATTTTTCAATATTTTCCTCACCAACAATTTAAGTCAAAAAATTCCAGGGAAAAAAGGATCAAAATGTGAACATCTTTCTTAAAATTTACAAAGTTTAGATAAACAGATCCACATTATAAAAATAAAAAAAAATGATAAGAAAAAATAATATATAGAAAAAAAAAAATGGAAAAATAATACCGTTGCATGCAAGATTAACCAGCTCAAGAAAATCAAAAAAAAAATTGCAATTTCCAAATGAAATAGATCTACATTAAACAAGAAACCCAATAAAAAAAAACAAGCTATCAAAAACAAAAAGAAAAGAAAATTACCCCAAGAAAACAAATTTTTTTAAAAAATCAATATAAACCCAGATTTACATCGACCCAGAAATCAATTTCAACTTCAAATTAAGCATATTTACATCAACATTCAAAAAAATTAATATAAACCCAGAAAATACAAGATTTACATCAACAAACCATTAACCCAGAAATTAATTTCAACTTCAAATTAAGCATATTTACATCAACATTCAAAAAATTAATATAAACCCAGAAAATACAAGATTTACATCAACAAACTATCAACCCAAAAATTAATTTCAACTTCAAATTAAGCAGATTTACATCAACATTTCAAAAAAAAAAAACCAAAAAATTAAAATGAATACCTTAACATGCCAAGATTAAGTAGCTGAAGAATAGCATCATCAAAGATCTGACGATCAGATTTCTTGGCCAACAATTTAATCTCTTGTACAATATGAATTCCCCAACCAAATTTAAGATCAGGTGAATACAAATTCTTAATAGCAACTTCAACTTTTTCTCTCTCTTCAATTTGCGCAGATCCAAAATCATTTTCAAATCTTTTAACCGTTCTTCTCCTCAACTCTCTGGGCCCACCACCACCACAACAGTCTCCTTGATTTTCCGTCGCTTTTTCAACCGCGGAAAAAAGACAGTTACCGTCAGCGTCCACGTCACCACCGTGAGCCAATCGGAAAACGACAGGTGGAAGTGATTTTTTATCATCTGGGTGTTTCCAAAGAACACCTTTAGCTTGTAACCTTGAAAGATTCTTCTTCTGTTGATCTTCTAACCCAGTGACGTCATCCCATGACGTTGAGGGGAAATCAACGGTGGTTGTTAAAGTATGGTGTGGGTGTGGGTGTGGGTCCCTCCAGGTGATCAACGGTGGAGATTGTGGTGGTAATGTATCCGTTACGGTGGCGCTGTCGCAGAGTAGTTTTCCCATTTTTTTATTATTATTTTTTTTTGGGGGGGAGAGAGAGAGAGAGAGAAAAGTTAGGGTTAACGGATAGATTAGATGGAAGGGAGGAGGGACACGTGGAGGAATGAGAGAGGAGGAGAGGTTTAAGAGAGAGAAAATGGAGAGTGTTAAATTTGGGGAGGAGTTATATGGACTATGGAGTGAGATAAGAGAGAATTGTGAATTGTGAATTGTGAATTGTGAATTGTGAGATGGAGATCTATTTTTTTGTTATTACAGGTTTTGTGACACGTGGGTGGGTTTTATTGGAGGATTTTGTATAACGTTCGGGGGGCCTTTCGAGGTTTTTGACTGCATGTAATAATACCTGAATTGTTTTTCCTTTTTTTTTTTGTTTTTGGTTTTTTTTTTCTCTAATTTTGTGGAAATTGCCACTCGACTTATGAGTAGTTGATCAGCTTACATTACGTTGGGTCTTGACTAGGGATGTAAATGAATCAAATGATTGCATGATGTGAGTCGAATTTGAGTTTGAGATAACTCGACTTGATTCGTTAACATTTATAGTTAAACTCAAGTTGAATCTAGCTCACTCGAGTTTAGTTTTGACAGAACTTTGACCGAGTTAGACTCTAATTGGGTTAAGTTTTGACCGAGTTTTGATTGATTAGATTGCAAGTGTCTCGTGTTAAAAGCAACCCTGAGGTAGAAATTATGTTGAATTTATGTATTTTGTTATAGATAATTGAGTATTCGAGTTTCCCAAGAGTTGAGCAACTCGGCTCGCTAACATCTCGGGTCAAACTCGGGTTCGGTCAGAACTATCAAACTCCCTCGAGCCGAGCTTTGATCGAATAGCTAGCGAGTTGTCTCGTCTCATTTACACCACTAGTTTTGACTATTGAGCTCACCATGTTGTCCAAAAAGTTGATTATTTGGGTCTATGAGTCTACCTGTATTTAGTCTATCTAGTGCTTGTTTGGTTGGATTATTGGAACCGAGGTATGAATTAAGTTGTGTGTTTTATTTCTTAGGATGTGGCAAATTCTATTTGGTCGATCATGGTTGTAGGAGAATTTATTTACCTTACGTGGATCAAACAACCTCACCTCATTATACTTCCTAAGAAATTACACCTTTATATAACTTTAAGTCAACCAAACAGCTTCACTTCATTATACTCCCTAAGAAATTCCTGTTTTTATATATTTTTAAATCAACGAAACAACATCTTAGAATTGATTAGATCTGGAATTATAATGTACATTTCAATAAAGAGCACCGACTAGCTTATAAAAGGAGAAATTAGTCGTTACAATGACATTAAACTAAAATAAACATAAGAATACATTGTGTATTAAGTTTTAATATGTAGGTAATGATAAATTAAGTTTTTCCACTAAAGGAATACTAACGTTCAGTTGACAACCCAGACAATCGGATATAATTGTTAAAAACTCAGGGGTATATGTGAGTGTTTAAAGCATCAAGGGTATATGGTGAATTTTCTAACAACTCATTGAGTATTTGGTGAGAATTCTGTTACTTCAATAGGATTGGTCATGTTATAAACAAATTGTAATGAGTTCAACTAAATTAATCAAGAAAAATTATTTCAAGATAACTCAAACCTCCGCAGATATGTTGTTTTGAAAAAGTTACCTCTAATCTAATGGCAAGTACCTAGTTGATATACAGGTCGCCTGGATAGTGTAAGTACATGTTAACCCGTGTCGGGTCATGTTCAAGTCAACTTTATTTGTGAGTTAGCTCCGGGTGAGTTGGGGTGCATTAGAGTCTATTTGCATCTTGGGTCCATAACATTTCATATTTGGTTTGATTGGTCGTGTTAGTATCGGGTCGAGTTAAATGTTCCTACCTTAACTACAAATTATAAGAGATAGTCAAAGTCATATATATAAATAGTATCAAAAATCAAAATGAGTCATTTTAAAACAGAGGAAGTATTTGCACAAAAATATTGGTTGCCAAGTTTGTGGTGCTCATAAAGGCTAATCGAGATTTTATTAAGGGAAATATGGGAATTACATAAGACTCTCAATCAACTTAATAGAAAATGAAGGGTAGGTGGTCCACGCAGCTCCTTTGCTCACCAGTCACCACAACCACAAACAAAAAGGAAATTTAAAACAAAATTAAGAAGGCACCTTTCAGGCTTTCACATGCCACTAATTGTTTTCATTGGAACTTTCTTTTTTGCAACAAGTACATGCATTAAAATAAAAACATTAAAGTACAAGTAAGCTCATTTTTCTAGCATCTACGGCTAGGTTATGGACTTCGTTTATTTGAGGACGCCTAATATATAGACTTACAAGACCCTCCTTAGAACTACTACTAAACGACTTCATACAAGGACTTGAGACATTATTACCGTCTGATTCAATGCTAGCACTAGGAGCAACGCTACCAATACAATAACCCGAAGCAGGTTTTTTTTCTTGGGCTTTGGGTAGTATCTGCACTATAACTAGCTTTCCTCTTCATTTCGGTACGGAACCTGCCACTTAGATTAAATTTAGGAAGGAAATGGGAATTTTTCTTGCGACAAGCCTTTAGAACTCTCATGGAATTCACTTTTCGAGTTTGGGCTTTCTTGTTTTTTGCTACATTTATGAGACGTCGGCTATGATTTTCCTTGGAGGCTGATGAGGTACATCCACTATTTGGAAGTCTGGATTGATCAACCGAGCTCTTCTGGACCATTTGGGGTCTACTAGCTTCTTCCTCCATAATATCGCTTTTAGGCTTGGACTCCGTATTCTCCAACAATGTATCTTCATTTTCATGGTAAGATATGGTATGATCAATAACTTCATCCACTCCGTTAGGGCGATTATGCTCGTACATAGGAACTGAAAAATGCTCTTGCACCCAACTATCGTGCATTTTGGATTTTCCATTAGGGCCTTCTTTTGCCAATTGAGCAACTCGAACCACCATGTATGACCCTGTTTTTGGATTAAACACTTGGATTGATTTCCCTTTCTTTAAGATTTGAATATCGTTTTTTGACATTAGTAGTGAGGAGCCCGGCCTTTTTCGGTTAATAAACCGATATTTGGACTCCGCTTGATTTGGTCTTTCGATGTTGGGATAGCTCACACTCTCATTCACACACTCCATTTTAGTATCTTTCTCTTCACCTGAGGCTTGATCCTTATCCTCTCTTTTTCCAAAGTGAGTTTAGAACATCTCTACTTACCCCTCCTATCACCTTAGTAGAACATTCTCCTTCTTCATGATGTCGTTTCTTCATTCTTATCTGCGCCTATGTTACAATCATCATCAAGGAGCTTATGTAGCTCATCCTTCAAGCTCTCACAAACTTGTAGTGAAAACATAGCTAAAAAACTTGCTCAAACAGACATAAGAAAAACAGAGAAGTTGATAAACAGAGAACACGACCACTTCACTAGCTACCAAGACTTACGATGGCCTAAAGCACAATTCTTTAATTAGTTAATAACAAACTAACAAGGTTAGGGAACGACGTCGTCACGCCGACTTCGATTGTAAAGAAAAACAAGATTTGGGAAGAACACACCTGTGATCGGCACGATGATTAGATTAAACCAAAATCAGGAGAAAGACACCGACGCTAATGCTAAATACCGATTGAATGCCGCCGATGAAAGCTCAACCCTCTTAGATCAAGGTAGGGTTTTCCTGAAAATAAGCGAATAGAGCAAAGGTAGATAGCAATCAAAATCAGCTATAAGAAACCTCTTTTCGTTGGAACTTAAAAGCGAGCAAATTGAAAAACACTAGCTGCCTCATAATCCATATATCCAAATAGCATAATCCTTTGGTTTGACAAATATGACAATCTAACTGGAACTATATCAAACTATTTTTTAAAACTATTACTTTCTCTATTTTAAAACACTAGTTACGTTTCTTTAAAATCGGAATGTTACAATACTATATCTTATTTTTGTATGGACATATGTGAATTTACATAGCAACTTATGTGAAATGTGGGACAACTTGATCTCGTAGTTTTTTCGTGAGATCTCAACACTTCACCTCATAATCCATTGTCTTAAAGTTCGCCACAAAAGTTTAGTATCGAGATGCTGCCTGTATATGTTGCTATTGGCATGTTATGGGTACAATCCATTCTCACTAAGCTCGGTTTAGTGGTACATCATGTTGAACTTCCATGATCCTTCTGAAAATGTATACCGCCTCATAGTCCATTATCTCAAAGTCCTCCACAAAAGTTAAGTATCGAGATGTTGCCTATATATGTTACTATATCGGCATGTTATGGGTACAATCTATTCTTACTAAACTCGTTTTTATGATACATCATGTTAAACTTTCATCTAACAATATACACTTTAATCTTCTTGAGCGTATTGCTCATGGTGATCTTATTCTTCTTGAGTATATGCTTACAAAGCCTTAATTAGTCGATATTGGTACTTTAAAAAGGATACTACCAGCTCAATTACTCTTTCATAGCAGTGTAGCACACGTCCTGAATGATGTAAGACATATAATTTGTTTAAATTTCTTCATTTACTAATACCTTTTTTTTTTATTTTTTTTGACAGAACTAATACCTTATACTCCCTCCAGTTTTTATTAGTTTACCCCTTTCTTTTACACAGAATTTTAGGAGAAACAATGTTGTGGGACATAGAAAGAAAGAGAAACTATTATTTTATATTAAAGTTGACTGTATGTGTGATGGAAAGTTAGTGGTCTCATTCCAAAAATAGAAACAAAAGAAATGGGTGTACTAATAAAGGACATCCCAAAAAGGAATACGGGTTAACTAATAAAGACCGGATGAAGTATTATTAATGTCATTTGCTTATAATATTCAATGTTTTGGAAAATGATTTAGGTGGATAATGAAGCTTGCATATTAAGTTTTAAATAAACCATTGTTAATTTGTTATCATTTACATAATCATATACTTCATGAACCTACACCTTCGACACCAGAACATATGCGGTGTGCTTTTAGGTTGACACGTGGAGAATAAGCACACTCCTCCTAGTAGTAAAGACTCCCACGTGGCAAAATGTTCTTAAACGTAAATCCAAACTTTCCATTCTCTTTCTCTCTCTTGTTCTTTCACTTTGCCACTGCACGTTGGTTTTTGTATTCGGTGTTCCACAAAAAAAAACATTTAAGCTCACCTTCTTTCAGTCTTTCTACAAGTAAGTTAAATCTGAATCTCTTCTTCTTTAATTTCTTGCTACTTAATTTCCATTACTTTTCAGGTGCTTTTGTTTTCTTGATTTGTTTGCTTCTTTAGGAGATAAAATATGGATTATTTAGTTAATCTGTTTCTTTTGCCTTTTGCTAATACATGTACTTTATTTTTGGTTGTGTTTTTCCTGCCAAAATTTGTGGCTTTTTAAATGTTTTAAAGGAAAGCTGAGTAGGAGAAAATCCGCAAAAAATAAAGGTGGAAAAAGTTAAATTTCGTCGCCTGAGAGATTCGAACTCTCGCGGGGAAACCCCATGTACTTAGCAGGCACACGCCTTAACCACTCGGCCAAAGCGACTCTTTTGTTTCTCATGTTCTGATACAGTTATTACTATTATTCATCTCGGAAGTATACATTTGACTAAATAACGTGTAGTGTGGATTTAGGAGTTAAGAGTTGAGGACTAGGGGTAAGGAAAATTGTAGGGTGCCTTAATTTCGGTTAGGAACCGTCGATTTTGGGGTACCTTGTACCTGATTGAGCGGGTCAAATATTGGATAGTTGAGATGAAATCGAACAAATACATTTTTTTTATCAGATATTAGTTGTTTGGTAGGATTGTCTAGCGTAAATGATTGAGCGGCTGCGGGTCCAATTAATTGACCTTGTAATAAGTCATCTTTGGACCTTGTAATAAGTCATCTCTAGTTCTCTACTATGCTTGAAATTCTAGAAGATGTTTCATTAATGTTTGAGCTCCAACATTATTGTTTAGACAACTTTGTGTTGGTTGCCTGGTTGGTTTTGATTAATTAATTTCCGATAGAGAAAATATGCACATCATTCTCTTCATAGGTTTAGGATATAAATCAAATCCTATTTGTTTCCTTGCCTTAAAAAAGAAAGTCCTATTTGTTTCCTAACATAACATATACTCGATATCTCTAATAGCTCCGATATTTCCAAAAAATTTCCTTAACAAAGTCTTAAATACTAGAATGGCTACTGATATATTTGTATGATTAGGAATTATTACTAAATTATCAAAATTGACTTGGTACTTGGAATTTCAACCTTCTCGTTCCAATTCCAAATATTTGGTTAGGCCCAAAGGGTTCGGGTTCTTATAAATCTCATTGGCTACCTAGTGTTGCTAACCCCTAGTTTAGACTATCAAAATAGATCCTTTTGGATTTCTTTTTACTTCCTCCGTTCGTTTTTAAATGAAACATGGGGTGAAATGACACTATTCATGTGTTTGGGTGCGTCATGAGTGCTTGCCCTTGCCTTGCCGGGTCTATCAACTGGACCCCGGCTTGGACCAACGTGAGGGCTCCTTGAGCTCTTTGGGCCAGGTCCTCTTGTCTATTGGACCAAGGCCCACTCATAATTGAAAATCTCTCTTGCTTTGCCATGAAGGGGTGGTTTAGATTACTCTTTGTTATCAATCAGAGTTTGAGAGAAGAAACACCATTGTTGAGTATAATAAGAAAGCTGCGAGGAAAGAGAAAGAGGTACAGAGAGAATAGTGAAGGTCTACATTTTGTTATTATTGTTGTGTTATGTATTACAAAAATGTATCTTCTATTTATACTACAACTAATTCTAATATAACAAACTAATACCTGATTTTAACTAACAAACTAAGTCAAGTCTATGTTAACTATATCACAAACTCCAATACTCCCCCTCAAACTGGAATGGATGTAGACATTCCAGTTTGAACATTAATGAACCGGTTTGTATGATAGCCATAAACATGTGATGCTTGATCATTGAAGGAGAACAAATGAAGTTCAGATTTTGTTTTGTAACAACAGCTTGAAGGAGCTAGAACAATCCGAAATCAGTAGAGAAGCCAACAACAGAAGACTCACTCTTGTGGATAAACTTGCTTACTCATGTTGTTGCTTGCCTCTCCATTCATACTCCAACACTACAAACTATCCACAGTAGAAAGCAACTTGCAATCATATGACACAACATTAGACATACACCCCCCTCAAATTGGAAATGGTTGCAAGCATTTCCAGTTTGAACTTGATCAACTTATGGAGTGAATAAGACATAATTGCTACTTGTACACAGATGAAGCAAAAAAAAACTTTGCAGCAGTAACACCTCATGAACCTGCTCTAGCTCACTCGTAGTATGAACAAGGAGGAACTCAACGGAACCTTGGAATGTTGTCAAATACACCAACTGAAGCAAAACACACCCAACCACCAATGCACCAATTCACAACAACAAACAACATTATCACATCAACATCATCACAATTCACAAAGAACATCATCACAACAACATCATCACAACAAAGAATACACCAATACACCAAAACCGATCACAAAGGATCACAACAAGGCCTCCAAAGGGCACAACAAAGCCTCAATGGGCACAACAAAGCCTCCATGGGCACAATAAAGCCACCAATGGGCACAACAAAGCCACCAATGGGCACAACAAAGCCACCAATTACCAAATTAACTAACTACCAAATTCACACCAACAACATCAAACAACACCATTAAAAAAAATGCCAAGATTACTGCAAGTATACACCAAATTTTACAACACTAAACCCAAACTCCAATCCAATGAGGGGAAAAAAAAAATTGAAAGAATGAAGCTTCCATATGTACCTCTCGCAAGGACCCATCATCTCAAACCCATTTCAAACCCAACTAACAGCCACAAATCACGAGAATCCATCAATAAATCCAAGCGAAACGCAACAACCCGCACAACAATTTAGACAAGATCGAACAAATTTGAGATGATGTTTGAACGGAAACAAGATCGAAGAAAAGAATCAAGAAAACGAACTGAATCAAAGGGATGAGCGGAAGATTAGAGAAAGTCGGATATTAAAGATTCCAGAATTTCTAGGTCAAAAATTGAAACGAATTTGACAAAGGAAATTTCGCGACAAGAATCCATAATTCGACAAGAATACCTAATTCATCAATTCACAAGAATCCAAAAATGAATCGCAGGAATTGAATGATTTGATCAAGAATTGATTCGAAATGAAAAATGAGAATTGAGGAACAGAGAATCAAATGAAAATTGAAGAATTTTTGCAGAAATCGAAAAAAAACACCATTAATTCATCAAAGTCGGTCGAGAACATAAGAAATTTATGAACCAAATTCATCAAATCAAAGATGTTCGCAGCAACAATTATGCCCAGGTGAATTAATTCGAGCAAGCAAATTGAAAAACACAAAGATCTTAGAGGAGAAATCACCAAGAGTTGAAGAATGACGAATTTCGAGAAATTTCAAGTCGAAAATTATGAGATGAATGTTAGGATGAGAATGAAGATGGCTCAACTCTTGACTATTTCCATCATCAATATATGCAATGCCTTAAATAAATTAGCACTTTATGTGGAAGATCTTATATTACTTCAATCATGTATTGTTTGTTTAAGAATTATAGCAGATAGAGGAGCCAGAAAATTAATAAATGACTATATGCATGTTTAGCGAGCATTGAACATTCTGCTCTTCTAGATTTATGCGGTTGATGAGCACGCATTTGGCTAGTAGCTTAAGCCTGTATAGGCAGAGCGTTAGTACTTTAAACTTTTAAAGGTTGAGTTTTGTATTTAATTTGTCATTACTGCTCTGGAAATACTGATCTTTGTTTGCTTTCAATATCTTTGCAGCTTCTGAAAACATCAAGGACAAGTCTGCTAAAGTTGGTTTATCTTAAAAAACTTTCTTATCAAGTCATCAACTTAGTTTCCTTAATCAAAGTCAAGAGAACCCTTTCAATCAACCAAAGTAGAATATATAAAACACGGCAATAAAACAATGTCTGGTGTAACCTTAGCCGTGGCTCCTGGAAGTGGGCCTGATAAAACCACGACGCCAACCTCAAGTCTCGAAGCCAAGCCCTTCCAGTCAAATACTCCTAATCAGCAACCAAATGCCACCACGGGGATAATGGGGTCATTACGTGTTATAGAGCTCCAACTAGTAGCCTTCATTATGGTCTTCTCTATCAGTGGATTAGTCCCACTTCTCGATCTTATCTTCCCCGCTTTTGCCTCTGCTTACATCATTGCCCTCTCACGTTTTGCGTTTCCTTCTTATACCAATGTCCGGTCTCACTCAATTGAGATTTTCAGGGGAAGTAGGTTTTTTCGGGTCTATGTAATTTTGGGGACCACAATTGGATTGTTCTTGCCTCTTGCATATGTCTTAGGAGGGTTTGCAAGAGGGGATGATCACGCAGTGAGGTCAGCCACGCCTCATTTGTTTTTGCTCTCATTTCAAATACTCACCGAGAACATAATAAGCGGACTTTCCTTGTTTTCCCCTCCCGTAAGAGCTTTGGTTCCCTTGTTGTATACAGTCCGCAGGATCTTCGTTATCCTTGATTGGATGCAAGACGTTTGGATAAACAAGAGGTTAAAAGTCAATGCTTCGCTTAAGGTAATATCTATGCCTTATAGACTTACAGTGTTCAAGTTTTACTTGACAATCAGAGGAAGATCCATATACATTTTGTTCTTAATTATTTTGCTGAAGAAATGGGGGAAAACAGAAATAGAGAGAAAAAGAGTAGTTTGGTTTGATATATAAACCTAAGCAAGTGGTTATTCATGGTATCAATTATCATACAGTAAACCTGTCCTTTATTAGAAAAATGTTTCAACTGTACTTAGGATTGTAAGACTTCCCTAATCATTCAATAACAATGTAGTAACTTTTCTTTTTCCATTTTTGTTCGAGAATGAGTGTGTTAATTATATAGTAGAGGGGGGGTTTACCTTTTCATAAAGGGTAAATCCGCAAATGCAACAAATATATATAGTTGGCCACTTGGCCCCTGCTAAAAGTAGTTTACAAGTAAATTGGATATTCCTAGAGGAGAAATAATATGCAAAAAAATTAAGTTTTCTATATCATGAAATGATAAATAATCACATTATCGATTATACAATCCATTAGAGTTCAAAACTACCAATGAAGAACATATAATACTATATTTCATAACAACTTATCTAAAAGTAATTAGAGGCCTCCAAACATTGTCTTTGAATCCCCTGTGTAGTCGCCATATTGTCATATTGCACATGTCCTATGTAATTGTATTTCCAATCAACTCTAATTCAACTTAAAGATATGATTCATGTAGGTGTATGTGAAACCTCCATGTTTGTTTCGGTTCTTGTCCGCATCATCTATATGAGCCAGAAGCAAAAAGATGTATTTAGTCATAGCCATATCGATGTTGGAAGTATTATATATTCCATCCTGTCATAAACATTATTTGAAATGCAGTTTATATTCATGTTTAGGGGGCTAATTGTTATGTGCATGGTGTACTCCTCAGGACTTTACGTGGTATTGGTTTGGAAGGAGCTTGGCAGTTGCTAATCTAGTGTATTTCTCCATCAACCTCTTGTTCTTCTTGATCCCTCGGTTCCTTCCTCGGGCATTCGAGAGGTACTTCAATGAAAGAGACGAGATCCACAGGAAGATTTCCGAGGATAGGCACCAGACTTCTGTCAACACATCTCAATCGTCGGATAAAAAATCCGACTGATCGAATTGTACTTTTTAAAAATTATCTGGTGACTTATTTTCCTAGTCCTCTTGAATCTTGATAGCTTGCAACTTGCAAAGATCTTCTCGGGCGATAGTTTAGAGAACTTTGATTACATGCATACTAATTTCTGCTTCGGAAAACAGGATAGGGTTCTTTCAAATGATTCAAGTTTTTGATGTGCTTATTCATAGAAAGTTCCCTACAGCCCATTTGAAATGTTTCTAATGTCATTTTCATAGCAGTCCTTCTCAATGGGTGTTATGCCTGTTTGGTGTGGTAGCCCTTTTTCATTTATCATGTATCATTTGAAATTGTGGATGCTAGCCCCTAACTACTTTAGCTAGTAAAAGCGTCATTTAGAGTACTTAGCTGGTAAAATTTTCAGAGGTACGTATTGGTGAGATCGAATTCTGTCTATATTACTTAATTGTGATACTTTCTAATAATCACATAGAAATAGATTTGAAACTAAACAATTGGATTTGGAAAATATTAGAATTGATGAGGCTATCGTAATTAGCTTATCTTTGATGATTGGATGAAATAATTTATATTTTATACCTTTTCCCATCACATATATTCTTTTGCACACAATTTTTTTGCTCAAGCATTCTTATTTTTTCACTATCTATGCGAATAGAAAAGTGAAGCTCTTACAATTTTGAAGACAAAAACTTCATTTTGATGATGGGGAATTTCCTTTTTCCTTTTTATTGTTTTCTTCGCGACCATTATAATTGTCCAAAATGATGCGAAAGTTATTACAGCTGATTTTGAGTTCCCTCGTAATTTAATTGCATAAGCATTGACAATGCTAATTTTCTAGATGATTGTATTAGAAATTGAACTTAAAGAAACCCCAAAAGAAAGTTTTAACTTTAATAAGTAGATGTGCACTTGAAAAAGGAAAATAAAAACTATAAATTTTAAGTTTAGGAGGTTTTTTACATTAAAACTGATTTGTTTATGAACATCTCCAAGTTTGGAAACTTCAAGGTTGGGGCTTGTTGGGCCTCTGGGTGAGTGACCCTGTGCGAGGGCAGCTCATAGATAATTCTTCTTACCACGAGTTCCGAAAGAGGGCCCCCCAAAAAAGAAAAATGTAACTAGCACCATAAAAATATTCCTACAAACTGTAATCATGTATCGTTAGAGACTAAAAGAAAGGAAATGGAAAGGAATCTATTGAAGTAGGGGAACGGATTCAACTTTAACCCATTACATTCCCCTGTTTGGGTATTTGGATCCTCTAGAGTTCTAAAATAACTATACAAGGTAGAGTTTGAGAAATATCAACCATTGAATAAAAAATCAATGGCTCATATATTATCTTTCCAAAATTCCCCCTATTTTTTCTCATCAAAATTCACCCCCTAATATTCTCCTTCCACCAATATGAACCCTTGATCTTAAAATGTATAGTTCAGATACAACTCTACCTTGTAGAGTTTTATTAAAACTCTAGAGGATTCGGACTCCCTGTTTGGTTCACTGCAATTTTGTAATCTACCAAGAAGGGTAATAATAGTAGAAGGCAAAATTTAAGACGAAAAGATCTGATAAAATCTAAACGTTGCTACCATGTAAGATTATTTAGTAATTCGACATGAAAATTAACATAAATATTCAGATTAAAAATACAAAACGAAATTTAACAAATATAAAAAAAAACTAGCTCAAATTTCCCCAAAATTAATGATTCTAATGTTTCAACATCAACAAAATTAAAGATTGTAGTTAGAAACTTAACACGAGAGATAACGAGAGAAGCGAGAAAGATGGAGTTGCGAGCGTGGAGAGATGAGAGCAGAAGATAAGAGAGAGATGGAGAATGTCGGCTTAGTTGAGTTTTTTTAATTAGGGTTATGATTCCTATTTTGTTACTCCACATAAACGACTGGTGACAGATGAGGGGAATGGGGAATTGGGTTTCCGTTCCGGTCCAACCAAACAATTTATAACGGATTCATTAAATCCATTCCGTTTTTGGGCCTGTTTATGCACCAACCAAACATGGGCTTAGAGTACAATATAAGGAGTTCTAAAGTCTGAATGCCAACCATTAAGAAGTTTTTTTTTTGACATAAAACTATTAAGAAGTTAAACATGAAAATATTAAGCTACATTTAAGCATTTATCTCGATCCTAAACTGGTTCTCCCGTCATTTCAAAAAACAAAGTACTCACGCTTTATAAAAATTTGCTTTTCCCACAACACTTTCTTATAATTGGACGACAAACAAATACTAGTAGATTTGTGTTGTAAAATATTGTTTTCTTATTATTTTTATCAATGTGAATAGAGAGTAAATAACGATAAAGTTTGACCATAATATCATGCGTGGTTTATATTTTTAAAAGGAGGGAGTATAGTTTCAGAAAATATTTTCAACTTGTTAGCTTTAAAACTGTATTTTTTGGACTTGCATATCATCATGGGTTCCGTCAAATCTCAATCATTATTATTAAGGTTGTGGTTGAATAATTTTCTATGGAAATTCCTAATTATGTCCGACAGTAGATCTCATTTAGAACTGATAGCACTTATTAGCATCCCTAATTAAAATCTATCAAATCCAACTCCCATATCAGGAATAAATTCTATAGAATTCGCTTATTTAGATAAAGCTCGCAATTAGAATTAGAACTATACTATTCGCCACATAATGCAACCAAAAGTCGGTAAATAACTAATTTTTTCAAACGAATAAAAAAAAAAATAGCATTAAAAATGTTTGTCTGGTCGGTTGCACACTTTGCACTTATCCTCTTGGATAGAGTCAAATCTTCTTGTTGTTTTCTATCAACTTTCCTTTCTATTTTCTTCTTATTTCTTAGAAAAGTTCTTAAACACAACGAAGGTTGTTTACAACGGTGGTAGAAACTAGAAATGTAATGTTCTAAAATGAATTACGTTTCCTAATTTTTTTTCAAATGAGATGTACTAAAGGGTTTGCAGAAACTTGAGGAAGAAGGAGAGAGGGGGTTTAAAGTGACATATAACCCATTTAATAAATAAAGTTAATGTGGATACCATTTAGCATATTTGGTAAAGTCTTGTGAGGGTGGTACCCGAGACCTAGGATCGAATCCCGTTTACATCACTGCGCTTAATCACTCATCTACACCAAAAAAATAAAATAATCAAAGCTAATTACTCACCCCAACCTTCTTCTCCATCTCAACGACCCCTGCAAATTAGAGGTGATCAAATGGTGGGATGGGTTCAGGGAGGACTGGTATAATCTATGCAATAAAGTTTCTCAAATCTCAGTTGTAATATGTGAAATTCCTCCACTTTTGTTATAAACATCAAATATTACTCCATCATTCTCTATTTACTTGCTATATTTTTTGTAATAAATGTATCTCTTTAATAGTTATTTCCTTAGCTGGCCTGGCAGCCAAGACCCACATAAAACTATAGCCGGCAAAAAAGGACCCGCACCCGTTGACCCGACCCGAGACCCGATTTCGTTTGAAAATAATGACCTGAATTGGAACTGCCACGCGAATAACCCGACCCGAACCAAACCGACCCGAACCAAATAGTCCCGAACATAAACCGACTCGAATCCACCGACCCGAAAGTGACCCACCCGGGATTGACCCGATAATGATGACGCGAACCCGAACCGAAAAGTTGTTATATTAGTTATTTTTTAAACAAATTTAAGGAAAAAAATTGTCATGAAATACTATATATGACTTTGCCACCTCCCATTTATTATTTCACTTAGTTTTATTAGTCTTATATGTGTTTTTTTATTTTGCTAGATTTAAAATCCGATTTAAACTGACCCGATATAACCCGACCCGATGTGACCCGAAATCTATTGGACACGAGGTTGACCTGCACTCGAACGGATCCGACCCGATTGTAACCCGAACACAAAGTTGTCCCGATTATGACCCGACCCGTTTGCCACCTCTACATAAAACTACTCATATTTCTGTTTAACCTTTAATTTTTGTAATATTTTGAAAAATTTATGATTCCTAGGTCTACCAAACATGCAAATATTCTCTCGTAAAATGTTATGTTAAAAACAAATATAGCAAGTAATTAGACACGAGGGTGTAGAATTTAGGAATTGAGAAGCTCTCTACTCATGAGAACTTAAGGCTCTGTTTGGTTGGATGTAAAACATTTTCAGTGTAAAATGATTTTCATGGAAAACAATTTACAATGGAAAACACAATTCCAAAATTAGTTTTAGATGTTTGATTCCATGTAAGAAAAAAAATAAAACGAAAAGGAATATAAAAGGGAAAATAAGGAGGTAGTGAGAGGAGTGTGCATGAGAGATAAGGAAAAGGAAAGAAAAGTTTTCCCTTCATTTTGAAGGAAAATGGTTTTCCATCATTTAGAGAAGTAATTTTACTTCTTAGGTAAAATGGTTTACACTCTTTTCGAAAACCAAACAATGTAAAATTGAAAATAAAAAAAAGCAGTTTTCGGGAAAATGTTTTACGCCCTACCAAAAGGAGCTAAAGAGGTGCGATGAAGAATAATTAGAGGTTCCAGGGTACCCTCGAAGCCTACGCGTTTATGTAACTTGAGGCTTGAGTCCCAAGGGCCAAGACCCAGAGGATAGTATGTACTATGTAGTGTTAGTGTATTTTAGGCCACTCATTATTTCATGGACGGTTGCAATTTGCTAGTTGGCCAATGTTTTTGAGGCAAGAATGGACCACCCCAAATGTTGTAGTACTATTGTTCATATATTCGCCTTACGTTGGTAGAATGTAAGGTAGTTTATTGCATTGCTATCCTGTGATGTTATGCCATCTCCATTTGTTTGATTAAGGTAGCATTTGTCTGTCAAGGACTCAAGGTGGCACATAGATTTTGCTCTATATTGCGTGATAGTTGTAGACTTATAGGTCAATTGTGCGACTTGTAGTTTTCATTAGATGTAAAATTGGGAGTTTTAGGATATAGAAGCACCTAATTAAAGCATTCTAATCTCATCTTTTCTCTTTAGCATGGAGCATGAGTATAACAATGATTTTTCAAAATGAATATCATAACACAAGTGTTATCTGGCGAAAATCACAATTTTAACGCGTATCTGACTGTATTTGATTACAACTGTTTCATATACGCTTTTGTTAAACATTAGGATTGGAACACATATTAAACTGGATCTTATCCCAATAGTATCATACTAGTTTTTGTTAAAAATAGGATTGAAATACATATCTTACTAGATTCTAACCGCGTCAATGAGTCAATTCCGGTAACTTTAACACATGATTGTTAACTTGTTAAATTTGACGGGTATATAAATGTAGAATCTTTTAATTAGCAATATTTTGGGATTGTTGAAGCATGAAGGTAACTCATCGAATTTCTTACTAGTCCTAGTCCTAGTCCTAGGAGTTGGTAGATTATACATGTATATACTTCTTTTGAGCAGTGTGGTTGATAGATTAAGGTAAGACTTAAGAGCTGCAGGTTATTTGTGCAACTTATAGTTCCGTTTGATGTATGTAGGTTAAGACATAAAAACACCTAATTATAGCATTTTAATCTCATCTTCTTTTTTATTAATAATGAGCATAGTAAACCAAAGTGACATAAGATCAGATTTATAAAGAACTTTTAGAAATTACTCCCTCTGTCCCAATTTATAGTGATTGTTTCTCATTTTGCACAGCAATTAAGGAACTTATCAGTGCTTTAAATATTTATAGTATTTGCATTGGAAAGATAAATATTTGGATTCGAAAGTACAAATATTAAATGTGGCTACAACTTTTGATGTAAAAATGATGACAATTATTAATTCCGAACCATGTAGCTACAACTTTTCATGTAAAAATGAGTATAAAACAATAATAAATTACCATTTCAGATATAGAAAGATGAGAAACAAGAATATTTTGGTACATTCAAAATGGAATACAATTATACAAGTTATAAATTGAGACGGAGAGAGTACAATTTTAATGCATATCTTACTGAATTTCATTGAAACAATTACCTACACACATTTCTTGAAAAACAAAAATAGGATACAAAAACACATGATTGAGCATTCTAATGTCATCTTTGCTTCTTAATCTTAATTAGAAAAAAAAGTAAGTCATGAGATAAGATCGAAATTTATGATAAAAGTACTTTTTTGTTTGGCAAAAATCACAACTTTAACTCGTATCAAATTGGATTCGATTCGTGAAGTTTAACAAACATTTTTATTCAAATTCAGAATTGTAACATACTTTCTTGATTTTTTTTTACTTCTACCATCTTCTATTTCACCATTAGTCGTCAAATAACTTTGAGCATTAATATTTTTAATTTAGTATAAGAAATAATTATAAAAATTGATATTTTAAAAAAAAATATATAGACAACCCTAACAAAATCACACATGAGTATATTTTTCTTTACATATTAATAACACAAGATCATCAAAGTGAAATTTGTGAATAGTGTCGAAAGTCGAAAATGGTAAGATATCTCACCGGATTTGATTCTAATTGTGTCATACATGTTTTTATCAAAAACAACGACCATAACGCATACGGTTCTTAATCCAACCTCGACGGTTTATAAATGTAAAATCTTCTCATTTGTACTTTTTTTTCTAGGAACGTTGAAGCGCTAAGGTAAGTCATATCAACTCTTGTCCCGGACATCGTCCAAGTGAGTTCAAGACATAAATTGAATAACCAAATTTGTAACTTTATTATTTTTTCTAAATTAACCATTGTATGAACAAGTCAGATTAGCCCACTCCTAAATCCTATATCGTTCTCGTATTATACTTCATCTGTTTTTTTAGATATAATATTTGACTTTTTAATGAGTGAATTAAAATAACCAAATACTACATTAGTATTCATAAAAAAGAACTACTCTTACTATCTCCAAAATGTCTAGACTAGACTAGAGTCATTCAATTACAAAAAAAAATTCCCTCCTCTTCACCAAAATCTTCACAATTCTTTTTCTTTCTCCTTTATTTTTCCTTACTCTCCAAGGCAAACTAAAACAAATGCCTCCAAACTCCAAAGTAAAAATTAAAAAACTAAAGCAAAGAAACCCTACCCATTTCATCATCCCCTTTGTCCTTAGCCCCCCTCTATCTATCTTCTCCATTCCATCAAATTTCCTCCTTTTTACTATACTCCTTCTCTTCATTCTCTCCCACCTTTTTTAAAAAAAAAAAACCTTAAAAATCCTCCATAACAATGAAGCTCAATAAAAGCAAAAACAAAGGCAAAGTTCATCCTTCTCCTGTTCCTCCTCCTTGTTGTTCAAGCAATGATAATGACCCAATCTCATCTTTAAACCACCTTCTTCCTACTGCAATTCTTACTCTAATCTCCATTCTCTCTCTTCAAGACCGTGAAGCTCTTGCTTATATGATAACTCACTCTTTAAAATCTTCCAATAATCTTAACTACCCAAAGAAAAAATCCAACAAAAGAAATTATAATTACATCCCATCAAACACTTCTTCTCATACATCTCCTAGTTTTGATTGTTGTTGTTTTGATTGTTTCTCTCATTTTTGGAATAGATGGGATTCTTCACCTCATAGTGAGCTTATTCATCAAGCCATTGAAGCTTTTGAAGAACATCTTTCTTCAACTGAGATTAAGAAGAAGAAGAACAACAAAAGTAGTCATAATAGTAGTAAGAGGAGAGAGAATAATAATAAGATGGGGTGTTCTAGTGCTGTTGCTGACGTGGAGGAGAGAGATTCTTTAAGTGGGTCCCCTTTGGTACCGGTGCAGGAGGTTGTGGGTGATGACGTGGTGGAGGTGAGTGTGGTTTTGGATGACGTGGAGGAGAGAGAAAATGATAAGGAGGAGGTGGAGTCGCCGGTTGCCGGTGATGGTGGTGATGATGAAGAGGAGGAGAGAGAAAGTGGGACCCAGAAGAAGATGTTGCAGCAACAACAGCACAAAGGGTTGGCAAGGAAGGTACTTCCGGATTTCATTGGGTTGTTTCATTCTCGTTTGTGGAACCTTTGGGGTCCGAATGTGTGAAAATGAAAGTTGAAATTTTAAAAAAATTGAAGAAGATGAGTCAGATTATTCCCTCTTTATCATTTCTTTTGTAAGTCCTTTTTGTTTTCATTAAATTTCTTAATCTTAAAGAAGGTTTTTTTTATGGGGGGGAATATAGATGATGTTATTAGGAAAGGAATTTATGTGGTGTTGTTAATGTTGGTAGTTGTAATACTCGGATGTATTATGTATACTTTCATATGCATTTGAATAGTGAAGTTTTGTCATTTTTGTTGGTAGTAATATTTGTTCTTCAAGTAGTGGAAAAAAATTTGAACTTTTTTGATCCCCATTTCTTCTTTAATGAATGTTGAGGAGCTGGAGCCTGAGGCATGTCATCCTGTGGATTAGTTGAATTTGAGATTCCTGAAGTCCTCTAAAAAAAAGGTCTTATTACGATTAATTAGGTAAACTTATATTATCTCCGTTCTTTATTGGCGTTCAAGTTGTATACTCCATTCGGTCTTTATTAGTTTACCCGTATTCCTTTTTGGGGTGTCCATTATTAGTTTACTCATTTCTTTTGTTTTTATTTTTGAAATGTGACCACTAACTTTCCATCACACACATATTCAATTTTAATATAAAATAATAGTTTCTCTTTCTTTCTATGCTCCACAACATTATTTCTCCTAAAACTCTCTGCAAAAGAAACGGGTAAACTAATAAAGATCGGAGGGAGTATTTGTCAATGCATATCTTTGATTGTTAATATGTATAATTATGTATAGAGTAGTATAGAGTTACAAAATTTTGATAGTATTATGTTTTTCTTATTTATTAGGAAAATTTAGAAGATTTTATGTAATTCTAAATAGTGTTAAGATTTCAAGTAGAAACCATCAACAAGGAAATATTTTCTTTTGCTTCCCTTTTCAAAAATTTGGGGCTCAGAGAAAATATTTCATGCTAGGCATAAAGAACATGCAAAATTACTAGCACTAGCTAAAAAAAGTTTTTATTTTTATTTTTAACTAAGGTGACCTTTTATTTTTCTTATATTACTAATATTGAGTTGTGAGTTTTATTTTCCCTAATTACAAGTTTTGATGGAATCTGGTTGTATCTCCTTGTCCAAATAGATTTTAAAATGATGTGTTTTGGGGTTAGGAGGTGGGTCATTTTGTAGTAATAAAGTCGGTAAAAAAAAGGTTCACTTGTGAGAAAAATTGGAGGTTCGAGGTCAGAAATGGTATTATAAATAATGTTATATTGTTAGTGATGGACTAGTAGTAGGAAATAGGAATAGCTGACCGTATTACGAAACCCCAAAAATGTGTCACGCTTTCACTCGTAGTAGAATTATGGTAGTAACCTTTATTATATTCCCGCCTAGCTTTTCTTTCCTCGAGTCTCGACTCTCGAGTGCCAAAAATTACTCGAAAAGAAAGAAAGGAGAAATGCGAATTCCCATACCATCCTTTTTTTTTTATTTGTTTAGTGAAGTGGGACTGTGGCCTAGCCTGCGGAGTCGTGTTTGAGAAGTATTAAAATGTTTGTAGTACGACACTGGTACAGTGCTACTACCTACTGTAGTAGTAGTACTACCATTTATTTGGTCACTGATCTGCCTTTGGTTCTCTAATCTCTAATCTCTAATCTCTATTCTCTATTCTCTAGTAGGCTAGTAGCCAATGCTTGGAGATAGTCATAGAGGTGAGGAATAATGACCCGGCTTGAAACCCGGTTAAAAAATAAATGGGTTTTAGTTATGATATTTTGGCCGTGATTTAGGTCCGACCTGACTCGATTTTTGGGTAAGAAAGGCCATGAATAAAACAGTGGGCAAAGTCCGATCTGACCAATGATCACGCTAGGATGAGATTTTTATACAAGGACCAAACTCTATCAAGTAAATTCAATTCCCTCAACCTGAATCTATTTCAACTCAAATTATTAGTTATATTTTTCATTTATTAATGTTTTACTTTAAAGTGATGATACCAATTATCACTTGATTTAGTGGTTAAGACTTTAGTACTTCATCCGTTATGTTTTAAATGAAACATTGGGTGAAATGACACTATTCATTGATCAATTTTGACTCCAATTTATCGCCATTATATAAAGAAAAACATAGTCAAGTGGGATCTTGTTAGATTCGTCTCGATGCATATTGTCAAATTATAACTTTTTTATATTTTTTACGTGTACACAACTAAAGATATTAATGATTAAAGAAGCGCGTTGGGTTGCGTGAAAGAGCAAACGTTTCATTTAAAACAGAACGGAGGAAGTATATAAAATTTAGTAGTTAAGACTTTAGTATATAAGCTTTAGTTAAGACCTGATTATATTGCCTTTACTTTATCTTATTAAAACAATCATTAATTACTCACTTTGCCTCATAATATTGTTTTTACTTTATTAAGGATTTATTTTTCTCCTACTCTAGTTAATTAGAAGGTACATTTATACTAAACTACCTACCTTTTTCACTTCCTTAAAAACCGTGTCTAAACTCATTGTTGCAATAGAAAAAAGAACAGAGGAAGTAGTATTTGTAAGCTAAGCTTGGTCTAGTAGAAAAGATTGCACCTTCCAACCTTGAGGTTGAGGGTTCAGTCTGCTAGGGGCATTTTGGGGGAGGGGTTCCCTTTGAGGATGAGTTTGCATTACCATGGATATAAGGATTTCTCCTTCCTTATCAAATTACAGTAAATTTCATTCCTGTTACCTTCATTTATAATCGGCTACTAAACGTACCATCATTAATTTGCCTATGCTTGAGAAGGCATGGCTACCTGACTTTGATTTTCAAGAAGTATTCAGGGAAATTACTTCATAGATTAACTAACCTACCTTTGAATTGACAGATCCCTCCTTACTTCGTTAAGTACTTAAGTAGGATAAGGAATGTGTTGGGTGTTCTTATGTTTGCTGATGAGCGTACCACAAAGTAATAGATAATTTCCTTTTCATGGCTGCTAGTAGAAATGAATATGACAAAATCTCCCTGATCTTTAGTGTCTTGAATTTATGTTATGCCATTGTTTAGTTTCAACATCAAAAGCAGCATGACATATTGAAGTTCACCGAGATAAAAATATAAGACGCCATCAAAAGAAGTCACTCCCGAAGCCCAGAGTTTAAAATGTGGGTGCAAAAGTTCCCATCTTCCCTTTTATCGGGATAGTAGGCATAGGGAGCTCCGGGCCTGATATTAATTGCTTTTTTCTTTTTAAATTGGGTTGGGTCCCCTACTAAATTCGCCACCTGGGCCTGAGCATTGTTGATATTATTGTCACTAGTTTTATAATAGAGGAAGTATTTCTATTTTTAATACTTCTTCCGTTCCGAATTAAATGTAACAAATCCACTTTTTCATTATTCACACTTTTCATTTTGACTAAGATTTGTGATTTATACATAATGAAAAATATAGTCAGGTGGAATCTTGTTAGATTCGTCTCGTGACGTACTTTTATAAAATGTAATTTTTATAATTTTTACTTATATGTAATTATAGATATTTGTGGTCAAAATAATGCCTCGACATGCGTTAAAGTGGATTTGTTGCATTTAATTCGGAACGGAGGAAGTAGTATTTTTGACCTTTGTATGAGTTATAATGTTACATATATTATTTGCTAATTAAATATACTTCCTCCGTAACATAATAAATGGAAATTATTGTGAGGTATATAATATTCAATTGTTGCAGTTATTTTATTAGGGAGGAAGTATATATTTTTCATGTTTTACATAGTATAATAAGTTGTCTTTTCCCCTCTTCAAGAGGTTTCTCTCTGCCCTCTTTCTTCTACCACCTAGCTTTCATTTCCCTCTTCGAGAGATTTTGCTTCAGGGAGCTTGCCATGGCGCTCACCGGCGTCCGGCGAGTTCCCCTCCCAGCTTGTTTTCTGGTTTTGTTTACAATATTAGTCCATCCATTGTGATGGCTATAGGCCCCTATTTGGGGTTATTTAATTCCTCCATGGTTATCATGGTGGTGTAGTTTGTTAGGTGTATTTGTGCATCTGTGTATAGATCCACACTTCAAAGTATATCTCCAGTTAGGCTCCGTTTGGTAGAGCGTAAAACATTTTCCTGCAAAACTGTTTTCCTCTAATTTCAATTTTACATTGTTGGATTTGTAAAGGAGTATAAAATCATTTTCCCTAAGAGTATTGTTTCTCTCCCAATGATGAAAAACCATTTTCCCATCAAAATGAAGGGAAACTATTTTCTTTCCTTTTCCTTATCTCTCTTGTGGACTCCTCTCACTACCTCTTTATTTTCCCTTTCATTTTCCTTTTGTTTCATCATTTTCTTACATGGAACCAAACAACGGAAAACTAATTTTGGAATTGTGTTTCCCATTGTAAATTGTTTTCCATGAAAATCATTTTACACTGAAAATATTTTACTCCCAACAAAACGAAGCCTTATTAGAGTTTGTTCATTTACATGGTTGGGTCATAGTTTTCATTGGTTGAAGTCCAGGATTATCAAAATGATAGTATTGAAAGTTTGGATGCAGTTAACAGAGTCACATCATGAATGTTATTCTCCAAACTACATCAAAATGATAGACAATTCCATAAATTGTTGTTTGTTTCAGCGAATACAATTGAGCTACGCTGCATTGTTCGGTCTGGTTCATTGTAGTTTCATCAAAGACGAATTTGATTTGGTTTTGATTTGATTGTATCTTGTTTTTTCTTTAATACCTATCGTATACGTCGTTTGGCCTTCATTAGTGAAATCTCTTTTTTTTTAAATTAAAAAATTATTTTGAGTTTGTTATTGGTAACGGTTACATCATATATTTTGTACGGATCATGACTTGTATGGGTGTCCCCTACCATCCTCTCCTACAATGAAGTTACTACTAGAGAACTCGCTAATCCAAACAGCCAAAGATGCTAATGTCTTCGAAAGTTTCAGAAGAGCAGTGCAGTTAAGTATGAATGAGTCACTGAGACCATGAAAATTAGTTTAACACTAAACAATAGAAGTATATAGAAATTACATGCTCAAATGCATTGTACACATGGAAAATATAGTTTAGGTGTGGATAGAAATAGAATGGATGTAACATACTATCCGGAATTCTAAAAGTAAATATATGATAGGTGATAGCTATTTGGCAATTAGCTAGATTTTTATTCTCCTGAGTATAGTGAGGCAGTTTTTGTAAGAAATTTGGTTAACGCTTCAAATACATGGGAAATTAAATTCCTGGAAGTAAATATATGTGTTGTTGTTTGGTTGGCAAAAAACATGGGAAATAGAACTTCCTAGGAAGTTCCATTTCCTACAAAATGGAGGAAATAACTTACCAGGCCCCCCTGTAAGTGGAACTTCCCATGGGAAATAGAATTTCCCATGTTCAACCAAACAAAAAAATATACTTCCTAGGAAATAAAATTTCATGGGCAATGCAAATTCATGGGAAGTTATACTTCCCAACTTCAACCGTCATTATCTTTTAGCTAACTACTCTAATTTTCTCATACTTCCTCCGTTTCGTTTTAAATGAAACGTTTGCTTTTCACGCAACCCAACGCGTTTACTTTAATCATTAATATCTTTAGTTGTGCGCACGTAAAAAATATAAAAAAGTTATAATTTGATAGTATGCATCGAGACAAATCTAACAAAAATCCCACTATATCTTTTTTTATATAATGGCGATAAATTGGAGTCAAAATTAATCAATGAATAGTGTCATTTCACCCCACGTTTCATTTAAAAAAGAATGGAGGAAATATTAGAGTTTTCTCCTTCAAAGTTGTTTTAGGTTTTAGCCACCCCATGTATTTATGATAATCCCAACTCCTAAGTGCAACTAAACCTTTGACATGGTTCTATTTGGGACATAACCGAGAAACACATGCTCTCAACTCAAGTCCCAAATGCATAGTGCGATCTACCTATTACTTCTCAAAAGTTGGCCCATTACTGCTTTTGATAGAGCATAGTGCGATCTGGTCACTTTAATAGTTTTAGGTCTAATAAGTTTAAACAAGTTTTAATATATAATTAAGGTAAGTTTAGGAAAAATAAAGGAATGAGAATGCATCCATAATACAAGTGCACCTAATAATTCGACGTGGTTTATTTGAGACGGTATCACTACAAGTCAGATGCATCCGAAAACCAGTGACCAAAAGAGTAATATAAAGGCATAAAAGAAAGCCAGGCCCCCCATAGGTTTTGATAAATTCTCATCAAAGACTCTATAACAGCGTAAGAAGAAAACAACAACAAGAAAGAACATACAATAAATAGTTGTTACCTGGTTGTTTTCCACAGCGTTAGCCTGTAGGAGGTTACTTTACTGCTGCTATATGATCATTCAAGTCTGTTCAATCCCAGTGAGAATAGTAGAATACAAGGTTTTCTCTGAACAGTGAAATTGTACCAAATAATAATAATAATGATAATGGTAACGATAAGGATAATTATAATATCATCATTCAATTATACATTTGAAAAGACAAAGCAAGAAAGAAAAACCAACAGCCAAAATCCAACAATTCTCAACAAAGCTTTCAAACACATAATGCAGACTGAAGTAGTCTATGTCATCGCTTAAATCATGTACATAATGCAACAAGAACAACTCTTCAATCTCCCTTTCTTTGCTGTGGAATTTAAGAAAAACCCTATTCATTGGCATGCGAAGATTAAGAGCGTTATAGGACACATAAGAGTAAAGTGTAAAACGTTAACTACCCTTCGGAATATAAATAACAATATACTTTTCTAATGGTATGGTATCTTGTCTAATAGCAAAGTGAAAGGCCGTAAAAGAGTACACGTTAACTATCCTTAGGGGTATCAAAATGACCTTTAATGCTAAAGTCACTTATAGGACCGGTAAAAGTAAGAATCTTTTCCTTACGAAATAAATGAAACGCTTCTCTTTTATGTGAGAGCTTCTTAAGAGAAGCGTTTCATTTAGTTCAAAACGGAGGAGGTATTGTAATTTAGGGTATTAAAACGTGTACTTGAGTAAGCATGTTGAGAGGTTTTTATAGTGACAATTCAGGTTTGTGCTGGGTTTTCTGACTAGTTAGGAAGAATCTTGCTAGCCATACCTGCTACACTATGGGTGACGGTATGGCGTGTGAGAGGAATACTTTCCTTGTAGTTTCAAGGATGCGAAGATCTACATTATTACAGTAAAGAGACAAATAATAATGTATCAACAATTGAATATGTTAGTTTAGTGATCCTAAGGCCATGTCTCCCAAATAAGAGTTTCAACAGCAAATGCCATAAAGTGCAAAATTGCACCTAATCCAAAACGCATGCAAAAGAAAAGAGGGAAAATATAAATGAATGGACATAAACATGCAACGTAAACTCTATAATAAACATCTTGTACTAAACAATGAATCTATCTAAAAGATCAACACACAATATACCCCACAAGATTAACAAAAAATAAATCGCAAGCTTTCCTTCTGCATTAGTTGAGACTTGAGATGTTTATGATGTGAATTATGATCAACAAAACCACAATTCATAGCTTTTGAATGGGTTTGGATCCATCAGAAACAATCAAAATAAATAATAATTTACTAATATTCATATTTTCCACCCTTTGTCTCAATAGAATTAAGCAAGCTTTTTCTCACAAACCCTGAAATTTCCAGCAACTCCATCTCATATTCTTATGATCAAGTACAACGGAGTAAAGATGGGAAGGAAACGGCATTAACTCCAAAGACCCCACGGTTGATCAAAGGGTCAATAAAGCAGTCCAAACGCATATCTTTGTGGTACATTGGACATATTTGGTGAAACTTTAGAAAGGTACATGACTATGGTGGTAATCTTGAATAGATTATGGTAGTACATTCCTGTAAGGTAGTGTTTGGAAACTTGTATTTCATTTCAAATAATGGAATTGAAATCTGGAATTTAAAGTTTGTATTTCAATTCCTAATCACTGTTTTGTAAAGGGGGTTTGATAGAGGAGAGAGAAATAGGGGTTTGAATATTTGATGGAGGAGAGAGAAAAAGTATGGGTTTAGTAAAGGAGAGAGAAATAAATATTAGATAGAGAATGAGTGAAGTTGGGATATAGATATAATCATGGAGCTGGGATATGTATGAGGAGAGAATTTCAAATGACAAGGTAATAGCTCGAATTTCAAATTCAACTAATATAGGCTTTTGATAAGAATTTGGACAAATTCCATGCCATCCAAACAATAGATTTCATCCAAATCCAGAATTTGAAATGAAATCTTGCTATCCAAACATAGCATAAATGTATTTCGAATTATTACTACAGTGTGAGTGGTACTTCAAATCAGACGCTTGAGGTTGCTCATGTTCGATAAATTTTGGCTAATCCCTGGATCAACTTACCTCGCAAAAATATGATATAAAGACCTCTAAAAATGGATTCTTGGTCTACTCTTCGGTGACATCCTAACTTATTTGCAGTATATTTGTTTCATGACGACATATTGAGTTGTCATGCACCCACCCAAGCCACCAATACTCTTTACATACTCCAGGCGCAGCAAAAGGCAGGGGGGTAATTCTGGGCTTTTACCTAAAGGAGGACAGAGGAAGAATGATGAGGTGGGAGGGACCGACGTGGAGAATAACGTTGGTGATTAGAATTCATTATAGGCGCCCGATGACAGCAGGGGGCAACGAGAGGTGTCGATTACTTTTGGGCGAAAAATATCTTAGTAGTCCTATAAATAAGAGGGAGGGAATTTGGGTAAAAATCATCTGAATATTAAGTCAAGCTTCTTTTTGTGTATTTCCATAGGAGTTCTCCAGTTGCTCGAAAACTGTGACCTTGGTTAACAATTTGCAATATAAAGTTTGAATCTTTCTCTTTCTGTCTTTCTCTTCTTGTGTGTGTTGTGATTTACCTTAGTTGAGTAAGCGGGAGCAAGCGATCCATAACAACTTGGTATCGAGCCGCCGACCCGAGAACTCATGGCACCCACCAACGTAACCCGGAGAGTCGATGTATGCGAGCAAGAAATCGCGGGTTTGAAAGAGACCCTCCACCAGGAGCTTGATGGCATGCGCCGAGCCTAAGAGGGGATGTAATAGAGCGGTGAGAGTGGGTGCCGAGGCCTCAATGCGCGTCCTAAGAGAAGAGTTGGCGGGTGCGTCGCTCCAAATGACGGAGGAGCGGACCCGGGCTACGAGGAGGAGATGCGAGCCTTCTTAACAAACGGGGGCGAAGGAACACACCACCGGAGAGATACCGAGGGGAAATCCGCAAATACCACCGGGTTTTGAAGGGTTCAATGTCGGAGAAAATCGAGTTGGGCCGGGAGGGAATGCGTCGCGACGGAGGAGGCAAGAATTGGAGGTACCGGAAGCTCGACATGCCCCTCTTCGACGGAAACCACCCGGATGGGTGGGTTTTAAGAGCGGAAAGGTATTTCTCTTTTTATGGGTTGGCGAGAGGAAGAAAAAAAGAGGCGGCGGTGGTGTCTCTTGAAGGTGATGCACTTTTGTGGTATCAATGGGAGGATCGGAGGAGACCCATTCGAAGGTGGGAGGAGATGAAGGCGATGGTGCTCCGACAATCCGACCGGCCGGCGGCCGGATCTCTCCATGAACAAGTGGTTGCGATTGAACAAAAAGGAACAAGTGATTGATTACCGAGGAGTTTCATTGAGATGGCGGCGCCGTTAGAGAATGTACACCGAGCGTTAGCCTTGGGACATTTCCTTAATGGGCTAAAGCCCAATATTAGGGCTGAGGTGAGGCTCCTTGGGCCACGCAACTTGGATCATGCTATGGAGCTTGCAATTATGGCAGAGGATAAATTGCGAGTGGGCCAGAGCAGTGAAAGAAACAAAGGTGGGTCATCCTTTACTAAAACCCAGCCCAATACTTACTACCCATCTACCTCCACTAAGTATTCAAATTTCCAAACCCAAACACTGCCACCACATATCATCCCATAACCCAAAATACCGTAAACCAAAACAAACGACTAACCCTCACCCCATACAACCCGAAAACCACCATTAACCCCACCAACCAAGGAGGAGTCCTAGGCGACTCTCCGACAAAGAACTACGGTTTCGCGGAGAACGGCCTTTGTTTCCGATGTGACGGAAAATGGGCGATGGGCCACCGATGCCAACACAGGGAGCCGAGTTTGTTGATCGCAGAAGACATCGGAGGGGAGGAAGAAGAGGCCGCAGCCACGAAGGATGAGGCGGCGCCGCCCGAATTCGAGGTAAATACTGTAGAAATTTCCCTAAACTCTATGGTGGGGTTATCTAACCCTAAAACTATGAAAATGATTGGAAGAATTGGGGATTTTGAGGTGATAGTCATGATAGATCCCGGTGCCACCCACAATTTCATATCGGGGGACACCGTGGCCAAGCTTGGATTACCCATTGAAAGAGGGGAGGATTTTGGTGTTACTTTGGGCACTGGCACGGCAGTGCAGGGGAGTGGGAAATGCACAGGGGTTCAATTGGAGATACAAGGGGTCATTGTTGTGGAGGAATTTTTGATTTTGGGCCTGGGAAATTCGGATCTCATCTTGGGAGTGTCGTGGTTAGAAAAATTAGGGGCTGTGACCACTAATTGGAAGTCCCAAATCATGAAATTCAAAGTTGGGGGAGCTTCGGTCACCATTAAAGGGGACCCATCCTTGGAGAAAACTAAGGTCTCGTTAAAGGCAATGCTTCGCACCTTGCGGAATGAAGGAGGAGGGGTGCTAGTAGAGCTGAATCAACTGGAAGCACCGGGGAGCGATGGGACAGTAGAGAAATCACCTGAGATTCCCGAAGGTTTACGACCCGATAGTGAAGGAATTCCCGTCGCCTTTAACATGCCTATGGGATCGCCTCCTATACGTGACCGTGACCACGCCATAAACTTGCTGGAAGGCAGCAACCCGATAAGCGTAAGACCTTATCGGTACCCTCAGATTCAAAAGAACGAGATAGAAAAATTGTTGAAAGAGATGTTAGCCGCGGAGATTATTCAAGCCTCAACCAGCCCCTATTCTAGCCCGGTTCTATTGGTGAAAAAGAAGGACGGGTCGTGGAGATTTTGCGTAGACTATCGTGCTTTGAACAAGGTTACGGTGCCCGACAAGTACCCCATTCCCGTCATCGATGAGCTCTTGGATGAGCTACATGGGGCGCCCGTGTTCTCCAAGTTCGACCTCAAGTCCGGTATCACCAAATCCGGATCAAGCCCGAGGATGTGCCTAAGACGGCTTTTAGGACTCATGAGGGTCACTATGAGTTCCTAGTCATGCCATTCGGGTTGACCAATGCTCCCAAGAACCTTCCAATCATTAATGAATGAGGTATTCCGTCCCTTTCTTCGCAAATTTGTTCTCGTCTTTTTTGACGACATTTTGGTTTACAGTGAGAATGAGCAAACCCACCAGCAACATGTGAGGCAGGTTTTGGAGGTGTTAAATCACCACAAGTTATATGCGAACCTCAAAAAATGTGAATTTGGGAAAACCCAAGTCGCATATTTAGGACATGTAATTTCAGCACTAGGTGTGGCAGTTGACATGGACAAGATAAGGGCAATGATAGAGTGGGAGCAGCCACAGAATCTCAGGGAGCTCCGAGGATTCCTCGGCCTAACCGGTTACTACCGGAAGTTCATTGCAAATTACGCAAATATAGCGATGCCCCTAACCGAGCGACTTCAAAAGACAACTTCGGGTGGAGTGATGGAGCCACCGAAGCCTTCCAAAGACTCAAGAGTGCTATGATATCAGCACCGGTCTTAGCCATGCCGGATTTCACCAAGGATTTTGTTGTGGAGGCGGATGCCTCGGGTCATGGATTAGGGGCGGTGCTTATGCAAGAGCAACGTCCGATTGCTTTTTACAGTCATATTTTGGGGCCACGAAATAGACTCAAGTCGGTGTACGAAAAAGAATTAATGGCCATCGTGTTGGCAGTGCAAAAATGGCGCCACTATTTGCTAGGAAGGAAATTTGTGATTCGGACCGATCAAAGGAGTTTGAAATACCTTATGGAGCAGAGGGAAGTGGGGGCAGAATATCAGCGTTGGGTGAGCAAATTGATGGGATTTGAGTTTGAGATCCACTACAAGACCGGGAGCTCGAATCGGGTTGCCGATGCCCTTTCGCGAAAGTCTACCAATGAAGGGGAAATGGGGCTCTGCGCTATGATCTCATCCAGTGGGCCGAGCTGGGCCATGATTAATGGGCAATTGGAGAAGGACCCATTTATTCAAAAGATGGTTGAAGAAATCACTCAAGGGAACAAACCTCACCTGGGGTTTACAGTGGAGAACGGGAGACTTTTGTACAAGGGGCGCTTGGTGCTGCCACCTACATCCCCACTCATCCCGCACATGTTGAAATTCTACCATGATTCCCCTATTGGAGGACATTCCGGGGAGCTGAAAACTTACTTGCGGATAGCCGGGGAATGGTTTTGGCCGGGAATGCGCAAAACCATCACTAATTATGTCCGAGCCTGCCCCACGTGTCAACAACAAAAGGCCTCGAGTCAGAGCCCGCGGGTCTTCTGGCCCCCGCCAATTCCGGTCAAGTATGGGAGGACCTTACCATGGATTTCATTGAAGGGTTACCGAGATCAAAAGGGGTGGATACGGTGTTAGTTGTGGTGGATAGATTCACTAAGACCGCCCATTTTTTGGCGTTGACACATCCTTTTTCACTCTCACAATGAGCAGAAATATTCCTTAAGGAAGTGGTCAAACTCCACGGGTTTCTCGCTTCGATAATTTCGACCGTGATAAGATATTCATGAGCAATTTAAGGCGTGAATTATTCGAGATTACATGGCACGCAATTGAGGCGAAGCACGACCTACCACCCACAAACGGACGGTCGGTCCGAGATTGTGAACAAGGCCCTTGAGACATACCTACGCTGTTTCATTAACGGCGACCAAGAACCCGGGCTCGTTGGCTAGCGTGGGCGAATTCTCCTACAACACATCCCCACATGTGTCGACGGTATGTCCCCTTTTAAGGCGGTGTATGGGCGTGATCCCCCACTCCCGGTTCGGGTTAGTCATGGCCAAACAGCATTTGGTTCCTTAGAATCTCACTTACAAGAAAGAGATGCAATTCTCGACGAATTGCGTGTCCACCTCTTAAGGGCACGAGCGAGAAAATGAGGCGGGGCCGACGCAAAAAGGCGGGGATTACACTTGGAGGTTGGAGAACCGGGTTTACTTGAAGCTACGGCCCTACCGTCAAAGCTCACTAGCCAAGAGACCTTGCGAGAAACTTGCACCTAGGTTCTATGGGCCCTACAAGGTTGTGCAAAGATTGGGCCGCTGGCATACAAGCTTGAGTTACCCTCAACCGCCCGAGAGTTCATCCGGTGTTCCACATATCTCAATTGAAGAAAGCCGTGGGAACCACTATAACTACTGGCTGAGTTGCCCTTCCAAATTAACTCGGATTTGGAATTGGAAGCAACACCCGAGGAGGTCATTGGGGTACGAGCTACGACTACGGAGCTCGAGGCGGGGGCTAGAGGTACTTATCAAGTGGAAAGATCTCTCGCTTTTGAGGCAACATGGGAAGAGTTCTCTTCAATCCAACGAGAGATTTGAAGACTTTCACCTTGAGGACAAGGTGAATGCTTGGGTAGCGGGTAATGTCATGCACCCACCCAAGCCACCAATACTCTTTACATACTCCGGGCGCAGCAAAAGGCGGGGGTAATGCCGGGCTTTTACCTAAAGGAGGACAGAGGAAGAATGATGAGGTGGGAGGGACCGACGTGGAGAATAACGTTGGTGATTAGAATTCATTATAGGCGCCCGATGACGGCGAAGGGCACGAGAGGTGTCGGTACTTTTGGGCGAGAAAAAATATCTTAGTAGTCCTATAAATAAGAGGGAGGGAATTTGGGTAAAAATCATCTGAATATTAAGTCAAGCTTCTTTTTGTGTATTTCCTTAGGAGTTCTCCAGTTGCTCGAAAACTGTGACCTTGGTTAACAATTTGCAATATAAAGTTTGAATCTTTCTCTTTCTGTCTTTCTCTTCTTGTGTGTGTTGTGATTTACCTTAGTTGAGTAAGCAGGAGCAAGCAGTCCATAACATGAGTCCACTCTCAAAGATGAGTCTATGTCTATTCACCAATCAACGATATATACAATGTGTCATGTGTGACCTACAATCTATTAACAAAATTTCTTGAAGATAAATATCATCAATCCCCACAATTTTAGCTCGGGAGATGACTCAAAAAGTGCAAGTGAATCAAAATTCAAGAAGCTGCCATATAAAAGTGCAATTGAATCAATATGCAGTAAGACGCCATGATAGTAGGTCCAATAAGTGTGCCCAAGCTAGGTAACAAAGGCATAACAATATCTGACATACAAAAGTGGGCTCAAATAACCAGGTAAATTCCAATTTACAGGTGGAGTGACAAAAATATACCAAAATTTTGGCAATCAAGCACATAATGAAGCAAATGCAAAAACCTACCTGCAACTTCGCGTTCATATCCAATTTCCTCAAATATGATGAAGTACATGAGCTGTTGATATCATGCATCTTACCCAATTCTTATGATATCTCCATGCAAAGTTTATACTAAGCTTTAATAATTCAACCCTAAAACAAGTCCTAGGGACCAAAAGAATATCAAACAACTATATTCAGATGTTACTCAACTAAATCGTTGATATCACCAAGAGCAGAACACCCAAAATATGAATCACATGAGTTTCTTTTTAGCTAATTACAAAAACAGGAATTTGAAGGTTCTATCTCTTTATAATCGATTTTTGTGGTTAAAGCTTATTTACTTTGACATTTAGCTTCTATCAAAAAGAAATCATTAAGTAAATTTAATAAAGAACTTTCTTAGATTAATGTACAGATGATATTTTCACATTGTACTTCAAACATCTAATGCCTGTATAATTGGGGAATTAGTAGTCAAAGTTGGGAAATTTTGACCTCCCACATCAATTGTGACCAATTTTTGTGAAGGGGACATGTATCTTGAAGATTGGTTGAGACAAATCAGCAGTGATGCTGAATAAGAAAAGACCAAGCTCAGTATGTATGGTGATTATCAAAGAAAGAAGACATGAAGTTCAGTGCCACGAAGAATTATTGATGCAAAAATCTCATGAAGCTGAAAACAACTTGTACACCTAGCATATGTCTCTTGACAAATGATGGTTTTCTACTGTAATTCATGCTCTAATGATTAAGACAATTAGCACCAAGAAGTAAATAGAATTTAATTCCTATTGCAGTATTACACTCAATAGTGTTACCCTCTATCACACATTCCTCTAAAACACAAGAGAGGAATATTTTGGAAATCCTGGTTAATTCTTTGATTCTTTTATGTTAACACCACTCTCTGCGATATTACGATCTATGTCACTTGGATTCTTCATTCCACATTAACTAGCCATGTCGGATCCCGACACTCCAGTAACACTTCATGGGCAAAAATAATAGGAATTTTCATAAAATAGTGAAGTCAAACATTTGGACACATACTTGTATCCGGCACAAGTACCTGCGTCTGAGTAAGTTATGGTAAGTAGGTAACTGAAATATATTTCTAAGAAGTAACTTGCAAACCTGGAAGCACAGACACGTGCAACGTGCATTTCGAACGTGATCATGTTTTTGCATGTATATCAGCTCTTACGTGGGTGATTTTCTTTCCACATGCAGAATAAACTAGGTAATCAACCTTGGCAGTGAAGTTCATGTCTATTTCTAGCTCATAGTATCAACAGCATGAGGGACCCAAAGCCCACTCCCCCCAGTGGTAAAATGATTCAACAATGACAAATGAGACCCAACCAGGAAGTTGTACATTTCTCCGAATCCTTCTTCTTGTCTTCTTCTTAGGTCAGAGCTAAAATCATGGATATGTGCTACCATATTAATAATGAAAAGCAACTTGTTCAGGCAACTGTAACCTTTTGTGAAGATTACTCCTTTTTTCTCCTCTCTGAAGAAAAAAGAAAAGGAAACTGAAACTGATCAGACATCAGCTTGAAGACCGAAAAAATGAAGGTAAGTTCAATTTTATTTACAAAGACAAAAAAATAAATTCTGAGTGCTAAATTTTCAGTGTTTCCTGCTATGTTTTTTGTAGTTATTAACGTGGATGCATCGCAAGTTTCGACAAGGTAACGGCGAAACATTGAAGGAATGTGCCATGGGTAAGTTTCTTTTGCTATGCAACAATTTGATCCTCTTGCCATATCTCTCTTACTGCAAATTTATCAGTCTCCTTCCAGCTTGTACTAGTCTTGTGCATCAATTTTTGTGAAGCACCAACATTCCACAATACCCTCTGACATGTAGTGGTGCCAGAAGATACAGTTTGACAGTAATCTTGTGAGCAGCATAAAAAGACAACAAATGCCTCAGTTAACACAAAATACCGTCCTATTAATCCTACATGATTCAAACATGCCCCCCTTAAGTCCTCAACTGTCAATACCTTTGTTTTATTTTATAATAAAGTAAGGGGAAAGATCCTAGTGGACCGGCACCTCTCACAGAGTCAACACCCAGTCTAGCTTAACAGGTCAAGCCCCTTGAGAGCAAGGATTGGTGAAGTAGGAATAAGGGAATCCCCGTCCCCAGGAAGCCTATAGCGAGGGAGGGCGGTTGATCCTATGACCTCGAGGTCATGAGGAATGCTCCTTACCATTCGACCAAGCATATCACAGTTTAGATTAGGCAATTCTTCAGAACACATACTGAGCTTCTTATTTCAAAATTTTACCGACTCTATTCAAATCAAATATACATACATGGGAAAGTTATTGAATTATAAAGCAGCAAAGTCTTTACCATCTTTCAGGTCAATCGTTGCTTGATGATCCTCACTTTTATCAAAAGCAAATCCAAGGGAGAAAACGAAGATCATCATTTACGAGTGTGGAAACATCAAAGTTTGCAGAATACGAAAGAAAATCATCAATTGATGAGTTTCCGGAGTACTTTGAAGGTTTTCTGGCAATCGGGACTCTTGGAATGAGAGATACAATGATCTCAGAGCCCGAGACACCAACATTTGCTGTGTCATTTGAGAAATTAGCTGAAGGAGAAGCCGAAGTGACAGAAAATGAATTAGCACTCATCAATGATGAGTTAGAGAGGGAGCTTGCTGCTGAAGCTAAGGATGATGGTTACACAGATTCCTCAGGAAGAAACAGTCATGTTAGCAATGGAAGAATCAGTCATGCTAGCACCATCACTTTAAGTGGCAAGCCATTGGAAATTCCAGAAAGTACAGGAAATAATTTGATGTACTGTCCACTACAAGAATATCTGTTAGGATCAGCTGTAGATTTGCCAGAGAAGGCAACAGCACCGAAAAAGGAAAACCGGACATCACTGGGTGAGCTATTTGAGAGGCACAAGGCAGAGGAAAGCTCAGATGTCAAATGCAAACGTGGGGAGAAGAGGGAAGATAGAGATGGTGATAAAACTGCTTCCATGAACCTCATGAAAAAGATACTGACAAAAAAGAAAAATGCACTGCATGCTGCTTCTAGGAACTCAACTGCCTCAACTCGTGGAACTGCTGAATCTGCTTCAGCAGAGCCAAAACTGTGCAAGGTACTTGGCTTATTTAGTGCATTAAACGTACCGAGTTCCAATACTTCAATGAAAATATATATAATAGCACAAAGGAGATTGCAGAATAGCACTTAAAATCTTATGGTTATACAATTTCACACAAGTATATTATTTAAAGAATACTTTCCTCATAAATTTTTGTTATATTGTTTTGAAACTATCAAATAAAAGACTACTTGTTTTCTCTGCATCTTGATCTTAAAAGATTTGTTATACTTCCATATAATTCCGATGGTATATTTCTAGTATTTTTGTTGCTCTGAAGTTGTACTCTGTTCAACTAAGTTCAGATAACTTAAATTCAGTTGAATATAACACACCCTAAGTAACTAGTAATGTTCATCAAATCAATGGGGAAAAAAGACAAAAGGCAGAACTTTTTGCAACAGCTTCATTAAAAAACTTTATCTTATATAACAGAAGTTGTGTCACAATGTTACTAGTACAGACTACAAAGTGGGCAAACATATAAAAGGGGTAGTGGAAAAAACTAAAGGTACCAGAAAAGTGGAGAGAAAGAGATTAAGCTCCACGAGAGGATCACTGTCATGCTAGTAAGCAACTAATGCAACAAGCCAATCAAACAAACCTGTATATGAGAAGTTGAAAACTTATATAACGCAAAGGAGTGATTGCAAAATCACATAAAAGCAGAACTAGAAGTTCATGAGTTAGAATACTTCAGCAATGAACACTTTGTCCTCTCTTGTGAGCTATGAGTATCCTTTTCCATTCTAATACCACTCATTAATTGGTAAGGATAGTAGAATTGAAGCACATAACAGAAATCATTGGTTCCCAAGAACGAAGCCCGTGAAACTATAACCTCCTCTGCTAGTGCTTTATGTAAGCTTTTTCATTTCTAATTCTCTGACAGTTCATCCATCATTGTTTAAGGAGAGAAGTGGGGGGACCGTAAGGAAAGGGGGACTTCTAAGAAAGCATGCTATTAGCACATTGACAATCTAGGTTTAAGTCTCAGACTTTTCTGTCTAATAGTATTTCCATGCAGATCCTGCAGAAATTTCACAAGAAAGTGCATCCAGAATGCTTAATATCCACAGAAAAATCCAACAAAATGCATAAGACTGGGATCAAGAACATGATACCCTGGGATGCGGGCTATTACAAGGATGAGCATGCATTTCGTGATGAAAGCACCACAACTTTCTACCAGAAACCAGGTCAAAATGGCTATATGCTATGCAGGAAGAGCATTTCTAACCCAACTCAGTTCTCAGAGGATGGGAGTGATTCAAATGGGAGCAGGGAGTGCTGGATCAAAACTGATGCAGATTGTAAGTACACATGCATGACATATCATAATCTATCATATTTCTTTTGTGATGTTGTTTTTCTTTAAGACTACAATTCAATCAATCTAGAGTCATTCTCCATTACTCCGACTCTAATGTACCTCACATAGCCAAAATTAGATACTTGACAATCAGAATTGGGCTTTTCAAATGGATGCACAGACTTAGGTTTTAAATCTGGACCAAAAATATGCAAAAGTTTCATAACTGAGCAAGTCTAATACTTGGTCGAGTACGTATTTTTCTATATAGTCCAAAAAGAACAGCAAAACCCATTACTTTTTTCTCTCATTTCACAAGGTCTACTTAGCATTTCGATTGACCTTTGGACGAAGAACTTTGGCATGAATTATATTATACTCATCTCTAAGGAATCTATTTATTAACATTAGCACAAAGCGACCAAGACCTTTCGAAACAGCCTTGGAGTCTATTGAACTACTGACTCCACAACGCATTATGCATGATTTTCAATTTTTGTTCTTGCAATATTCTAACACAATAAAATGTATGTTGTAGACCTTGTTTTGGAGCTCTAGAAAGCAGATCCAAGAATGCAGCTCTGGCAATTCCATCATGGTGAACTACTATACTATACATCTTTGTGTGTGTAATGCTATATTCATGGATGAATGTCCCTAGTATATATTTGACAACTATGTTGAGTGGTTGAGCTTGAAGCTATATACAATTAATAGCAGCAACTCTGGGGTGAAATTATGAATCATCCATCAGTCTATGTAATATTGCAGTTGTGTTACTACCTAGTAAGTTGTTTTTTCGTTATGCTTGGATAAATAGTAAACTCTCCTCGTTTACACAAATAAAATAGTCGTTCTACTACATACAGAGTCATTTAGATTTTAGACTGTCTTTAACTGCAATTATCACTTTCGTTTACCCTCCCTAATAGTGACATTTGACTTAAAGAGTCACGGTAATTGCCTAACAGAGTAACACAGTTATAAGACTTATAACATGAGGCGAAAAGTCTATTACGCTCTTACAGTCACTTAACCAAATAACTCTAGATTGGTTCATGGATGGACATATATTGGTAGAATAGCCTTTTGTTAGTTGGTTACACAAATACTAGATTTTTTCTTGAAAATAACAGGACATGAACCACTGTATTGCCTTATTTGATGAAAGCACTGCTGTGATGCTGTCGCCTCCGATGATTGCTTTGTCAACCACGCTTTTTGTTCTCTTATAAATCAATACAAAATACACAAATCCAACTGAATTTGATCAACTCCTTAACCTCAGTAGATAGCCATTCATCTTCCTAAAATTCACAGTAGTTGAATTTGCTCCATATAAGAGATCAATGAAGACCTTATTTAGAAATCTTCATTACTCTAGCTCGAATTTAACTACCCCGTAGAAATCTTCATAATCACAGTTTTTTATGTCGCAGTTAAGAAGTTGGTGCTAATCATTCTAGGTCACAATTTGAAAGATAAAAGTTAACACTAAAATTTCAGGCGATGAAATTTGCAAGCTCTGTCAATTTTGTTTAACCAGTACTATATCTAAAAACATCGCATAATATCCAATTAAAGAGAAACAGGAAACATTAAGATTCAATTCTATGGAGCGAAACAGGAAACATTAAGATTATATTCTATGGCGAAATTCAATCAACGTGATTCAAGGAAGTGTTGATAGTATCTTACCATTTAGACATTTAACAGCCATTTCTGAAATTTCCTAGAACTTCAATGCCTTCGATCATAATTCTGCCGACTTTTAAATGAAGAATTTAGAACTTTTGAGCAACAATCTCACTCTTTCCTTCATTTGTTCAGAAATTTTACAGTTCTCTGAATTGCGAATCATCGCTGTTTGATTATGGAAGAATTTGCCGAACTGTAGTTTTTGAGAGAAGAAAACTTGTTTCTGGCGGGAAGAATGGTTTGAACGTTGAATCTTCAGCATTTGGAAGTTGAAGATGAAAGTATTGAAACTGAAGAAATTAATTTTTTTTCCCCTCTTATATGTCTAGTTGCAATTTAATTGCAATTTGCGGAACTTGAGGGGGTTCCATATAATGATATAACTGCACGTCCATAGAGAAGCCAAAAGCGGTAGACCTGGATTGTAAAGGTTGGTCATTTAATTGATGCGCCATTTATTATTGAAGATTGTACAAAATTCGAACTTTTACACTCAATCATTGTAGAACGATATATTAAGATCACCCTCGTGCGGAGGGCCTCCTAATATTCTTTTTCCTTACCTTATATATATATATATATATATATATATATATATATATATATATATATATATATATATATATATATATATATATATATATAATAATGATATAATTGTCGTAGGATTATTTAAGCTACTAACTCTTTTTCGTTTTATTTTGATTAATATTAATACTACTACCTCTGTATTTTTTTACCATTTGCTTTTGTGTCACTATTCATCAACCAACTTTGTTAAACTATCTCGCATCATTAGATAAGAAAAAACATAGTCAAGTGGGGTCTAGTTAGATTCGTCTCAATGTGAGGAATCCAAATATCAAATTTTTATAATTTTTACTTACACCTAATAAGAGAATAATAACGTTCGAAAGAGCGTCGCGAAAATGTGAAAAAAGTAAATGGTCAACTAAAAAATACGTAGGTAGTATTATTTAACGGTCAACAATTGTCCTCGAATATTGTATGTGACTTTCAGAAAGAAAAAAGGTGACACAAGATAAAATTTCAAATTGTACTAGTTAGTTACAGTCCTATTATGGACACTCTTACTATATACTTGGGCATAGTTACGTCCGAATGCAACGTGTAGAATACTTGTGTTACAACGATGCTTGTGCTACACATGAAGCATCATTTGTTTGCACGCACAATTTATACTTGTTCTGAGGCTATGAGGCACACCATACACATGAAATTCCAAATGATTATGTACTATATTTGAAATAAATATGACCTTCAAACAGAATAATAGTAAATGTATATTTCACCAATAATCGATCCAAACGATCTTGAAAGAGTCTTCTTCATTTTGACATAACAATATTTCTTTACACTTAGAAAACATAAATTTAATAATTATTGTCATATTTGTAAGGGAGACAAAACATTCTCCAAGAGGCATAAAACTCTATGATAATGGTGATTGGTGTGTAATGTTTTGAGATACTTACATCTTTGCATCCCTAAAACATACAATCCACCCCTTTCACAGTGTATGGGGTGGAATGATCTAAGATGTGATTCAATCTTGTTCCAAATTAAAATGTGAACTGTATGAAGATAATAGGAAGGCTTAACAAAGGGCATATCAACACGTGCCGTCCATGAAATTTACCAGTAATTCCTGTACCATAACTCTATCAGGCATTCTCCCAGCAGCACCATATATTGGGGCAAGTCCACCACTTATTGGACCTGGATTTTCTTTTACCTGAAAGTTCGATGGTTGTTTCTTAAACAAAATCACCAATCTCTAATGATATCAAGATATAATCTGTAAGAACTTACCTTTTGCACAGACTCCTGCAAATCTTTTAGGAAGTCATCAACCACTGATACATGCTGAAGAGTCACACAGATATGCAGGCTGTTACATGTAAATGATTTGGATGAGAAAGATATCTCCGAGTCCCTAAAATGTCGTCACATTGCGTGTATGACAATTTTTTGTGTCAAAACAGTCTGACAGTCAGACCGTCTATTAGTTAAACAATACTTTAAATGTCAAAAAAAAATTCAGTATGAAATTAACCTTCTAGTGACCTATGAAGCTACACGAAGATACTTTTAAGTTCAGCAAAATACTTCACAAGTAACTAGAACTGACCAAAAAGTTTTGATCAGATGGTCTGACAAAAGATCCAGTGTAAATTAATTAGCTATATGGTTCTATGTTGTGCCTCTTGATGCAACAAAAAGAAATCAAGAAGTAGAGGGGACTCCTGTTTGGTAGACGAGGATAGATAAATTACCACCTGGGATGACATTTTCTTTAGATTCTGGGTATGGACTATGGAGCATTTTGGGATTTTCCTGACTTAGCAGGGAGGTAGTTTTGGAATAAAGACAACATATGATCCAGTCCCGAGAAGTGGACAAGAGTTTCTGTCTGGTAGAAGTACCTGTTGGGTCGCTGCAGGGCATTTAGATGCCAGCCTTTAGATGACATCAAGTCGTTAACTTCAAAAATGTCAACGATGTTGGACGCGAATGCCACTATAGTCATGTCAGGCCTCCCAACGACAAACAACTCTGGAATTCCCTTTATTCTGAAGAAATAAATTTCTCATCAGTTTATATGCTGGTGTACAGCATAAAACTAAAAGGGAGAAGTTAAGTGAAACAGCACAAACCCTTCCTGAATCTTCTTTGATACCTCCATAATCTGTCTTGTATTCTCTAAGTACCCTGTGATTTACAAGAGAACGATAATATTTGCAATCTGAAAACATCAATCATCATACTTCCTCTGATTCTTTTCAGAGTTCCACTTTGACTTTCACATTTGCTAGCACACAACTTTGACCATTAATAGCTATAACTATCTAGTAGCAGAATATATAAAAAGTTATATACTTCGAGAATATATATTGAGACAAATCCAATAGCATTTTACATAATAATATTTGTTTTTATATATTAGTAGAATAATATGGTCAAAACGGGGTATTGTGGATAGTGCAAAAGTCAAAATGAAACAGAAGAAGTATATGGGAAGAAATTAGGAGCTCAAAATAAGAAAGGTAGCCTTGGTTACCCACCTTCCTCACCCAAAGACATCATCGCTGCCCATGCACCAGCAATAAGACCACCTGGTCTGCTCCCAGCAATGGTTGGAGAGACATAAAGACCACCAGACCACTCAGTAACTGTCGTATTAACAAGCATGCAATCAGAAGTTCAGAAAATCAGAACTGTAGCCAACAGCTTCCTGAAAATATGACTGGGAAACACAATGAATAATATAGACTCACCGGCAACAAATTGATGCTGTTGAAGATGCACCACAAAGCATGAAGTCACACAAACATGCATAGTTAGTATAACATTCTCCGTTTAAACAAACACAAGCAGAAGAATAAAAAACAAACTACATCTTCTGTACAATCTGTCAGACCTCCAGACACAAGCAGAAAGTCAGAAACTAGTGAAAAATAGAAGATCAATAAATTTTTCAAAACAAAAGTTGACCTTTCAGCTCCTACAATTTAAAAGATACTCAGATAAGAGAATAAGATCCACAATATTAATACTACCTTCCTGATTTCATGATTTCGGTAGAGAACTACACTGGTTCCTTTGGGGGCCAAGCCATATTTGTGTACATCAACAGATATTGAGGTAACTCCTTGGACAGAGAAATCAAAAGGTGGAATTGGATACCTGAAAGGACATTAGACATTTGTAAATTTGCAAGCTCCTAAATATAGCCACTGACAAACAAGTGAATGCCCCTTGTCATGATGTGGTATTTGTTACCCAAAAAAAGTGAATTCTTTCAAAAAAGTTAGTCATTGATTATTAATCAACACCACCAACTTATAAGTTCAGTACTAAAGGGCAATGTTGGACAGAGCTGACCACTTAGACTTAAGGACACATGGGGAAGTGGCACATGCCAGAACCTCTGATATTAGCTCCTATATAACCAGGTGGTTCAACAGACACAATGGAAGATAGGAAAGTAACAGGAAGCTTAACTAAATATACAAGTAACAACAACAAAAGACATACCCAAGTTTACGTGCAAAAGGCAGAACAAATCCACCAAGACAAAGATCAACATGGAAACAGACCCCAAAGCTCATCGCTAGTTGGCCAAGTTCCTACGGAGAATCTCCAAGATCAATTAATGTTCAAAGGCTTGAATCTTAATGATCTTAAACACCACTTTACTTACTGTTATGGGATCAATAATGCCGTGTGGATACCCAGGTGCAGATCCAACAATCTATGAGGCATGAAGTTCAATTAGAGAGGGACGTTAATGCATGAAATTTAGATTCATTAATTTCACATGCCAGGCAATCAGCAGACTTGCAGATCCTTAGCTAAATTAGAACATTACAGCTGCTAAAAGGAACTGTATAAATTGATTGTTACCAAGATGGTGTTTTTGTTGATAGAACGTCTAATTGCTCTCACATCAGCCTGAAACTCACTGTTCACAGGAACACGCCTAAGTTTAATGTTGAAATACTGGGCAGCTTTGTCATATGCTGAGTGGGCAGATACAGGGATAATCCTACACTTAGCAATAAAAGGAACAAAGGGAACTTTCAGTGATCAATGATAGAAAGGGCCAAGGAAATACTGACCAAATTAGAAGTTGGTAACTTGGTATGAATGCCATTCAGACATACATTTCTGGATTTTTGATTCCCTTCTTAGTTCTCATATAGTCACGTGAGGACTTGACAGCCAATACTATACTCTCGGTGCCTCCTGAAGTCATGTTTCCACATATCTGACCTCCAGAAGTCTTTTCTTTACTCCCAAGAAGTGCAGCTGTCATTGCAACTACTTCTGCCTCATAATGTAGGACACTTTGGAAAACATCCAAATGTAACGGGTTGGTATGTGCAAACCTGGTAAAGAGTAACAATATTAGCACCGCCAATTGGACAACAGGACCTAAAGTGGATTTTTTTTTTTTTTTTGCAAACTATAATACACAAATGTAATTAAGCAAGTGCAAGGCTGCAACCACGCATGGGGACACGATAGATCTGTGAAAAGCATCGCATGGCTGCACTAGGAGTGACACAAAGCTATCAGAATTCCATACAGAATATCTAAATGCTCATTTGGGTTGTACAAGTAGCATTAGATGCATCATAAAGATACAAAATAGGACTTAATTACATATATATAATCTTGCCAACCCTCATTTTCCAGCAAACTATTTTATGTAAACAGTTCAGCATTTGGACACCATTTACTAATTTATGAACAGACTTTTTCCTCTTTAGAATAGACATAATTTGCAAATCCAAAATGTACACATTCAATTACTATTAGTTCACAAAGGTATTCAAGCGTACTCATTTGAGAAAAATAACTTCACATATTTTGATTTAAAGAAGTAATAATAAGTAATTAAAAAAAACCAATGAGTACATGCTCGAGACCCATAAACCTAAGCCCTACAAAAGAATGTTCAGTAGATTGAAGTATCCACTAACTCTTTCTCTCCATCACACCTGGCTCAGCTAAAGATGCAATGACAAGCAATCCAACTCAACAATGGAAAAATGAAGAAGAGCAACAAATGACAACATAAGGGTGTAGAGGACAACAGATGATGAGGACAGCTAAATCAAAGATAACATTAGAAGAGCAATCGGATCTTTGCAAGGGCATACAGAAATTAAGACTAGAAATCCTTTCACAAGTGCAATACATTTGTGTTATCATGAAATTAATATGATAAAATAAACAGATGTAGCTCACTACTTACATTGAACATGCTTCATTTATCAATGAAAAATGACCTTCAGACTCAGTTCCTCCAATGTATCTGCACCAAAGATCATTAAGTATACATTAGAGTGTAAGCTTATAATAAATACAATCTGAACGTCAGAAGTAGCATAGACAAATCCATGCCAAATTCATGATAACAAAATGATGAGTTTTTTTTTCACATTCATCTTCTCTTATACACTAAAGGCTATATGTGCATCACACATTGAAGATACAAACATACACTGTACCAGAACATTTGCCTTGCCATGCCACATCCTTTCTCTTTTCCTCTTTCATCATTTCAATCACTCGACTTCCTAAGCCAGAAGCCGGCAATTCAGTTCTCCAACCATCTCTTTTCGACTTATTACCTGATTGCAACTTATCTACGACCTGCATATCAAAAGAAAACAATTAAACCCCCTGAATATGATGTGATCACTAGTTTGTTTCACGGATACTAATATCACTCACTAAAGAGGAAAGCATATAAATTGACTACATAGGATAATTGTTGCAAATTTCAAGATCTCGGTGTGATAAATTCTGATTAGAGCACTGGCATGCAATATTAGCTCACAAGGTTCTAATGCAGATTCCATGAACCTAAAGCTACAGATACCATCTTGCAGTTCTACCAAACAGTATCGATGTCTTAAGGTGGTACATGCCTTAATTATAAGATTCATCAGCGAAAAGAATTACAATACACTTATCAAATGGGTATAGTTGTAGATTATATGTGAAGATGCAACCACTCTTAAAGCTTCATACTGTGTCATCCAAGAGCAGTAAGTTGAGGATCCTAACTACCTTAATTGAAGAAAAAAAAAAGACCCTAACTGAAGAAGCAAGGTTAGCAAGAGCAAGGTGTTACAAACACATTTGCTTCATTAATTACAAAGTAGAAAACTGCCTCAAGACCTATATAGACACCTTGAAGCACCTACTTCGATTGGGATACCTAGATATGATAGGACACTAGTGAAACGGATCACAATGTTTACTAGTTCTCAATTTGTAAGAGCTGCAACGGCCTTAACAAACTTCTAAAATAACAGGACTCAGGGGCTCAAATCTAATATCCATAGCTGCAAATACACATTAATAGTGGGCCAAGTAATCAATCAAAAACACAGATGTTGCTCCCTCCATAATCAATGATGGCCACATTTTATATCAAACTACATACAGATGTTTGGCTGTTCAAATATAACAACATTTTTTATACTTATTGTCTATAAATATAATTTAAGAAAAATTAGCTGCATATAAGAAGTTAAAAATTGAAATATTAAGCAATGAATTATTACATCGATCGACGCGTAATTATGACATAAATTCCTAAATTACTACTATTCTAGGAAATGATCTTAATGTTTATATGCAACCCTAAGGTCTGCATACATCAAAACCGTTTTATATATTAGGAAGGTAGCATAAGTTAGTACTCCCTCCGTCTGCATAACCATCCCAAGTGACTTTTTTTCTTTTGGCCTAATACTAGTGTTCTCATTTGACATTTCATGTGAAAATCAATGAATTTGGTTGCACGGTCACCATGTAACTCGAAAATCTAAATGCAAGAACCTGCAATTAGCTAGAGCATTATGTGAAGAAAGCTAACTTATACAAACATCTTGTCCCACTGTAATAGGAGTTGCTTACATATTAAAGTTAAAAGCATTAGCTTTGATCACTAATTTCTCTAACAATAAAGTACAAATTTATGAAAGAAACATATGTAAGGAAAATAGTAACATTTTAAGGGCAGAATACAGTGTAGGCCAATGGAATTGGTGGCACACATGGAGTTGTCCACTTCTAACACAATCCATGGTGGGAGCACCCAAAACATATACTTCCTCCGTTCCGAAATAAGTGTACATTGAGTAGATTGACATTGTTTATCAACTCGCTATTATATAACGAAAATCATAGTCAAGTGAAATCGTGTTAGATTCGTCTCAATACATACTTCCAAAATATCAACTTTCAATGATTTTTACTTGTGCGCAATTAAAGATACTAATGACCAAAGAAGCGCATTGAATTATGTGAAAAAGTACGTAACATCTATTTTGCAATGGAGGAAGTATAAAACAACTTCATATTTAAACCACTAATGTGCTGTGTGGAACAAGAGATTTTTCCCACTTCGTGGTAAACTAAGTTTACAAAACCAGGTTTTAGCTCCCGTTTCCTTTGCCTTACAAGGCACCATATAGCATTTTCTGCCAACAACATACTGATATACACTTGGTAAGATGTCTCCAAATAAGTAGTTTACATAAAATTACCTTCTTATATGTTTTACTTATAAGTCATAAACAAAAGGAAGACGCGAAGTTGGCAGATTCAACCAAAAAAGTCACATTTGGCCTATTACATTTATATGGAATATGGAGGGAGTTGGATTACTTTCTTTACTAAAAGTAATGTTAATATTTCAATGATACAAGTTCCTCAATATATAGGCTTGTTTGGCATGTGGTTTACAGCCTGCTTTTTTTGGTTAGCTTTAGAGTAGATTTTTAGGGACTGATCCTATTTTAATGAACAAGCTGGTTGGAACAGCTTTTCTGGTTGTTCTTTTCCTAATAAATCATTACTGTTTTACCCAAAAGCTAACCATTTATATAGTACTGTTGGTTTTACCAAGCATCTCTATAAGCAACCAATGCTACCAGCTGATTACGACAATCGATACACAACAATACCAACAATGTCAAAGCTTTAATCCCTTTATATTGGGGTTAGCGGATCAAATGAGCATGTAAACCGGCTAGCTGCCAAGAGTGAGAAGACTACATAAACCCATGTGTTGTTTTCACCTTATTGTCAGTCCTTATAAGAAAAAATAAGTTCAAATAAGTTCACTAATAAGATCTACTAAGTTCACATAAATTCAAACAATGGGTATTAGCTAGCTGCTGCCTCGAAAGAAAGGCCCACTCTCTCTCTTTCACCGAGAGAAAACCCTACCCTCCACTGGTCGTTTCTCCGCCGCGGTGGTGGTTTCTCTTCGGCTATGGCTGAAGAATTAACAGAATTCTGCTCGAAATTACGAATAGATGACGAGGAAGAGATTGTGTTGGACATAGAAACACTTAAATCCAATGCTGAACCCTCGAAGCTTTCACTTGGTTCTCTTTGGGAAACTTCTCACCGATCGATCTTACAACCTCGAAGCCTTGAAGCGGACTATCACTATGGTCCGGGCTCCGGTGCACGGTCTAGTCATCCGAGTGTTGAGTCCTAATCTCTATGGCTTCCAATTCTTCCATTGGAGGGATATGGCAAAAGGTTCTTGACGGTCGTCCATGGTGTTTTGACAACATGTTGGTCTTGTTAAAGGAGGCGGACGGGGATGAACAACCTGACCAGGTATCAATTACTCACTCACCCTTTTGGGTTAGACTAAAAAACCTCCCTTTTAATTTTAGATCTGATAATATAATCAAAGCTTTGATTGGTAACATGGGGGAAATTCTGGAGGTGGAAGAGGATGTTCTAGGAATAGGACGTTATCGGAGAATTAAGGTGATGCTAGATGTGACAAAACCCTTGCGTAGGCACAGAAAAATCAAAGACAATAAGGGGAAGGAATTACAAATTGATTTTGCCTATGAACGTCTGCCTTTTTTCTGTTTTGCTTGTGGCATTATGGGGCACTCGGAAAGAGATTGCCATGGAGTTTTAGAGGAAGATAAAAGAGATGCTGGGTTGGAGTACTGCTCTAAAGGCCACCCCAAGAAAAGGGAGAATGAAAGAAGTAGCAGAGGAGGAAAAATTCAGATTGAGCAAGAAAGTCTTGTTTGGTACCACTGAATTTTCGAACAAGATGGAATCAAAAACTCTTTGCTTTAAAAGCTCTACTAATGCTGCTACTCTGCCCACTTTTGAGGAAGAAGCTCTTATTGGTAGTGGAAGTCAACCCCTCCCCATATTAAATACCCCATCCAATTCCTTAAATTATCACCCCAACCTACCAAATCCTATTTCCCATAAAGACAAAGCTCCCATGATGGACACACCCCACCACCCCACCGGAGACAGATGCCATGCATGTTACCCAAGCCATATTCCCTTTTCCCACCCCTTTATCCCCACAAAAATCCCAACCCACCCTTTCCCCAAGCCCCACATTACTCCCCACAAAAGCCAAATTAGGCACTGCCCCCATAATCAAACCAAACCCACAAACTATCCCCACCAACACACTTTCCACACAAAAAACCCAGACACTTATCTCTCCCCTCCCTACCCATACTGTCACCTCCCAAGCCCCTCTAGCGAGTCAAATCGGGAGGCTTTTGTTTTCTCCAAGATAAAGGGTGTTGAATCACACGGGACCACGCTCCCGGAAGCGCCTCGCTCGCGAGAATATGGTGGACAAAGGAGGGTCCGAGAGCATGGAGATGGATGGGGAGGATGGTTCCTTAAAACGAGCACAAGATGAGGTTGTTGATATGGATTCTGTTGATAGTGAGGGTGTCACGAAACGCACAAAGCTGAGCACAACTCATAACTGTGATCTCAACATTTCGGCGGAGGTTGGCGAGCTCCAACCCCGCCAAGCACTATGAGTCTTCTTTCTTTGGAACCTGCGGGGGGTGGGTAATCCCCTGTCGGTTCAATCAACTCCGTAAATGGAGTCACTCTCTTGCCCCCGACATTCTTTTCTTGTCGGAGACGATGATTAAGAAACAGGAGGTAGAAAATCTTAAAGACCGGCTGGGATTTCAGTGTGCTTTTGGTGTGGCTAGCATTGGGAAAGCGGGAGGTTTGTGTGTGTACTGGAGGGAGGAAATTAATTTCACGCTCTTGTCTTATTCACAAAACCACATTTGTGGGGATGTGTCTAAAAATGGAGTTCGCTGGAGATTTGTTGGACTTTATGGGTGGCCGAAAGAGGAAGATAAACACAAATCATGGGCGCTTTTGAGATCTTTATGCGAAAATATTGATGTCCCCGTGTTAGTAGGTGGAGATTTTAATGAGCTTCTAAGTTATGACGAGATAGAGGGGGGTGTTGCGAGACGGAGGAGAGAGATTGATCACTTTCGGGCTGCTATGGAGGACTGTGAGCTGCGTGATTTGGGCTTTGAAGGCAAGTGGTACACATGGGAGAGAGGCAACACTGTCGACACAAGAGTTCGTGAGAGACTTGATAGATTTCTTGCATCTCAAACATGGGTTGATGTGTTCCCGAATTATCATGTCAAGCATCTAGTCCGCTACAAATCGGACCACACTGCAATTTTTGTGAGCCAACGTGATAGTGAGGGAGGGAGAAAAAAGGGCAGGAGGAGTTTTAAATTCGAAACAAGCTGGCTCCTAGATACGAGTTGTGAAGAGGAAGTTATGAGGGCCTGGAGGGGTTCTAGTGGCGACGAGTTCACAACCAGAATGGGGGAGGTGGCGAGGTCCTTGGTGCGTTGGAGTGCTGGTAAGTTTGACAAGATAGGCAAGCAAATTAAGGAAGTTGAGAAGAAGTTGGAGCTTGCCCAGCAGGGGGCCATCCCTGCCGCCAACTGTGAAGAATGTGCCATGCTTGAGAAACAGCTCGATGATCTTAATAACAAGCATGAGGCATATTGGTACTTAAGAAGTAGAGTTGCGGAGGTCCGAGATGGAGACAAAAATACCACCTACTTTCACCATAAAGCTTCGCAGCGTAAAAGGAGAAACCGGATCGCAGGGCTCCTTGATGAGGAGGGTGTGATGCAAACTGAAGTTTCAGAAATTCAACGGCTCGTCACAAGCTATTACACGGGGCTCTTCACCTCCACGTCTCCCCCGGACACGAGCCTTCACGAGGTACTCAAGCATGTTCCCTCTTTAATCTCGTCTGAAACTAACCGAGAGCTTATGCGCCCCTTCACCAAAGAAGAAGTTTTCATAGCATTACAACAAATGCACCCCTGCAAGGCACCGGGCCCAGATGGTATGCATGCTATTTTTTATCAAAGGTTTTGGCATATTGTCGGGGATGATGTTACCTCTTTTGTTAGTAGTATTTTACATGGTACGGATTCGCCTAGAAGTGTAAATTCTACTAATATTGTCTTGATCCCCAAAGTAAAAAACCGACTTCTACTATCGAATACCGGCCCATTGCTCTTTGTAATGTTTTATATAAACTTGTTTCAAAAGCCATTGTTCTTAGATTAAAGGACCTTCGCTCGCTATAGTCACGAGAGAATCAAAGTGCTTTTGTTCCCGGGAAGACTAATCACTGATAACGCTCTGGTGGCAATGGAAATTTTTCACACAATGAAAACTCGAAAGAAAGACAGGAAAGGGTTGATTGCCATGAAGCTTGACATGAGCAAGGCTTATGATCGTGTCGAGTGGGGTTTTCTGCGCAAACTTCTTCTCACTATGGGTTTTGACAGCAGATGAGTGAACTTAATTATGGATTGTGTCAGTTGTGTCTCTTACTCCTTTGTCATTAACGGAGGAGTTTGTGGCCTTGTTTCTCCAACCAGGGGCTTAAGGCAGGGAGATCCTCTATCTCCCTATTTGTTTATTCTGATTGCTGATGCTTTCTCTCGCATGCTGCAGAGTAAAGTGCAACAGAGGACTTTACATGGGGCCAAAGCTAGTCGCAATGGCCCAACTATCTCACATCTTCTTTTTGCAGATGATAGTCTCCTTTTTGCTCGAGCGAACTGCCAGGAATGCTCAGTTGTAGTTGATATTCTCAACCGGGATGAGGCGGCTTTCCTCGAAAAATTAATTATGATAAGTCGGAGGTTTCGTTTAGCAAAGGAGTTAATCAGACACAAAGGGAAGATTTGATGAATATTCTGAAGATGAGACAAGTGGACAGACATGAGAAATATCTAGGTATCCCGACAATCATTGGAAGATCAAAGAAAGTGGTGTTTGAAGCCCTGGTTGATAGGATTTGGAAGAAGCTCCAAGGATGGAAAGAGAAATTTCTTTCACGTGCTGGTAAAGAAATTCTCTTAAAATCAGTGATACAAGCTATTCCAACCTATCTCATGGGCGTCTACAAATTGCCAGTTACAGTCACTCAAAAAATTCAGTCTATGATGGCGCGATTTTGGTGGGGCCAAAGTGGCGATAAGCGTAAAATTCACTGGAAGAGTTGGGAAGCTTATGCTCTCCAAAGTGCTTAGGTGGGATGGGTTTTCGAGACCTGTCTGTGTTTAATGAGGCCCTCTTGGGAAGGCAAGCTTGGCGACTGTTACGTTTCCCAGACTCTCTCTTAGGGCGGGTCATGAAAGCTAAGTATTTCCCCAAGTGTGAATTTCTTGACTCTTATCTTGGGTATTCTTGTAGTTATGCGTAGAGAAGCATTTGGGGATCGAAAGCTCTGGTCAAAGAAGGTATTGTGTGGCGTGTTGGTGATGGCAAGCAAATTGATATTTGGAGGGATCCTTGGTTGATTAGAGAGGAGGGGGATATGTGATAAGTGGGGAAGTGCACGGTATTCATAAAGTGGCCGAGCTCATTGATGAACAAACCAAGGAGTGGCGCACAACTCTGATCGAGACGCATTTTAATGAACTTGACCAGAAGAGTATCCTTTCCCTCCCCTTGAGCAGCAGCGGAAGCCAAGATGATCTCACTTGGGCCTTTTCCAAGGACGGATGTTATTCGGTCAAGACAGCCTATTCTTTGGGCAAGGGATGCAACCTTGACAACTTCCACCATGCATGGGTGGAAATTTGGAAATCGGAAACAAGCCCCAAAGTCAAGCAATTTGTCTGGAGACTGTGCACAAATACATTACCTGTTCGGGATCTCCTTCTAAAACGCCACCTGATTTCTGATGGGCAGTGCCCATGGTGTAGCGCTGCTGTCGAGACAGTGGGCCACGCTTTGTTCGACTGCATCCGAGTTCAAGCGTTATGGGACGATTGCGGCTAACGTGAAGATGATAAATTGGACCGATTTTGGCTCAATGAGTGACCCGGTCGAGAGCCGGAAATCCTTTGATCCGGGCAGGAATGTTCCTCGCTTGGTGCATTTGGGGAGAGCGCAACCTCAAGGTCTTTGAGAACAAGCAGACTCCTAATGCAATCCTCATCGAAAGAGTTAAGAGATGGGTTGATGAACAAGGCGCATATGCGAAGCGGATTTATACCCCTTTGAAGAGTGCTCAAGCTCCATCGCCAAATGTGTGGGCTCCCCCACCAGTAGGAGTTATAAAAATCAACGTGGATGCTTCTTTGAAAGATGAGGGCTGGGTTGGACTTGGGGTCGTAGCACGTGACCATGAAGGGCGAGTGCTTTTTGCTGCAACTAGACGTTCTAAAGCCTACTGGGCACCCGAGATTTCCGAAGCCAAAGCCTTAGTCATGGCACTGCGGCTGGGCCGCAAATACAAGCTTCGAGAGGTGATTTTTGAGTCTGATTGTCAAACTTTGATCCACAAGCTTTCGCAAGGAAACATGTATCTTTCTGATCTTGATTTGGTTATGAGTGACATTATGTATCTGAGTACTAGTTTCACTAACTTTATTTGGTCTCATGTCAAGCGTGGGGGTAATTTCGTAGCCCACCATCTAGCGCAAATTGTACCCTTTGGTACCGAAGCAGATCTGGGAAAATCACTGTCCCCATGACATTGCTCCTTATGTACTCATGGATACTCTCTCATCTTTTTTAATACATGTTTTCCTTTTTCCTCTCAAAAAAAAAAAGTTCACATAAATTCAGTTCAGCAAAACTAAAGTTTGACACACCCACAAAATAAGGACTCATAAAGTCTAATAAGTTCAAATAAAGAAAATAAGTTGAAAGAACGGGCCCAAAGGGTGAAAAAATTGTTTGCTTTGACGAGTTGGGTGGATAGAGAGGGTACTATCATTGAAACTCATGTCATATACCACCTCAAGCAATTAATGTACCAATAAATGTGTGCCACAAATGCAAACTTAATAGTCAGTCAAATTTATAGATTTCCCTGCAACATCAATATCAATATTCCCAACCATCCCAATCCCCAACATCATAGTACAAAATCAATGATCTTCCTCAGTAACATTAAATGCAATCTCACATTCTATTCATTTAATCAATCAAAATTCCACAAAAACAAAAATTGAGTACCTTCTGTTTTTCAGCATCCAGGTAACGATTAACACCAGGAATCAACCTACACATTTCAGAATTGAAAGACTCATCTCATCAAACATAAGTTACATAACCCAAAAACATACATCCTCTATTCCGAAATAAGTGAAACACCTCCGTCAATAAAAAGCTCCTCACATAAAATTGAGAAGTGTTTCGCTTATTTTAAAACGGAAGAAATAAAAATAAACAAGTGAACTACAAAGTTTGAGAAATTACTTGATCATGTACATAAAGGAGGATATAAGAGTGGATTTGAGCCCATTTTCAAGAACAACAGTAAGAAGAGATTGGAGAAATCGAGCAATAAAAAGAGAGAAAATTGGAGCAAGAATTAAAACAAGTGGCTCGTATTGAGAAAAGAAGGAATTAGCAGAAGTACGAAAGTGGGTTAGGAGAGAGAAAATCGGAAATTTTGTCTCCATTTTTTTCAGATGAACAAAGCACAGAAAGCAAAGTTCAAGTTTCAAAGTCTCCCAAAACTAGTTGTAAAAAACAAATTAAACTAGATTTATATTTTCAGTCGACATTTGATTCGACAATTAGGTTGTTGTAATATTTTAAATGATTTACATGAGAGTGTTAACTTAAATATCATTATCGATTGATTGGTTTCTTGATTAGTAGCGTGGACGTTAGTGTTGCTTGTTGTGACTTGTGATTGCGTGATCAGCTAGTTAACCTGGAGTTGATAATTTTGTACATCATCTTTTAAATGGACTATTTTTGGTTTTTGTAACTAGGCCCAGTTATGAGGGAAATGTAACCCAATTTATAGGAGCGTGGATAATGGTCCATTGGAAATATAATGGGTTTATTATTTTTTCCGAAATGAAAAGTCATTCATGATTCATTGATATAAAGTCATACGACATTTATAATAGAAGTCAAGAACTAAGAGCATTGTTAATGATGAACAAAATAATGGTTCATGAGCTTGAACCATTAATATTTGTCTTAATGATGAATGGGATAATGGTTGACACATGGACCGAGGCAAAACCATTCGGAATTCCGAATGGTTCGTGAGCCAAGTTCATTGCAAAAAAATTGTCCACGCTGGCAGCTGCAGGGGAAGGAATTCAGGGAAAAAAAACGCCTCGCCACGTGTCGCGCAGGGAGTGGTTGAGCAGCGCGGAAAACGACAAATGCTCTATTCAGCGCTGACGCGTTTCTGCGGTCCACTGTGACGCTGCCATTTGTCGCGTTTCTATTCGCCCTTTAATTATTAACGTTACAAATTTTGTAACGTTAATATTTCAAAAAATACAACTCAAAAAAAAAAAATACCAAAATTCATATTTTTTCATTCTCTATAAATAGACACCAATTTTGCTATACTTTTATGACAATTTCAGTTTTCTCTTCTCTTCCCATTATCATTTCTTTTCACATAATTTTGCTTTCGCTTACAATCTTCCCAAAAAAAAAACTTCATAATTATGGATTCTAATTATCCTAATTATGTACCTAATCCTAATCCTAGTAGAAGACGCAGAAATCGTCCAATAAATCCACAACAAAATACAAACCAAAACCCCATAAATTACCAACAAAATCTTAATAATTATCCCCAAAACCCCCCAAATTACCCACAAAATCCGCATAATTATCAGCAAAATTGTTCTAATTATCCACAAAATTCAAATCAAAACTATCCTCAAAATTACCCCCAAAATTATCGCCAACAACAACAGAATTACCAATATAATTCCACCCCTGAGAGTTCCCATAACCCACAAAATTATCTACAAACTCAAGATTACGATGATGATAGTGAAAGTGAAGATGAAGATGATGGTGAATTTCAAATTCCATGCACGCAACAAACTTTCACTCAACTTCTGTCTGAACCAACACAATTTCAACCAACTCCTCAAACAACTCCACCACCAACTCAAGAACCCATTGTAAATGAGAAAAAGATTTAATTGAAAGCTGAAAAAGAAGCACTAGTCTCATCATACATGAATACGAGTATAGACAGCATTGTTGGAACGCAACAAAAAAAGGGTGCGTTTTGGGGGAGAGTGATGGAAAAATATGAGGCAGCGAGAGAAGCCAACCCTCATAAAATTCGGTTCCGCGAAGATTGGCGGTATGAAGGGCCAATGGTTCGAATGTACGAAGCGGTGCAAAAGTGGTGTGGATGCTACGATAAGGCAGAGGTAAGAAAGAGGAGTGGCCAAAATGATGATGATGTGATCTCCCAAGCTCATAAGATATTTGAAAGCACGGGAGGTAAATTTCACTTCTTTGATGAATGGATCCACATGAGTAAGTTTGATAAGTATCGTTCCATCTTGACTAACCCGGTTTACAAGATAACACGTGGACGTCCATCGAATACGCCTCAAATGTCTGATTCTGTTGGTTCTGGAAGTAGTGGGAACGAGAACAAGGTCCGAAGATGGAGGCTCCACACCAACCACGCCCAAAGCGGATATGTTCGAGATTCCTTGCCTCGTCCGTAAGGCAACAAGAAAGCTAAGGCCAGACTCAAGGGTAAGAGCCAAACCGTTGAAGCTATTGAAGCTTTTTCATCATTTGGTGACAGACTTCAAATTTATGGTGAGCAAAAGGGTAAAGCTCAGGATATTCAACATGAAAAAAGTTTCTTAAGCAAAAGGAAGCAAGGAAGCAAAGGCAATTGGAGTTGGAAGAGATAAACAGGCAGAGGCAGATGGAGTTAGAAGAGAAAACCTTAAAGATGCAACAGTATCAGATGAATTGGCAAATGCTCCAATCATTAACATCTAAGGAAAATCGCACACCATGGGAAGATGAAATGATCAGCAATCTGCAAATATATTTTCAGAACTTTGTGGGAGTGTAGTATTCACGTTTGGAGTAATATGTTTTAGGTGTAAGTGTTTTTAATTACGTTAAGTTGTATGTTTGAGTGTTAATGTATTTTGTTTTAGGTTGAGTGTTTCAGTAGTAATGTATTAAGTTTTTGTTGTAATGCCAGTTTATGTTATAAAAGTTTGAGTATTTTATCCATTATCTATGATCATACTACTTTTCAAAGAACCCATGTGCATGATACTATATCTGAAGAGACATGTCTATGATCCCCTACCTACTCCTTTTCAGAGGACCCATGTGATACTGTCTCTGAAGAGACATCACTATCTGAAGAGACAGCAAGGAAAGACGTGGAACGAGCATTTGGAGTACTACAAGCTCGATTTGCTATTATTCGGATGCCATCCCTTGCTTGGGATGTCGAAATACTTCATAAGATTATGTTGGCGTGCATAATTATGCACAACATGATAGTTGAAGATGAACGAGAAACCTACCAAAATTACATGGATCCATCAGAGTTCGATGTTGCGAGATCTCGACGTCGTTCTGCTCAGAGAAACAATGAAGAGCAAGAAGGTCGCTTTGAATATCATAACGAGCGAATTGTCGACATCAACACATATTTACAGCACAAAGCACAAATTGAAGATCAACAAACTCATTTATCTTTGAAAAACGATTTGATCGAACATATATGGGCAAAGTACGGTAGCAATGGGAACTAAAATAATGGAATTTTATCAATTTTAGTTTTTTATTTTATTGTTGCATTTAATTTTCCATGTCTTGTTTTCATTTGATATATGTAATATGTTTTGAATGGATGCATCTTTTTTACTATTTGTCAACTAATATTAATTAATTTCAAAAAAAAAAAATTATTTAGATTACGATAATTAATTAGTCATCGATAATTAATATATAATAAAAATAACTAATTATGAATTAATAATTATAAGAGTTAATTACAATTAATTAGCGTTAATTGGTTTTACATTAAATCAATACAACTTGTGATAATTATTTGAAGAGAGAGAAAATGTGGTGGGGTAGGAAAAAAGGATGAGAGAGAGTGATGAACCATTATTTTTGGGTTCATGGTTAAGAGTGAAATTGGAAATGGTTTGTGAAAATGATGTGGAGGAGAGAGAAATGAGGAGAGAGAATGATGAACCTTTTTTTTGGGTTCATTATTAGTGATGCTCTAATAAGTACATAATCGGCTTACATATCGTCGTCTGTTGCAACTTTTCATGAGAGGGTCTAACGATCTGATGTAGTTTTGACGTAGAACTAGGTTTAACTCAAATGATTGTAACTGAAGTACTGACAGTTGTTGCAGCCCCCACACAAATATAAAAAAAGACACAACAATTTTTTTTTTTTGCACTTTATTTACCTTTTGATTTCTATAAACACTAGTTGGGTTGCATGAACACTATTTATATTTAATAGGCACTATTTGTTAGTTGCATAAACACTATTTGTAGTTACACGAACACTATGTGTAGTTGCATGAACACTCTTTGTTAGCATCGCAATTTCCGAGGTCATTTTTTTGTTTTACTGATATGTTTATCTTTATTGTCCCATGTGCATTGACATCTTTACCCCTGATAGATGCTTATCATTTCTCGTATATCGTAGCCTAAAATCTTATTCCAAATCATGCAATATATGTTTCCCATTAAATGTGAAAATTAGATAACTTTTGTAACTTTATTAGGACTATCACTGTATAATAAAGATATGATTAATATTATCTTTAGGATAGATTGTTATCATGAAAAATATTACGGTTTTTTCATCATATACCCCTGACTAATTTTTTTTGCACCGTATACCCTCGCAAGTTTCCAAATTCACCATATAACCCCCACGTTTCAAAAAATACATCAACATGCCCTTATGACTAACAGAATTTTAACACCGTTAGTCATTAAGCCCTAATCCCCCCTCTAACCCTAATTAACTAACCTAAACTAAACCTAACTCTAACCCTAACTCTAATCTAATACCCTAACCCTAACCCTAGCCACCCACCCACCACTCCTCCCCCCCACCCATTTCCCCCACCACCCCCTCCCCCACCCCACCCCCTTTCCCCCACCACCCACCCACCATCCCTCCCCCAACCCCGCGGCCCCCCCTCCCTGCGGCCCCGGTCCCCCTCCCCTCCCCCCCTCCCCGCCGTCGCCCAACCCCCCTCCCCTCCCCCTTCCCCAACCGCCAAGCCCCCCCTTTTCCTCCCTCCCCCCGCAAACCGCCAACCCCCTCCCATACCTTTCCCCGCAAACCGCCGCAACCCCTGCCCCTCCTCCCTTTCCACATGAACCGCCGAACCCATCCCCCTCCCCCGAAATGAAAAAAAAAAATTCGAAAACGCCTAGAATTCGAAAAATTAGAAACGCCCGAAACAATTCTCCGCTATGCGCGGCTGACTTGCGGGGAAGGGGGAGAGGAGGGAGGTTGGAGGCGGTTGCGGGGGAAGAGGAGTGGAGGGGGTCGCCACTAGCGCGGCGGGGAAGGGGAGGGGAGGGGTGTTGCGCGGCTGCTATGCGAGGAAGGGGAAGTGATACGCTCAAGTTATACGGTGTTTATATTATATTTTGGGTGCTTTTTGCTAAGGGTCTTGATCATAATTGTTAACGTTTGCGTTTTATTTAGCTCTTAGCGGAAGTTCGAAATTTTGTATATTAATTAGAGTTAAAGTTGTAAATTCCGAGCTCCTAGAAGCATTAGTGTTTGGAACGACTCAACATCGTTATACTTACAAGCGTCGCCACATGTTCCCATCAAACTCCACCGCAAGCCCAAACCAAACCAGCATAGCAGCATCGCAAGCCCACACATCTCACGTCATGCCCAGCAAGCCCAAGCAGCACCGCACGCTCATCGCCCAGCTCGAAGCATCGTCGCCCAGCGCTCGAAGCACCGCACGCCCAGCAGCTCGCACCTCGCGAGCTAGGTCGCACCTCGCGACCTGCTTGCTCGCGACTCGCGAGGTCCTTCGCACCTCGCGACCTGCCTGCTCGCGACTCGCGAGGGCCTTCGCACCTCGCGACCTCTTGACCTGCCCCAGCTCTTCAGCTCGTGTTGGAGGCAGCAACTCTTCGCACGGTGCGACCTACTTCGCACCTCGCGACTCCTAGGTCGGTGTAATTGTCGGCTGATTTTTGAGCTTTAGTATAAATACTAAACTTGTTTTTGGACCTAGGGGGGCAGCAGCCACAAGGAGAGGGAGTCTCCAAAACTCCACTCCTTTCTTGTTGTCTTCTCTTTGTAGTTTTTATTTTCTAGTTTAGTTTTTGTAGATTTCAATTATGGGATTGGCTTATGCTATGCCGATTGTAGCTTGAACCGTTCTTGAACGAGATTAATATGGAGCTTCAAGCATTATTGTGAGATCTTTCCTCTCTATTTAGTTTCTTTGATTATGGTTTAATTTCTATGCTTGCTTTCTATGATTTTTGCATAATTATGCTAGGAACGTTACTAGTTTGATTGTGTAATTAATCTAATGCTAGATTTAAGAATAGAATCGGATTGTTTTATTCTTTTATCAATTTGTAGCAAACTAGGGAGTAACTTAGATGCAGATCGTCTTGGTTATTTCTTAGGGAAATTGAATCAACTGTTGAATGTTTATCGCATGTATGACATTAGCAGGTCTGTTGGTTCTCTGTGTTTATTGCTGCTATTGGATTGAACTTAGACGCAGATCGGACTAGGTTATCCTTTAGTTAGGGTTTTATAGTCACGCTGATCGTGCTATTCAACTAAGAATAAGGAGAATGCGAGATTAGTTCTCGACAATAGATAATTATGGAAATAATTAGAGTGGAGGTTCAAGGATCGATAATGAATTGAAGTGGATGTTAATCGGATTCAAGATCTTCCCATATTGATTTCTCATCTTGTTTATATATATGCTAGTTAGTTGTAGTTTAGTTATAATCTACTTGAAACCCACCTTTGTTATTATTATTAGGTTTCTCGGTCCTTAGCTTGATCTAGGTTTTGAATCCCGCTAAGTAATAAACTCGTCCCTGTTTCCCTGTGGATACGACCCCTACTTCCATTATACTAGCTTAGTGTAAAAGAGAGTAGGAGAAATTTTATCTTTGGCCGGGTGCAGTGCACAACGACACACCCGCGCCCGCCCAGAAGGGAGGGGCGGTGCGACGAGGCGGGGAAGGGGGAGGGGGGGGGGCGCGGCCGGCCGTGGAAGGGGAGGGGAGGGGGCTGGGTGGTGGGGGCAAGGGGTGTCTAGGGGTAAGGGGGTGGGGGAGGGGTGGTGGTTAGGATGGTTAGGGTTAGGGTTATTAGATTAGGGGTTAGGGTTAGGGTTTAGATTAGGTTTAGGGTTTGTTAATTAGGTTTAGGGGGGATTAGGGCATAATGACTAACGGAAGTCTAACACCGTTAGTCATAAGGGCATGTTGATGTATTTTTTAAAACGTGGGGGGTATATGATGAATTTGGAAACTTGCGAGGGTATACGGTGCAAAAAAAAATTAGTCAGGGGTATATGGTGAAAAAACCGAAAATATTACCTTACGATTTATTCTAAATATATTATTAATCATATCTTTTATTATACCGCGATATTCCTAATAAACTTTTATGTCTAAAGGGAGGGAATACGTTTAGCATTGAAAGAATAATGAGAACCAATAAGCTATACTAAAATTTGGACTCATTATTAGTAAAGTGGATATTGATTGGGAAAAATGGTCTCAGGATTGTCAGGAGGCACAATTATTAGTAAAAGATAGTTTTACTGGGTGTCAGGAAGCGGAAGTCAAAAAGCAAGCGTTAATGAGGATTCAGATTCAATTAAATTTCTGGAAGCAGAGAGCGAAAGGAAAGTGGATAGCGCTTGAAGACATGAATTGCAAATGGTTTTTCCGCAAAGCCAAATCAAGGAAAATGAGAAATGAGATTTTGATGCTTAAGGATGATATGGGTGCATGGAAGACGGATAGAAATGATATTAAAGATATTATTTCAAAATTTTATATTGATCTTTTCCAATCAAGCTGTAAGGATTGGAATGATGACGTGTTGCCCATGATGAGGGATAATGCTGAGCTAGTTCCAACAGTGTCGGAATTGCAGCAACAACATTTGAGTAATCATGTTTCTTATCAGGAGATTACTGATGCAATTTTTCAACTGGGGGGATTAAAAGCGCCTGGTCCGGATGGCATGCCAGCAATTTTCTTTCACAAGAACTGGGAGGTTGTTGGTAAGGATGTTATTGAGGCTGTCTCTTACTTTTTTAATACTGGCTATCTCTTACAGGAATGGAATAATACACTTATCTGCCTTATTCCAAAAGTCCAGCATCCTGAGGTAGCAGGGCAGTTTCGTCCTATTAGCCTATGTAATGTTATCTATAAAATCATTTCTAAAGTCCTAGTTAATAGATTAAAACCAATTTTGCAATCGCTGGTATCCCCTTTTCAAAATGCTTTTATCCCGGGGAGACTGATGTCTGATAATTGCTTGCTAGCACATGAAATTGTCTCATGCTTAAAAAGGAGGAAGAGGGGTAAGGAGCATCTAGCAGCATTGAAGATTGATATGTTCAAAGCATATGACAAGGTGAATTGGGATTTTTTAAAATGGCTCCTGCAAAAGATGCAATTTCCTCAGAAAGTCCAACAGTGGATAATGCAATGTGTTACTACAGTTACGTACTCTGTCTTAATTAATGGTGAAACCACAAAAAGATTCAAGCCAAAGTGTGGGTTAAGGCAGGGTGATCCATTGTCACCTTATTTGTTTATTTTAGTCATGGAGGTTTTCTCCAGAATGTTGACTCAAGCAGAGAATGAGGGGTTGTTTCAAGGCATTAGCGTTTCAAAAAATGACCCTACAGTATCACATCTTTTCTTTGCGGATGACACTCTATTGTTTTTTAAAGCAACTCCTCAATCTTGCGCGGCTGTCAAGGATGTTATTAATCGCTTCAGTCAACTTTCAGGTGAAGTTATTAATTTTTCAAAGTCTTTAATCATGTTTAGCCCGAATACTCCCCAGAGTTCAAAATTACAGATGCGAAGTATTATTGGAACTCCAGTATCGGAGGAATTAGGCCGATATTTGGGAAATAACATCGAACTGGATGGTCGTAGCTCGAGTAAATTTTTACCAATTCTTGAAAAAATTCAGAAGAAGGTGGGTAGTTGGAAACATCTAGCCCTATCACATGCAGGAAGAATTCTTCTTATCAATGCAGTTCTGGCATCATTATGCCATCATGTCCTATCTGTGTTTCTGCTACCTAAAAGAATTTCAGATGGTATTAATGCACTGTTTTCCAGATTTTTGTGGAAAAATTCGTCAGCCTCAAAAGCAATCCATTGGGTACGCAAGGAAAAGATAGAAATGCCTAAAGGAATGGGAGGCCTTGGAATTCGAAATGTTAGAGCATTTAATACGGCGCTCTTGGCTAAGCAGGCATTCAGGATACACAAACGGGCTGATTTGCTGGTCTCTCGAATATATCAAGCCAAATACAAAGGATCACCGGTATCAATTGGCTTAAAACAGCAGCATATGGGACCGGCATCATGGGGCTTTAAAGGTATGTGCTGGGCTGTTAATAAATGTAGAAGCGCTTTTAGTAGAGTAATTGGAAATGGGGAGGAGACTCATATTACAAGGGATCTTTGGGTAGAAGGTAAGCCTATAGTTTTAAAAAGGGGATATGCTTTAGAACAATTGGGTATTCAAAAAGTACAAGATTTAATCTTACCTGAGTCGAAGAGATGGAATGCGGCTGTAGTTTGGAGGATATTCCCTAAAGATGTTGCACATCGTATTCTATCAGTACATCTTCCAGAAGCGGACGTTAGAGACTCTTATATTTGGAATAGAACACACAATGGCGTTCCCACGGTTAAAGATGCTTATGCTTTGTTGCATTCGTCACCAGATATATGCAACAATCAGAATGTTGATAGTAGGTTCTGGAAGAAACTTTGGGCAACAAATATGAGGCCGAAGTGGAAAGTTTTTGTTTGGAGAATATTGATGAAGGCATTGGCTTTAAACAGCAATCTTAGGAAAAGAAAGATCAAAGTAGCTGAGCATTGCTATGTCTGTCAACAAGCAGTTGAAGATGAAGCCCATTTGTTTCGAGATTGCCCAATCACTGCCAGAATCTGGTGGGGGTCGTGGTTGGCTATCCAGGTACAGAGTACAAGCCATTTCTCCATTAATTATTGGATTACTAATTTTATGCACAAATTTTGGAAAGATGATGGCCCTCAGAGTAATAGAATAAGGAGTTTTTGTGCACATCTCTGGGCTATATGGAAACATCGAAATGGCGTAGTTTTTCGTAAACATAAACCAAATCCATTAGATATTCTGCGTCTAGCGGAAGAAGGGTATCATGAGGAGGAGAACAGGTTTAAATATCATCAGGTGAGTCAAAAAAATATGTCTCTTCATCAACGTGAGATGGTCGTCCAGTTTGGCCGACAACAGATTGGCATATGTAATGTTACAGTGGATGGCGCTTGGAAAAAAAATATTCGGAAAGCTTGTCCTTCAGCTGGTATTGGTTGGAAGGGAGTGTTGGCGGATGGTGGAGCATTTCAAGGGAATGATCAGATTAAAGCAATTTCTGCACTTCAGTGTGAAGCAATAGTCGTCTGCCCGTCTTAAGAGGATTACGGGAAGGTTTCAAATGCGGCATATCGGCAATCTCTGTACTTACTGATTCTAAGTTGTTAGTATGTATGATAGGTAAGAAGCAATTTCATTTTCAAATATGTACTATCGGACATGATATACTGGGTATGTGTAATAAGTTTAGTTATTGTGAAATTAGGAAGGTAGATAGGGAAGTGGTACAGGCAAGTCATGATTTGGCTGTAGCTGCTAGGAATGGTGTTAGTGTGTAGTTTGTGTTTTGCTTGTATGCTCTTGTTGTCAAAAAAAAAAAAAAAAAAATTTGGACTCATGAGAACATGACCGCTTAGTTGCATAGTTCGACGCTATCTTCAGGGGGTAGATGAGGGTGTGCAAGGAGCCTAACAGCACAGGGCCCCAAATTATAAAGGCCCTAACATATATTATCTTAAAAAAATTTACTTCATGAAATTACACTTGTTTCCCACCCTTAATAAATTTATCAATGATCAATCTTTAAATTTTCAACTTTCCATCTTAATACCTGCAACCTTCCATCTTTATTTTTTATAAATTTAGGGGCCTAATTTTCATGTTAGAACAGGGGGCCCAAAATCTTCAAGACGGTCCTGGCTACCTTCCGCCAATCTTAGTGATAGGGTATCAAATCTCGCATAAACACCTACGTTAGGTCAGGCTCGTATCTGGCCCAGGGCGAGCGGGGCGGCTGCCATGGGCCCCCATCTCAAAAGTCCAAATACCTATTAGTCATATAGAATATCCTGGCAAACTAAAACAACAAATGAAAAGGTAGCTTAATGGTTAATGTTTGGGCTTGGAATTTGTGTGTCATGCATTTCCCTTGATCAAGGGTTCGAATCTAACAATCAATGTTTTGGCTTCTTAAATTTCGCTTTAGCGGCTTTCTTTTAACTTTTATTGTTCAAAATTTTTATTTTTATAGATGAAATCATACAACATTATTTTTCTTATATTTTCTTTTACAATAACATACAATATTTTACATATAATTCCCAACTTGTAATTGCTATGCACATCCTCTCTATCTAATTATAAACCCAACTAACCTTTTCACTATTTTTAATTACTCCAAAAATTCTTTTTTTGATTAATCTATTAAAATGTCTCCAATATATTTCAAGGTGATGCCAAACGATATCATAAACATGCCTAATAAGTCAAAGTTAGCATTTGAAATTCTCAAGTTTGTTAAAGCTGCAGATTGTTATCCAAATGTCTCAATTGCTTATCAAATTCTCTTAACCATGTCATTCAATGTTTTTGTTAGACTGTTATTAAGCACAGTAAAAAAAAGTGTCATTTACTATATAATTTCTTTTTATTTCTTTGCATACCCTTTAACAAAAAAAATTAATACTTGTTTATTGGGGCCCCAATTTCTTATTTCGCCCTTGGCCCCGAAATTCTAAGATACAGCCCTGCGTTAGGTCCTTCCATATATCACCATGCAAAGTAGGAAAAAAAAAAGGTCTACAAGCTTGTAACAATAGGTGTTGATAACAAGATAATTAAGAATTGAAGTTGATGTTTTTTTTTATGTGGGTAACTAAATTAAACCTCTTATTTGTAATAAATCAACTAGTGAGTGTCCCGGGCGATGCCCCGGGTTGTTTCTTTTCGTAAATTTTTGTCTTGCAAGGAAAAAATTAACGTCATAATTTGAAGAATACAAGAAATTGGAGTAAGAGTTTGTGTCTACATGTCTATTATCATTACCATTAATGTGTTAGGTATCTAACTACTTGTGTAGTCTTTTAATGAGATATAATTACAAGACCTTATTATATTTTATTTTGAATTACTAACACAATGATGTTATGTTGGATCGATGGTTATCTTTCTCACTTTTCATTTCAAATGTCGCGTGTTCGATACGCAGTAACTATACAAAATTATTTTTTTAGTTGAGGGGTTTGACATGAAAATAGAGCGTTGCATTAGAGCGCTTAGAGGAGAGTCTGGCGCGCGCATGGACGTGCTTAGGAACGCCTTTTAATATATTAGTATAGATGTACACAAAATCTACCAAAAATGAGTAAGGGGAAGCGGCAGACAGCAGCCTAACAGAGCTGCTGCGGGAAACAGCCACATAAGGAGTTTGGTGATAAGTTAGCTTACACTTTCCTCAAAAAAAAAAAAAAAAAAAAAAAAAAATTAGCTTACACTCATACAGTCATACTACTCCACATACCAGAATGCTGAATATAATATGAATGTAGTCTAATTTCATCTTGACATTAGAAAAAGAATAGTCAATTCATGTGGCCAAGTCCTATGGAAATTTTTGTGAGCGACAAAAATAAGCCGCCAACAAATATTTAGTCAATTACCCTTCTCAATTCTCACTTTTATTATTATCTCCTTCAAATCTTATGATACTAGATGGAGTTACTCATAATACCAAGCAATGTGTTGCTCACCAAAACTCCGATCTATATATCATTGTAGTAATTTATTACGCTAATATATATTTTTAAAGTTAGAGAGCGACTAAGCTTAGTGATATAGACGATATTTGATGCATGTTTTGAGTACCATCCATACACCACGCACAATAGTACTTTTCCATCTAAATTAGATAACATTTACAATAATTTATTAATATTTAACTAGTTATTAGGCTCGGGCTACACCCCGACCCGGGTAAGGAAAATATTCATTTATTAATATTATACTTTAAGATGATAACACTAAATGTTATTTGGTCTAGTGGTTAAGACTTTAGTATATATGTTCTTGAGGTCCCGGGATCAAACTCAATACTACTTTTTGTTTGTTGTGGATTACATGGAGTAAAACTCCCTAGGGAGGAGTGGCCACGCGATTCTTGTTTAGTTTAGGCGCGCTTTTAATATATTAGAGTATAGATGTGTTCGGGGAAGGAGTTTTAGTGTTTTACTATAGTGGATGTGTTACTTAGACCTAATAAAAAATCGTATTAGGCCAGGTTTTGTAAAAGAAAATAATGCTCAAACCCATAAATTTGGGCTGGGCTTACCGGCCCAATATAGGCCTTTAATTTCCAGCCGAGCTTGAAATTTGGCCTAAAAACATAGTTTTGGAGTTGTCCAAACCCCTAGTTTTTTTGGGGTCTAATCATTTATCATCAGCTCTAGTTTTACTTATATAATCTTACTTCTAAATAGTTAGACTTTCTGTTTACTAATTACTAGACATTATAAATACAGTACAAAGTTCATCAAATTCTAGGAGGGAGTAGTGACTGAAGTAATGGAGTTATCATGTTTCTATGAGCCAGAATTATTGTTCTCTGGTTTCGAATGCATCCAGCATAGACGTATACATGTTGAAGATAATTCACCTTTCAACATTTCTTACCCTATAATATTAGTAATCTTTATGACTAGAAATATCATGAGTCAAATTAAAGAATGCAATGAATGGGGAGAAAGTACAAACAAGTGGTTGTGGAGAACATACACAAGTTGAGAACGCAATTTGTTGAATGTTGATAGTATTCTAACATAATGTCTATTCAATGTACATCAACTTAGCAAGACGAGGCTATAAATTTTTCGGTGTTTATATAAACTACAACCATGAAAAATCTAGTGATTCAAAATCATTTTTAATTATTAAATTTTAATGATCACATTTAATATGATCACTTCTCAACGAGGCATATACGAGGTGGTAAAACGGATAAAAGAATTAAAGGATTTATTTGTATAAAAAGGTACTTACATAGTTGGATTACACGGATATACTAGCTTATAATTAGTCTATGTTATTTATCCTCCCCTTATTTTCACTCATTTCATGAAGTTAAGTTTATACTTCCTCTGCTTAAGATACTTTACACATAACACTTTGATATATATATATATATATATATGTAAACGGATGAAGTAATAAAAAAATTTAAACACAAGTAAGAGGAGTAGTCAAGTCAACTCGGGTTATTCAAATGTCTTTTAATTAATTCACCAATTTATCTTGTCTTTGATACTCCTAAAATTGTGTGTCAAAGTGTAATAAATTATTTTGAAATAAAGGAAGTATATGTTAAGGTTAAGGCTAATAAGTTCATATATATTAGAGCACCATTATTGATGATTGAAAAATAAGATCATCCCACTCTCTTTCTAACTTTCTCTCTCTAAAAAATTACATCCCACAATCTTTTCCTACTTTCTTCTTAACAATGAACAAAAAAAAAGACGGTTTTTTCACCATATACCCCCGACAAATTAAAAAATTCACCATATACCCTCAATGTTCCAAAAATTCACCATATACCCTTGAATTTTCGAAAACGTTCACCAAACGCCCTTTTTCTAACTTCCGTTAACTTTATTTACGATATTGCCATTATTAACCCCTAACCATAATTCTAAACCTAATCCCTAACCCTAATCCCCAACCCTAATCTAAACCCCTAACCCTAACCCAACCCATCCACCCCTCCACCCCGGCCCGCCCCAACCCCCCACCCTCCTCCCCTCCACCACCCTAGACCCGGCCCCCCTGCCCACCACCACCCACGCCCCCTAACCCACCTCCCTCCTCCCTGCATGACCTCCTCCCCCTCCCTCACAACCCATTGCCCCGCAACCCCCCGCCCCCGCAACCCCCTACCCCCATCCCCCCCCCTCCCCTTCCTCTCCCCTCCGCCGCCAGCCCCTACCCCCTCCCACCTCCCTCCCGTGCCCCCACAACGCCCGCATTCTTTGAAAGCCCCCACCTTGCTTTTCTCTCCTCCCTCACTCTTACTCTCTGTTCGATCTACTCCACGGAGAGAGGCCGCACTCGCGCCGGTGTTCTGCGTTTGTGAAGGGGAGGGGGTGGGGTTAGGGGGAATTCAAGTCGAAGAGTTTAGGGGAATTCGACGGGGAAGGGGGAGGTGGTGGGGAAATCGACGGGGAGAGGGGAAGGGGGGGGGGTTAGAAGTCGACGGGGAGGGGGAGGGGGGGGGAATCGACGAGGGAGAGGGGGAGGGGGTGGGGTTAGGGGAATCGACGAGGGAGGGGGGAGGAGGTGGGGGGAATCGACGGAGAGGGGGTGGGGGAATCGGCGGGGAGGGGAAGGGAGTGGGGGAATCGACGGGGAGGGGGGAAGGGGGAGGAGGGGGTGGGGGCCAGCACCGGTGGAGTAGAGGGGGAAGGGGGTGGGGGGGCTGGGGTGGGGTGCGGGGGAGGGGGAGGGGGGGGGGGTTGAGGTGGGGTGGAGGGCAATGGGTTAGATTAGGGTTAGGGTAAGGGTTAGGGTTAGATTAGAATTAAGGTTAGGGCTTAATGATGGCAAAATCGTAAATAAAACTAACGGTGAGTTAACGGAAGTTAGAAAAAGGGCATCTGGTGCACAGTTTTGAAAAGTCAGGGGTATATGGTGAATTTTTGGAACATTGAGGGTATATGGTGAATTTTTTAATTTGTCGGGGGTATATGGTGAAAAAACCGAAAAAAAGATCATCCCAACTACTTTTACCTACCTAACTACTTTTTTACCCCATCCAACTATTTTTTCTCTCTCATCACCCCACCACCACTATACAATATTTTTATTATTTACTATTTAATAATATTTAATATTCATTACTAATTGATAAAAAAATTAATTAAATAAATACATAATTAGCGTTTTTAGCATTAACTAAATTAAATGAACAAAAATATTGTTTATTTTTTTTTAGAGTGTAAAAAGTGGAAGATATTTCATACAAGTATAAAATAAGCAAAATTATAGAAAATAAGTAAATAGCTAGAAAAAAAATTGTCTAAAATATTACAAAATGGGTCTCTATTTGTAGATCTCTGAAAAATAGAGCCATTGGTAATTTTTTATTTTTTTTGGCTTTGTATTTTTAAAGATATTGCATTTTTAAGATATTGCATTGTATTATTTCTCTCACTTGTCAAATTCTGACGCGCACGTCAGAAATCTGACGAAAGTTAATTTTTTTTGGCTTTCCCAACCAAAACGACGCGTTTTGGCTGGAGGAAAGCCAAAAAAAAATTAGAATTCGTCAGATCAGGCAGTGGGTCCCACTCCCACGCCTGATCACCATTTCACTCGTCCGATGCATTTTTTTTTCCCAATCACTCATCAATCTTTTTCTCACTCATTATTAAGAGCTCCATTTTAAGATCAAGTACTTGATCTTTCTTTTTCACTCATCATTAAGGGTGTTCTTAAGTTTCAAGTCCAATAAGTTCATGCATATATAAGTTGAAAATTAAAGTTTAGTTACAACTACAATAGGTTATCATAATAAGTTCATATAAGTTTTCTAATGAAAACTTCCTCGTTCTATCAAATAAAAATAACACGAAATAATTTTGTGAACTCCATTCATGCAACAATCATGCATGCCATTTGATTCATAAGGTACTAGAGATTATGAGAGTTATAAAGCTCATTTCTTGAACCAGAAGAAGGATAGAATAATTAATACTATAATAGTAGTATATATTTCCACGTACATCTATCGAATAATGCCACAAAATGTAATATGGTACACTCAAAAAGAAAATGAACACACACAGAGAACATTATTAGTCAGATTAACTTTGAAAAGTATATGGTCAAAGGGCAAACCAGCTAATATAATACGTGGTAGGTGTATCTTTGACTGTTGGAACACACTCCAACGGAGGTATTCTGAAGCTAGACTTTTATGTGCAATGGGTATTGGGTATTTGGGTAGGCGTCACTAAGTTATGATATCATCATATGAATTATGTATTACATCTTACTCCATGTCTTGAAGGATAGGGTTCTAAATTATTTGAACTAATTTTCAAAGCTAAATTTTGCTTGTTGAATTCAAACATAATTTTTCTGTTGTTCTCCTTTCGCTTTCGAGACAATAACACGGATAATTGGTGGAGTTTCTTTTAATAAATCTCTATTATATAAGCCAAGAGGGGAGCTATGGTGTCCCCCTATGAAAAGTCTTTTTTGTCCTTAGCTAAATATATAATTGTATACAAATTTTCTATAATTATATCCTTTCCTAATTTAAAAATGGGGTCATGATGTGTATTGGTGTCTCCTTAAAAATTCCAATAATAAACTAAATAAGCATTAACAAAATAACTTGACATAATGAGAAAAATGGTTGCTTAATAAGAAAAATAAAACTTTTACAAATTTAATTTGACTATAAGACTTTACATCTAAATGTTCATCACAATTTCTAAACACTTTATAAATTACATTAGTTTGTACTATAGTGATTATAAATTACACTTTCAAAATTATATTTAGATGAAATTTAAGAACAAACTCAAGCAATCGACGCACGCATCGCGTGCATAGAAGGCTAGTAGTTCTATGTGTGAATTAGGATGAAGAAGCTTACCTTTCTAGGGTGCGTGATAGTAGGGTTGTTCATTTCGGATAATCCGATTCGATACGAAAATTCGACACACAATAATCGGATATCGGAAAATTTCGGACCGGATTGAATACCCGATAACTAAAGAATTGAATTTTCAAAGGAAAAGTTCATAGAATAAGTTCCAGATCGGATCATCGGATATTCGAATACCCGATAATGGAACCGGATATTTTGGATATCTGGTCTTGAAAACGGATGTTTCGGATCGGATATCCTGGAAAATCCCCATGTTTCGAATATCCGAAATTGGAACTTTTCGGATCTGAAAATATTCGTATTTACGATCTGAAATGTCCGACAACTAAAAAATCGAATTGGGTATCAAATTTAAGGATCGGGTCGGCCGAATCACATATCAGATATTTATGCTCACCCCTACCTGATAGAATGATATGTATTATATACTCGCTCCCTCTGTATTTTTTTAGTTTCCTTGTTTTGATTGTGCGTGTTTGCCAATGAACTTCTTTGATCTTAAATATCTTTCATCACATGTTAGTAAAAAATTATAAAGATTAAATAGTAATAAAATACTCATTGAGACGAATCAAACAAAACCCCACATGACTATATTTTTTCTTATATATTGAGAAAAATTCAGAAGATTCTTTCTAGTTGTGAATAGTGTCAAGATTTCAAGTGAGCAGAAATAAAAATAAAATTATATGATATAATTAGGGGTAGCATCCATATTTACAATTATACTCTTAGTACACTATCACTATGTGATAAATATTGATATTATACACATACATTATATTTGTTAAAAAATACCAAGTTTGGCTTGACTCACTTGGTGAGGATTATTCTACCTCGTGACCTCAAGATTAGGGGTTCAAATCTCAACAAGAGTGATGGACATTTGGAGGAAAATTCCCCTTATTGTATCTCCCTCTTTTCAAGTGTTTGGGCCTCTGGGTCGGGCCCTAGGTGAGGGCAGCCTAGAGGTCATTGATACTACCAATTTAGAAAAAAAATTGTTAATTTTTTTTAAATCTAATTGAGAAGTACTGAAAACTTCTAAGTAGTTTGATTAATGTTTGTTATATTTATATTGACTTATTTCAAAACACAATAATTAAGTTCAAATAAGTTTCAATAACTTAAGTTCAGACTAGTTTTAAAAAGCTTAGACAAGCCAAATGAGCTGAATCTATAGAACAATATCTAAGTTATGTATTAATGTATCACACAAGTTACAAGTACTAACCTAGCTAGGTCAGATGGTGGCATTTTATCTCTATTATATAAGTGAAGGGGGGAGCAATGGTGTCCCCCTATTGAATTACAACTCTACCCTCGATAATGAGAGATAATAACACCATACATAATAATCATATACAAAACATTCCAAAATACGTTCTCAATCAACTCAAAACATTTCTCAATCAATGCATATCAACAAATTTAAAGTTCAAGCATAATCAAGGCATATTGGACATTACGTTTGACAAAGAAAATTAAAAAAAGTTACTATGTACTAAACCATACACCATTGAATAATTACAATCTCAAGTATGTTTTTATCTCAAAAAAATCCAATTTTCAACTACAAACATTTAAGAAAAAAATATTCAAGAGGCTTGGAATATTACAACTTTTACGGTTTGCGGGCACGTTATATACTTTCAATTAAGTATGCAATTTGTTTATCTTGGTATACAACACATGCTTCCCTACTAAATTTACAAAAACAGTAGTGTGTTAGATAAACATAAATAGTAACAAAATTTAAAAGAATGAGTATTACTCACAACCATAAATACATAATAGTCTTTAAAAGACAATGCAAAATTACAATATAAAATTCGCACTTTTGGTTATAAAATAATCGTCAATATAAAAAAAAATGTACATAATATGAAGAGAAAAAGACACCTAGAATTTTACAAAAAAAATGTTATGTAAATGCAATTTCTCTTAAAAAATAATATAAATCAATGCAATTTTTAAATTCGAAATTAAAAGTAATCATTCTTAAAATCCACACTTAAAATTAGTGAAATTATACGTGTCTATCATATGATTCAAATTATAATTATAATCAACCAACCGATATTATGTGTTTTTATGATTGAATAATTAGCAGCACTAAGTAAAAAATGTCACAGCACGGCAGCACGCAAAGCGTGCACATAAGAGTAGTTTTAATTTGAATGAAGGTAATATACGAGTTACCAACATATAATGGGTGGATTTTCCAATATATTGCTCCCTCGATTCGTTTATAGTTGTTCCAATTTTTTTCATAAACTTCATCATCTATTATCATTTGGAATTGTTATATTATTTTCGACCTCTCGTAGTCTTTTTTTTACAAAATAGATAATACTCTTGTATGATTTTCAAAGATATATATTGGAGAGCGCAAAAGAGTAGAACGTACCACTATTTTCAGATGCATAGAGGATATACAAGGTCATCTAGTAATGCTGCTAATTTGTTCTTCGTTTTCTCTTTCTTGAATTATTTTCTTTTTAAAATTAAATCTACTTCATATTGTTACCCTTCTTATAAGGCTACCAGATGAATAGATCATCGATCACTTCTGCATGCATATTAATCTAATCAACTAAATCAAGTACAATATACTTGTGATAAAAAATAGAAGAGTATAAATCTTTCATATATCATCTTTTCTTACGTTACGAAATAAGTGAAACAACTTCTTTCAAAAAAGCTTCTCACATAAAAGAAAAGTGTTTTGACTTATTTGAGCGGATGAAACATATATAAGAATCTTTTACTGCAAATATAGAGTAATCCGAATCTGGTTTAGTTTAATTTCAATATTCCAACCTCGTGTTTTTGCTTTACATGCGTGCCATTGAATATATCAGGAGCGGGAAATTGTTGTCCTTATACAAATTATTGATGAATAAGTCTTTCAAATAGCGCACTAACATTGTTACAAAGCTTTTCAAACTCTTTTTGGCGAATAGCTTTCCTAAAAAAAAAATCTTAGTACTTACTACTATTTAAAATGTGCGCTACAGTCTACAGACTATTGAATATTGATTGAAATTATCATACTTAATTACAAAAAAAAAAAATTGGTTTAAAGGGATTCCTAATCCTCCTTTTCCTCTAACATTTAAACTTTAGTGCATTCCAATAGCCACTAATCCACTATGTACATGTAAGGATTAAGGAGTTTTGAATCCTTAATTGGCTTGCATTGTGTAAGATAAGATAAGATAGAATTTCAATTCCCCCATTGTAAATATGGTACAATCAAATCAATCATCACTAGCTAATTAAAAATTTTCAAAGTAGTTTTTAATTTTATTCTTTATGAATCCCTGAAATCCTCTTTATTTTGCCAGATTATAAAGGAAATTTGTATTGTAATAATACAATAGTTATAAGTTTATAACTTATACTTCTATATCGTATATCCTATAGAATTGTGTTGCCAGCTGGTGTTGTAAAAAATGGTTGTACTATTGTAAATGGATGTTATACTCAAGTATGTGCACGATACCGTTGAGAGTATACGTCTTTGAAAATTCTTCTTGGCCGTTGCCGCCAGTGGGGTTAGATCTCGCCAAAGCAAGCAGCATGGCAAAACAGATTTGCTCCATATAAGAGGAGCTTGTCTAGGTGACAATGTGGTGGGGTCTTTTGGAGACTACACCAAGGACATGTTGGTAATTTCACACAATGGATATTTAATTTGGTATCAATTAGAGTCAAGTCATTACCAGTAGAGTCATTTTGGTACCAAATTAGACTTTTTTTGTGGAAAAGGAGATCCTATATAAATAATTAAGCTAGTACATAATGTTCGATAGAGGCCCCATCCGGCGGCCTTAAGATACATTATGCAAGTTACACTTGGATACTAATGTTAAGTTGGTACCAAGTTACAATTTGATACCAAATAGAGTTTAGACTTTGATACTAAATTGTTAAGTTGATACCAAGTTACAATTTGATATCAAATAGAGTTAAATTGGTACCAAGTTATGATATGATACCAAATAGACTCAAGTGGTACCAAGTTACTAACTTACAGTATTTTGGTACCAAAAATATGATATGAAATAGAGCCAATTTAGTATCAAAATTGTAAGTTGATACCAAATATATAATTAAATTAATACCAACTTACTATCCAACGCGTAAAATTATTAGCGTGCTCTGATATTAGTGGAGTCTTTTAGAGGCTCCGCCACATTGTCACCCAGAGTTTCTCACAAGGAGGAAATAAATTAAGACAACACGAGCTAGGAGGAAGCTCCCCTCATAAAGTATGGAAGTGGTGCGTTGAAAATTAATGCACTCAAATCGAAGCTTTGAAGGCTTTCAACAGCGATAATACTACTGTGAGCAAAGGAAAAGTCCAAGAACATGTGTTTGTTCCCATTTCCCTCCTTTGAAAATCAATTGATCACTTTCATCATTTACATAAAAAAATGTACGTTTCTATTTATCAGTCTGAATTCACTATAATTACACATATGTTTGACTGGTCTGTGATTATACTTTTATAGGAATCTATGTGTACTGATCAAACATAGCTCCGTTTAACTCAATCAAAGAGTTTAATTCTATGTACAATATATAAGTAATTTTCCACTACTTTTTTTAATCTCCCATAGTAATATACAAATTTATAATCTAAAAAGTAAAATTGTTGTAATTATAGTGAATTCAGACTGATAAATGGTTGCTGATTTTGAGAATATTCTCAAATGAGTTGAAATCTCACGTGCCAATTATAGCTAGATTATTTATCATCATATGAATTTAGCTAAAATATTCAAACTCGAGTGATGAGAAAAAGAACAGTTTTTAATTTTAATTCCATTATATTCCATACCCTAATCATTAAACTTTCCCAAATTTCAGGGAAAAACTTTGTCTACTCAGTGGGTAATCTACCCACTAGAGATAGACATTAATAATTAGAGGAGTTCAACTCAGCAGAATTAATTATTTTTTAATTGTCTATTTTTAATGGGTAGTCTACCCAGTGGGTAGATGTAGCAATCTCCCAAATTTCAACTTTATCATACTCATCCTATCTCATTTCCAACGAAATCATTGAGTCCTAATGCATCCAAATTAATAATGTAAACCTATCTCTTTAGAGCTCCCATTTTATTTATTACGTGTTGTTTACGCCTCCTACTATAACTGTAGGTGGTTGTAATTTGTGTTGGTGTAAGTACAATACCAAGATATCGAAAATTATCCTTATCCTAGCTAATTTTACAAATAAGTTAAGAATTAAGGTTGGGGTAATTGGTTAGAGGCCCTCTTTCCACTCCTTTGATAGGGGTTCGATTCTTGCCCCTGATAAAATAATTAATTATCTAATTAACTAATTAATTTTACAAACTACCGTAACAAAACACTCTCGTAAAATTAACTTTCTAATTTGATTACATGATAATGGTCATATCATCTCATACAAGATTCTTTATCTTATTTATATATACATTATGCGTATATGATGTGTTTAAAAGTAGTTTGGAATAGAAACACTTAATTAGAATTTGACTTTTGTTATACTCTAATCTCATAGATCAACCAGGAATTCTCAACTTTTACTATTGTTTGTCTAATATATGAAGAGCAATAATAAAAGCAATCCTATAGATGAGTATATTTAGTCAGATCCGGTTTTATAACAATTTTCTGATATTATATGGTCATTTCAAGCTAGGGATATTTTTAAATTATTTGTTTTAATTTACTAAGGCTCTATTTATTTCACATGAGCTAAAACTGAATTGAAACTAGTTCTTATGACTAAACAAAATTTTTAAAATAGAAAAACACAATACAAATCAATATCAATATATATATATATAAAGGAGGAACTTTTCGGGAGCATAGGGAGCTCCTCAAGATTTCGAGGTCATAGAGCGCGCCACGTAGGATTGACATGTCATCAAATTTTTATTTTATCTTTTAAAAGAATAGAGTTCTACCTAGATTTAAATACACATAAGGAGTTCTAGATAAGCTAAAATTAGAGTTTTGTTTTGAATGAACAACATATATAATTATCTTATGTAAATTGTGTATAACTTTTGCTACGTAATTCAGAATATTATAATTTTTGTTCCATTGGATAGAGCTCGAAATATGCTCCGAAATAAGATCCATTTACAATATAGTTCTACAATTTATGAAATAGACAGCGCCACGTAGGATTGTCATCTCATAACATTAGAGTTTTACATAACGAGAAATTAGAGTTTCGTTTTGAATTAAACAACCTAAATTATTATATTATGTAAATTGAATATAACTTTTGCTACCTAATTCAAAACATTATAATTTTTTACCATTTGATAAGGCTTGAAATATGCTTCAAAATAAATTATTTAGTCTTTCTTTTAGATAAATATAATAATAGCCATAACTATAGTGTACTATATGTGACTATAACATTTTATCATTGGTCCAATTTACAGGTTTAAACATATATATAATCTTTAAAAACCTCAGTCTTACGAGTCCAGATCCTCTAGAATTTTAATCAAATTCTACACATATTTAAATACATAAAAGGATTTTCGAATAGGGAGAAATTAGAGTTTGGTTTTGAATAAAAAATCTAAATTATTATATTATGTATATTGAATTTAACTGTTGATACCTAATTGAAAACATTATAATTTTTTACCATTGGAGAGTGCTTGAAATATGCTTCAAAATGAGAACCATTTACAATATAGTTTTACAACTCATGAAAATATATTTAATTAGATGAATGGTAAAACATTTTTTAGTCTTTCTTTTAGATAAATATAATAATAATTAAGCTATAAGTATAGTGTACGATATGTGATTATAGTATTTTACTTGACCTTACTCAATCGAACCAAAACAATTTAGTATTGCAGCAAAATATACCGAGGAAACTTTGTTATAACAAAGAAAAACTAAATTTTATAGTGATAAAGTTACATATATACTAGAGTTTTGGATGATGAAAAAATTAGAGTTTGATTACAAAAGACAACTTTAGAATATTTTGAAGAGCTCCACCTAAGCATGCCATGTCATTCTTTTTAATTTTTTATTTTTTTAAAAAAATTGTGATCAAAATAGTTATAAACACATATGAGGTGTTTTGGATAAGTGAAGATTATTACAATATGATTTTAAATAAACAACCTAAATTATTATACTATGTATTGAATATAATTTTTGCTACAAATTCGCAATATTATAATTTCTTTACCATTAGAGAGTGCTCAAAATATGCTTCGAAATAAGTTCCATATATAATATAGTTTTACAACTTATGAAAATTTATTTATTTAGATGAACAATAACATATTATATATATATTTTTTTATTTTAAATACATATAAAAAACTATAAAAATAGCAAATTATATGTGACAATAGCAATTATATTATATCTTTCCAAATCATACTTTTAAAAATTGAGTTATATAAAGATAAAAAAAACATATCTATAATTTTGAACCAACGTATAGCATACCACGGGGGCATTACATGAATAATCAAATGAAAGTTTGTCAACGACATTGCAGAGGTATTATGCAATTGACTAATTATTTTATTCCTAGAATATTTATTGTATACATAATTATTTATGTTTGTCTTTTCCATATATCTATATGTCTGATCTTATTCTTTTCTCCATGAACTTAATTCTACTAAAACCTAATTGGAAAAACAAGGTTCGGGTTTTTAGAGTATTTGAGGTCACAGATCATAAAAAAGGGGGAAGTTTGATAAGTCTTGATATGGTCATGATTGATAAAGAGGTATTTTTTTCTCTTAAATAGTATTTTCGATTATTAGTAAAGTTTAGTTTTATATTTAATTAATTTTATTCATGATACCATCATTATGATCTTTTTTGGGCTTTCCCTTCTTCCATTAATTTTATATGCATTAGTATTTATGTGCTATATTAAAAGTTGAAGTTGTGGCGACACTCAAATTTTACTTCTATTCTTTCTCGTCCCTGCATCTATTAAATTATTACCCTCTACTTTCTTAAAGTATCATTCGGCATTCTTCATGTTAAAACTGTGTTAGCTATTGTTAGTCATACCAATTATTGGGATACCATTTAATAATAGACTTAGCTACAATATTCAATTGAATATTAAAAAATATAAAATTTATATATCGTGATAACAAATCTATATAGAGTATAATGACATATACTTTCTCCATTTTTTTTTCTATAGAAACAATGGTTTTTGACATGGGTTTTAAAGAAATGAAAAAAATGGATATTAGTTTAGCATAGAAGTGCCCTTTTAATTAACTAGAGGAGGGAATAAGTAATTCCTTAATAAAGTAAATGCAACTTTATGAGATAATTTGAGTAATTAATGATGGTTTTATTAACATTAAAGACAATATTGTCAACTATAGGTGCATTTTTTTTATACCAAAAGTGGAGTAGTCCTAATAGATGAAACTACCCAAAGTGGTAATTGTTGCAATAGAATTAGAACGGAGGAAGTATGTAAATACAATAAGATCGAAAAATCTCAATTCATCACAAAGAACACAAAATCAACAATGTTAACCAAAAATTTGCAAATAAAATAAAATAAAAAACAACCCGTGCGACGCACGGGCATCAAAACTAGTTCTTATATATGACGTGTATTATTACATCATTAGTTAATGAGGCAACATGAGTTTCTCATTAGTCTATATTGAACTCAAATTTTTTTTGTCCCACATTTTGTGTATCCATTGCGTGCCACTATATTTATTTTATTGGTCAATTACAGTGTCTTTCTAAATTTCAATCATTAAATTGGTGAACCATAATTATATTGAAGCCAACAAAATAGAATGACATATACACAATATACATAAATAGTAGGACAAAAGATTGTGTAATTCCTCTAGACGAAGAATTTGATATATAATATGTATATTTGGGTTATTATCAACAAAAGAAAATAAAATCACTTGTAATTTTCCGTCATCATTAAATTTAAGCATGTAACGTGTTACGCGGAAGGAGGAGAGGAAACTGAGAAAGCATAAAAGTCGACCTTTCACGCTAATCCAAGAGATAAACTAGGATTAGATCTTTCAATTCCACCAATTACTATTATCTGTCCAATACACATGCGCACAATTAAGAATATCGGCCGCCATCAATCAAGCCGCCATATTTCTAACCCTGACCACACTACTATTACTATAAGTTCACAACCACCGTCATGGTACAATCCCTTTTATCTTCTTCATCATCAAATTTCTCACTCTCTCTTTAATTTCTCTTTCTCTATATCTCTCTTTTTTTCTCTCTTAATGGAAGGCTACTCCATATTTTCTTCTTCCACTAATTCATCAACTTCTTCACCTACTAATAGTAATTTTCCTTTCTCATTAAGCCAAGTATCAAGCACTTCAAATAATAATAGCTTTGATCATCATCATCATGTAGATCATTATCATGATCATCATGATGGAAATCAATCTCAGCCGTTGATGATGGGTCATCAACATCAGATTCAGCCTCCTAATATGGTTGTTCATCATCAATCTCAATTGATGAATAATTATCATGATCATGATCATGATCATGATCATCATCATCTTGGTATTACTCCTAATAATCATCATAATTATCATGAAGATAATAATGATGGTCAAAACAAGAGGGTTAATATGGTTAATGATCATAATAATAGTAATAATAAGGTGATTAAGAAGGGATCTTCGGAGAAGAAGGTGAAAAAACATAGATATGCTTTTCAAACAAGGAGCCAAGTTGATATTCTTGATGATGGTTATAGATGGCGCAAATATGGTCAAAAGGCCGTCAAGAATAACAAGTTTCCAAGGTGTGTTACATGTGTGCATATTATTGTTGTCAATTTTGTTTTTACCATTTTTGTTTTCAGGAGTATATAAATTATCATAAGAATTTATTGTTTGACTTCAATTTATTTCATTCTTTAATTAAATTGAATTTATTTATGAGGATGATCTATGAAGTAATTGGTTGATAGTTCACAATGTTTATCACTAGTGTTTAAACAATTATTACTCTACAAAAATCCAAGAGTAACTAACAATAATATGTGAAGTTGGTGATGATATGTAGAATTCAAATAGAACACTCAATTACTAATTCTAGTATTGAGTAATTATCAAATATAGGTACTTGTATGCCCTTTTATATCATGATTATTTGTTTGTTTGTCGAAAAAATTATATTAATTGAAACATGGAAAATAAACATGATATATGCAGTCAAATTATCTGGACTAAGGTTCTTATACTTATTAAATTCTAAATTTAGTATAGTTATCCTTGGTTAATACTATAATCAGTATTACAAAATGATTAGTTTACAAATTTTAAGAGAAAAATTAATCAATATATTGGATTATAGTGGTATACATCTAGACTTCTTCAAGGCTCATACTTATTAACAACATTTATGTACTTTTATTATGTGGTTCTAAGAGTAGCATTATCTTCCCCTGAACTCTCCGAAACTTATTTGAACTTAATTGATCTTAATAAAACTTGTTTAAATTCATTTTAATTATAAGATGTTATTACCGATCTATCGAAACTTGTCTGAACTTAATTGAATTTATCTGAACTTATTAAACCTAAAACTTATTTTCTTAAGGTGAAGAGAACACACCTTAAGTGATAGACATAATATATCTGTATACATAACAAGTTTTGACCTTAGTAGTATTTGACATCATTGGTGTTCCTTGTTTTGACTCATTAGATGTTTGAGTTTTGGCCTATAATATTGAGTATAATCAAGGGGCCGAAACTTATTGTCCTAAATCAACCAATTTTCTATAAACTATCAATTGTTTGTTCTTTATTTATTGTTAGATATCGATCGATAATCTCATGTAATTTATATGTATGCAGGAGCTACTATAGGTGTACATATCAAGGATGCAATGTGAAGAAACAGGTTCAACGCCTTTCAAATGATGAAGGAGTTGTTGTCACTACCTATGAAGGGATTCATACTCATTCTATTGAGAGATCTACAGATAATTTTGAACATATTTTGACACGGATGCAAATATACAATTCTTTTTAAGAGTTTTTTTTTTATTGATAAAAAAACCTTCAAGGAATTGTATACGAGGGGGAAATACTATAGAAGTATGTACTTATTAGTTATTAACTTATTATTACTGGCAAATATGTTATATGTAATTTGTAAATCAAGCAAGGTTAGTATGCCTTACATTTTTTCATGAGAAAGAAGAGTGCTTTTTTTTTACAAAGATTTATTCTCTTTTTATTTTTATCATCAGTAAAACATATGAGGAACCTTAATATCTGTGGCAAATGGAAACACTAAAATCCTGCCGTATACAATTTTATTTTGATTTTTGTATTTTATAAATTGTAGCATGCATGCTTGCATGTAAAAATAAAACGTAGCTCAGGAGATCTTAATGTTTGGGTATTTTTACCTGTGTTTATCGTAGTTGGACATTTTAATTTGATTTCATAATAGATGTGTCATAATTTACTATGTTTGGCAAATAAAGGAAAATTTGCCAAAAAAAAACTTTTACGAGTTCATTTTTGCGAAAAAAAACCTTATAAAGCATTTTTTACGAAAACAAACCAAAATCAAATTTTTTTTGCGAAAACAAACCTAGTATCATTTTCCGGTGTTGACCATAGAATTTCCGGCGTTGACCACCTCTAGCCACCACTACCAACACCTGCGCCCAGCCCCCCACCCACCCCCGCACCCCCCACTTCACCTCTAGCCCGGCCCCCCCACCACTGCACCCCACCCCACCCCCACCAGCCCGAACCCCCAACCCCTCCTTCCACCCCCTCGGGCGACGGCCCCACCCCCCTTCGCCCCCACCCTCTCTCCTCTCCCCTTCTTCCCCTCCCTCACCCCCTCCCCCTCTCCTCTCCCTTCGTCCATCCCCCACCGCAGCCCCACCCCATCCCCCCGCAACTCCCCCCTCCGCAACCCGGAAAATCCGAACCCACCACCATCACATGACCGTAACACCATGAAACCCCCCACCACAACCACGAAACCCACTACCCACTACCACCACAAATGAAACGAAAACTATCAAAAATCGAAGAATGAAAACCATAGTTTCGGGTGACGCAACGGTGGGGGGGATTCCGGGTGGCGCAACGGTTGGGGGGATGGACGAAGGGAGAGGAGAGGGGGGGAGGGGTGAGGGAGGGAAGAATGGAGAGGAGAGAGGGTAGGGGGCGAAGGGGGGTGGGGGTGCCGCCCGAGGGGGTGGAGGGAGGGTCAGGGCCACTGTAATGGTGGCTAGGTTTCATCTTGCAAAAATAATTTTGATTTTGGTTTGTTTTCGCAAAAAAAAAATTGATTTTGGTTTGTTTTCGCAAAAAATGCTTTATAAGGTTTTTTTTCGCAAAAATGAACTCGTAAAAGGTTTTTTTTGGCAAATTTTCCAAAAAAAATATTGGTTTAATTGATTGTTATCGCTTTGTTTTTAAATGAAATGGCAATGGGCTCCCTTCAAAAAAAAAAATGGCAATGAGCTGCTTTTTTTTAACCAATTTGGCGACATAAGCTGTTTTACTTATCAAAGTGAAAATGAACCTAAGGGCGTATTCGACAATATATAGCTTTTGAGGTAGCTTTTAGTGTTTAGATCAAGTAAAAACTCTAATAATGTTGAAAACCTGTGTTTAGTGAAGTAGTGTTTAGAGTAGCTTTTGGTGTTTGAACTAGTGTTTTGGAAAAGCTATAAATAATAGCTTTTGGGGTAGAGGTAGCTTTTCGAGTAGCTTTTGAGTATTGAATATAGTTTATTTTTGTTATTTTTTTAAAACTAACAGCTAGTTTTACCAAACACTAATTATCAGAAAAGTTATTTTCGCAATTAAACTCTAACAACTAATATCTGACAGCTGACAGCTAGTACAACATCTGACAACTATTTCTACAGCTAACAGCTACTTTTGCCGAACATACCCTAAATCTATATAATAAAAAAGGAACTTTTCGAGAGTATAGATCAGAGAGCTCCTCAACATTTCAAGAGCACGGAACACGCTATGTAGGCATGCCATGTCATTGTTTTTAATTTTTTATTTTAAAAAAAAGAGTTTCAAAGAGATATAAACTCATATATGGAGTTTTGAATAGTGGAAAATTAGAGTTTTATTTTGAATAAACAACCAAAATTATTATACTATATAAATTGAATATAACTTTTGCTACATGATTCAAAATATTATAAATTGCATACCATTGAAAAGTGCTAGAAATATATTTTCAAATATGATCAATTTACAATATAGTTTTACAATTTATGATAATATATTAATTTAGATGAATAATAGCGTATTATTCACATTAATTATCACATAATTATGCCATGTCGTCTTTAAAAAAAATGTATCTTCAAAAATAGAGTTATATAGAGGTAAAAACACATTTCTATTGTTTGGATAGTGAAAAGTTAAAGTTTGTTTTTTTACTAAAGAGTCTAAAGATATTATACAATATAGATTATCACACATAATGACATATAAATATAATTCTACCATATAGTAAATTAAATATAACACGTGCATCGCACGGGCTTCAAAAGCTAGTATAATAGTATTACTTAATTGTATTAAAGCAAAAGCCATAACTGACATGTGGCAGCACCATAAATTAAAAAAATCCTCCTAAAACTTTTGTTTTTATAATATACATTAATATATAATATAATTGTTGACATATAGGTATAGATCTTGATATATCTTTTTTATTCCCTATGTAGTTTGTCTCTTGCTCACTTGGAATATTCTAGTCAAAGTTAGAAAAACTTAACTTTGACCATGTCTAGTAATTATTACATATGAAAAAATACGATATGGAATCTTGTTAGATTCGCTCCGATGTGTAGTTTAAGAATATCAACTTTTCATCATTTTTACTAATATACCTATATATAGAGAGAGATACTAACGGTCAAAGATGTGAGTATATTGAGAATTTGTAAAAGAAGGTAGGAAAAATTTAAAAAATACAGAGGGAGTATATATAACATATTCCTAATTTAGCTCCTTTTTTTGAAAAAAAAACTTATTAATTCCTAATTTAGCTAAACTATAATTAAGTATATACCTTTGACAAATTAAAAAATGTATAATAATGATATATGCTAGCATACTTCCTCCATTTTTTAATAAGTGACACAGAGAGAAAGTGGGGAATACCAAGGAGCCTAGAGAAAAAAAGTTGGGACGATTTGTCAAACCAATTAAATTTGAGTATTGGATAAAGTAAGTAGTTGAAACAATTAAATGATGGCAAAGATGTAATAAATGAGAAGTATTTTTTACTACTTTGAGCTATGTGTCACTTATTGTGACATTTCCTTAAAAAAAAATGTGCACTTATAAAAAAACAGAGAAAATATATATTACAAGCCTTACATGCACGCTACGTAGGGGTGTTCGTGAGTGGTTAACCGTCCCGAAACAACATTTCGGTTCCGTGACCTGAAGTTTCGGTTCGCTCTATTTGCAAGCAGTTGCCGCACCCATTTAGACCGGTTACCGCCTAAGCGGTTAACCGTTTTTCCTGTACGATTTTCCGGTTAACTATTAACCGTTATCCAAGTTATACTATTAAATTTTACTTGACATACATATATATTTTCTATTTTTTTGTGCATATACTTTATTATTATATATACTTTAATATGAAATGTATTACAAAGTGAATAATAATCCATTGGAAAACATAACTAACACTAAGAATTCACTCGATTCCCTAATTATAGTGTTTATATTAGTACTAAAGTTTCCAAATAATCACATACTTCCTCTAATTGTTGTTACTTAATAACAAATATTAGAATTAATGTAATTGTTGGAAAATGTTTCACAATAATTAAATAGAGAAAAAAATATTTCGGTTTTTTGGTTAACCGTTTACTCAAAAATCATAATCGTAACCTTACCGTTTAACCGTTACTTTTATCGGTTCGGTAACCGTACCGTTAAAACTTTTTTTAATCGGTACACTTTCCACCCATTTAGACCGGTTTTTCGGTTTCGATTTTTTATGAACACCCCTAACGCTACGCATGCTAAAACATATAAAATTATGTTCGTTTCTTCCATGGAGGAAACGAAAATTCTGTTCATTACCGTGAAATGAAAAGATTTTTCGTTTTCTCTCTAGAGGAAACGATGATCTTGTTTGTTTCTTCCACGGAGGAAACCGAAATTTAACTCGTTTCCGTGTACTGGTGGCGGTAAAAAAAATTAAAACTAACCACATTCCGTTCCGGTGATGCTGGCGACGTTGAAGGTTCTTCGTCGGACATTGTTGTGTTCGGTGCTCGGTGTGGTGGTGTATCACTGGTCGTGGCTTGGTCGCGGCCGGGTGGAGGTGGTACTCCGTGTTGGTGGTCGGCCAAGTGGAGGTGGTGCTCCGGTGTTGGTGTTTCCCGCTTGTGGTGGTGCTCGGGTGTTGGTGGTCACTGGTCAGTCGGTGGAGGTGGTGCACCGGTGTTGGTGGTCCGCCGGTGGAGGTGGTGCTCCAGTGGTGGTGGTTCGCCGGTGGAGGTGGTGCTACGGTGATGGTGGGGGAGGTGCCCAATGGTATAGAAAGGTCAATATGGGTAAAGTTGGATGAGAGTTGAGAGATTAGAAGTGGGTTGAAAGGGGAGGAGTATGTGGGGTATTTAAAGAAAAAAATACGGACGATTTTAAGTAAATACGGACGGTAAATAGCGACAGGGATAATTTAACGTATTTGCAATAATCATATAGGGTACCTAGCATTGTCTTGTAAGGAGCTTTTTGCCCACTACTCTCACGAATTAATAATAGATTTGATCTTACTCTTAATAAACCAACAACTTCTATAATTGGTATGTTTAGTGTAAGGTAACATGTACATTATAGCTAAAGAAAATTTGATCGAACAAACCTTTTCCGTGGCTTGAATTCATTACATAGAATGTACATATACCAAAATTGACTCATAACAAAGACTTTTGAGCAACCATCTAACATATTTTGGACCTATCTAAACATGCACAAGTTCCATTCTTCTAGTTTCTCACCACACAAGACACAAGTTGTGCTCAAATCATAATCACCCGACCTATCTACCTGAACATTTTTCCTAGATAATAAATCAAAGTTATATAATTCAAACAATTTTTTCTCGACCTTAGACCTTCTTGTGTTGGTAACACTTCAAAAAGACCTCTTCATCTCGAAGTAAATGAAGACACGTTTGGCCATGCTTAAAGCCAATCCCAAAATTATTTTCTACATTGACTCTAGAAAGAATATCAAACTGCATCTCTGAAACCAAAAGATGATCTTACCTTTCTATAGAATATCATCCTCATCTTTATTCTCTTCTATCAAACAATTTGTCTCAGTAAAAGACTTTGCTGACACATACTCAACCAATTATTATTAGTATTCTTATTAAAACCCTTAATATACATCAATTAAATCTAAAGGTTGAGTTATGTGAATGAAATGCTTCATATATTACAACCTTCAAGCAAAAGTTTGGTTCATTTAATTCATCGCATTTATTTTTACCAAAATGACAATGATTTGTTTTTTTAATCAACTTGGACAAGGCGTATAATTTCAGAAAAAAAAGTACTTCAGACCAATTATCTCTCCTAATTACACCAAAGAAACAAATTGGCCATTAATAGGACATACCTTTGACAAAATCTACTATCATTGGGCTACAAGAAAATAACCAAACTAGTGTTATCAAACTAAAGCCTAAAATATTACTACTCCAATAATGTCATTTTCCTACATAAGAGTCCAGTTCCAAATTCCAAACAAACACAATATTTTTCAGCTTGGACTTTCTATATAACCCTAAAACTTTAGGCCCAAATTGCGCTAAAATAACGCACCTAAGTCTAAGGCGGAGATATTCCCACGAAATTCGAATTTTTATTTCTAACCCAAGATTTGTTATTATTTTCTCTCTCCTCTAACTCCATCGTTCTCTCGTCACACACCAGCAATTGAAAAATACCCAGCTCAACCTAAAACACTGCGACAAATTAAAGCTCGCTCAATTTCGGAAAAAGAGGAGAGAGAAAATCTCCCCCCTTCTTCAAGTCATTGCAGTTTTCGTTAAATTGAATTTATAAAGAGAGAGAATATACAAATTTAGGAAAAAAGAATTCAACTTTGACTCTTTTTACCAGCTAAAATTTATTAATTTGATCTGGGTTTTTTTTGTAAGAAGAGAAAAAAACAGCTCTTTATTTTAGTGTTGGGAGTAATCAATTTTTTTTAGCGGTTTTGGTGGGTTTTCAGCTTCAATGGCTCTCCCCTTGGGAAAGCTCACTCTCCTTGTTGGTGCAGGTTTTCTCTCTCTCTCTCTCTTCTGTGTTAATTTGAAAGTTATGAATTTGTCTAAATTATGTGTTTTTTTCTTGAATTTAGTTAATTTAGTTGCTATTTTGAAGAGGGTTTTTGTTATTGTCTCAATTTGATGAGAATTAGTGATATGGGTAGAGGTCGAATTGTTTATATGGAATAGTAAATTGGGCATTGGACATTTTTGTGATTGCCCTAGATTTTTTTGGGGGAGGTTGAGAGGAGTTGTGGTTACATTGATTAGTTAATGTCCAGTTTATTTTCTCTCTCCTCTGTGTTAATTTGAAAGTTATGAGTTTGTCTAAATTATGTGTTTTTTTCTTGAATTTAGTTGCTATTTTGAAGTGGGTTTTTGTTGTTGTTCTCAATTTGATGAGAATTCGTGATATGGGTAGAGGGTGAATTGTTTATATGGAATAGTAAATTGGGCATTGGACATTTTTTGTGATTGCCCTAGATTTTTTTTTGGGGAGGTTGAGAGGAGTTGTGATTACATTGATTAGTTATTTCTACTCTATTGTATCTTTTGAGGGTTTGTTTTGAAGTTGATGGTTGTGTTGAATGTCGATTGTTTCGACGTTTAATATCCGGAAAAGAGAATTGTGATTTTGTTGAATTTTGAAGGATTAGATCATACCGGAGTATATATGAGCATTGGAAGTTGTACATACGGTTTGGACTCTAATTTGGACAGCAAAATTATAGTGATGACGGATGAGTTACTAGTTTGTTTGTTTGTTGACTACTAAAAACCGAAATGTTGCTGGATGGAGTGTATATAGTTGGCGGTAGGAGTCTCTCTCGAGTGGAGAAGGTTAGTCATTAGCGTTACTAGACAAGAGAGGTTAGTTTTGAAAGCATTTACTCTTAGAGCATGTTTGGTTCAAGTTATGGAATGGAAAGGGAATGGAATCAATTAGAGGAGTGGAATGGTAATAAAACTTGTTAGGTGGTTGGCTCAAGTTTAGAATGGAAAGGAAAAGTAAACCATTACCACAAACAAATGGATTTTGCTACTTGAGGCCCGAGGGGGAAGGTAATGTAACAAACTAGGGGAATCCATTACCACCAGGTAATGGTAATGTAATGGATTGAGGAGGGGTTGAACCAAACAATAAGAAAGGGAGTAGGTATTTGATTTCGTTTCTTAGAGCCCAGAAATATTGAACCAAACATGTTTTTAGTAAGTTCATGAAGCTCTCTAAAAGGATTATAAGTGGTGGAAGTATTCTTTTTTGTTTTACTTGTAGGATTATTTCTTTGGTTAAGTTGATCTTACTTATCCTTCTCAGTATTCAGGCTTTGAGCCATTTTATATGTTAAGATGATGGATGCTCTCATAACCAATGTGTCATACACAACTTTTGTTAGCTTAATCAAATCATGTTAGCTAATTTGTATCTTAAAATTGATATATCCTTTCACATTATACTATCGGCATTTATCTATGCACCATTCTACAAGATACTACATTCTTGTCCTCTTCTACTTTTATATTTCTAGAGGCTTTTGTATGGATGGAGGCATGGAGCCAAGCTTTAGAGTATGAGTGATATTAGTTTGTAGGTCAATTGCTCCATGATAGTTCGAGGGCATGAATTTTTTTATCATTTTTCCGACCTTTTATACATGGGTGACACCTCATTGGTGTCGTTTTAACATCTTTCTCTTGTGTGTGTGTGTGTGCGCGTGTGTGCGTGCGGGCGGGGGTGGGGCGTGGGCGTGGTGTGGTGTGGTGTGGTGTGGTGTGTGTGTGTGTGTGTGTGTGTGTGTGTGTGTTTGTGTGTGACTGTGTGTAGTGAAACAATTTGCACACTTCTCTGGTTCTCCCTCAGGTCTCATACAAAGGACTCTTTCTTCATCTGGCTTAGGATTATACCAACTTTCTCTACATGCTTGTATTATTAAGAATCACAATGTCATGCTTGTGACTGTTGCAGTTTTCGTAGTTTTTCTATCATATCGCTTCTTTTGAATGTTACAGACCTTGTGGCCTTTATGACTAGTGTTTTTTAATCAAATCTTTAGATTCAAGACAGGTGCAGAAGGCCCTTAAAATGTTGCATGACATTTGTCTGTGTTCCGTCCGTTGCTTCTGTCTTTTTTAAATGTTTGATCGTGAAAAAATTATGTGTTTGAATTTGCACTGTTCATGATTAACAATATTACCTTTTGCTTTTGCAGGAATTTTGGGTTCAATTCTAGCTAAAGAAGGGCGCATGCCCAGTGTCTCTGATGTCATCTCAGGGGCCATAAAGGTGTCTATCTTTAATTAAGCCGTCTTTTTTTTCCCTTCTTTCTTTAGTATATTGTATTCTCTCATGTTTGCATCTCGTCCTTCTATTCCTGCTTTGCATTAGCATTTTGGCTTATTGTTTAAGGGAGTTGCCTGTGTTTGTATTGTTTTTCCCTCGTATTTGTTGCAATTAGCTGGTCGCAATGGTCCACCCTGCCATCACATAGCTCTATCACGAGATCTTGAAACACGTATGTCTGATGTGCTCTGTTGTATCATAGGTTGCTATGAAGCCAATAAAGCAAACTGATTCAGCTTCCTCAACAAGCAAACCAAGAAATGATGCGTTGATAGCTCAGGTAATTGCTCTGAACGAAATATGTTCTTTACGTATTTTTTTAAGATCTAGTATATGATAAGGATGAAGTTTTCTTGGATTGAATAATGATGCAAGTTACAGTTATTCAAAGTCTAGAAACCATTTCCCTTTTAGTTGCTTTGTCCGCTCTCTCTGCTGGTTAACATTCATCACTGTAGTTGTGTGTCTTACTTTGATGATTATAAGGAAAAACTGGAATCTTTTCAATGGATTGTTTATAACACGCTACTTCCCCTGCTACTTACTGTTTGAAGCATTTCTTAGTATCTGCTATCTGCTCTTTGCAAAAATCCTCCTGACGGGAAGAAAAAGCCTTGGGTGTGTATTTAAATAAACTACCATCTTTGACCGAGGTCTACTTTTTTAAGGTCTCAACTGCTAGTTGAAGAAAGTCTTGGGGTATATTTCGGCCTTGGACTCATCTATCTCTTTACCCTCTCTTCTACTCATTTTTTCCATTTAGTTGTTTGTCTGACTTTCCAGATTGTTGTGCTGCCTTGTGGTGGGGGTGAATTTACAAAAGATTATACCAGTGAATGGTCATAGTGAAATAAATCTCAAAGAAACATGATGGGTCAACCCATAGCTGTACCATATTGTCTGATTTTGTGTCTGCAGTAATCACTAATCAGAAGGTATATTTTAATAATGTTTGCATTGTAGTTCCTTCGATGGGACCATGGTGGGTGGTAATGGTGTTTTTTTTTTTTTTATTGCGCTTCCTTGTGAATAAGTTGTGCTACTGCCTTTTTCCCATTCCTCCTTTTGTTTCCATTAGATAACATCTTATTTCCTTCTCCCTCTCTCCCTCACCTAACCATTCTTTATTCTCACCTGTTGTTTTTCTTATGTGATAGATTTGATGGCCTTCTGGTTGCAGCTGAAATATTAGGTGTGGATTTATGTTAATTATGGTCCAACTTTCTGTTTTCAGGTAAATAGTTTAAGGAAAGAGCTGCAGCTCCTTGCATCAAGCAGACCAGTGACAATTGTGACTTCGAATGCAACAGGTAGCTTTTCTTTGTGTTTCTTATTTTATTGGCTGTTTAGCTCAATGTACCATGCTAGCAAGTAGCAAGCCTAGCACTGAAGGAGCTGGGGTAGAGAACTTGAGATAGAATTATAGAAAAGAAATGAAAAAGGAACTTTATATTTGCAATTGCCTCCGTGGACGAAGCAAAACTTCTGAACTTCCTAAATTCCAGCAAAACTGCTGATATAAATTAAAATTTAGCTGCTTGGTGTGGGTGATAGTTAAGTAATTAGAAATGGGGGAAAGACACTGATTGAGGAAGTAGTTTAAGGATGGGTCAACAGGGTGCTGCGATCTCTGATTCTCTCGTGTTTTTGTCTGGCAGCATTGCACTATACTGTTTTGTCTGGTCTGAACTTGGTGACTAAAAAATATAACATTGAAGAAAATGTGTTAGCCATTATGTAGAGGAACTAATGGTTGATTGATTGTTAACATAAAGCAGCTCTTTATGAAAGTCAGATAGTTTCTTCAAACCTAAGAAAGACAGTGTTAAGGGAGGAAAGCTGATGAAGATATGTATTTTTGCAATTTATAACTGTGGTTCTTGCAACCCTCCTCCCCTATCCTAAAAAAGAGGTTCTTTGGTTTATCCTTTGGTTGTTTTTTGACAGACTCTTGATATTCTGTAGTAATTGTAACTCCTACTCCTCTTTTAGGTTGTATGTGGTTGAGACTTGCTTAAAAATTATTTTTAATCAATATGTAATTACTTCACAAAATAGATATCCTTAGAAATAGTTGTTAAAGATTTTAGTGTTTTGGGTGGTTGGCAAAAAAGGCTCTTTTTTTATAGCATTTTGGGGCTCATATAATGGTCTAATAAAAGAGATACTTGAAGCGGTGAGCTATAGTGGGAGGTAGTTAAAGGCGAGAAAACATAGGGAATGAATCAAAGGGAGAGAGAAGCAGTGAAGATTGAAGAGTGAAGAGAGGAAAGAGGAATGAGAAATGAAAGATAATTGAGAAAAACAGAAAATTTTGGGGGGATGAAGTATTAAGTTCCCTCTTTCATAGCAAAAAGTATCTTCCAAGATTCAACTTAGGCAAATAAAAAAAAATCCTTTTAAGCAGATTTTTTGCTTCTGGTAACCACAAAGGTTTTAAAATATTATGCGTGCTACAAAACAAGAGAAATTTATATTGGAGATGTAGACCTAGCAAATTTTACCCTGATGGGAAATTGGGACCCAATAATGTGTATGAAGTGGAATTCTTCGTAGCAGAGATCAGATTTCCAACTTCTAATGAAACAAGTAGTCTGCATGTCATATCTTGTAAGGATATCTTGATGTTTTGATATGTATACATAAGAGCCAGGGACTGTAAATAGAAAGCATTTCTGTTTCTAATTGTATTTTTATTTTTGAGGATTTAGCCATACAGAAGTGCGTTATGGTCTGAAGGTGGCAATTTTTTTATGAGTTTGTGAACAAAGTTATTACCAATCGAATATCTTGGGGTCTGATAATTCTTGTGTGTGATTCCTTTTGTTTCTTTCTTGCTAATGTTATGTTTTATTACTTATTGTGAAGAGCAAATGTTATGAGTATCTACTGTCATCTCTTTTTGATTGGATGAATGAAAACAAACACTTTTTTAGAATATTTTCATGTTCAGAATTCAGATCATTGATTTGTATTTCCCTTAAAGCCAGGCATTTACTGTTTCTCCTCTCACTCTCTAGAATATATTATTAGTGCTATTTAGCATAAGGTGGTTGTATTTTAACATGTTATGTCATTTCTCTCTCTTGCTGATGGCTTTGTTTATTTCTCCATTTTGTAGGTGGCCGCCGATATGGTATAATTATTGTGATTGTAGCTGTTGGCTATGGATATGTGTGGTGGAAGGTAAAATATTTTGTGATTTATCAAAATGCTGAATTAATTGAGGTGCCTTTCTTGTAACCATTGAGTTCCCTCCTAAATAGAAGCAAATTGCAACAGGGCCACATTACTTAAGCAATTGAAGCCACAATTTTGTCTTTCTTTGTTTTATGTGTAGCATTATTGTTTTGTTTACAAAAGTGATCTAAATAATTGCCATGTGCATGTTCAGAAAATTGTTAAGCTATTGAAGTGTGAGTATAAATTAATTAAAAATGTTGCGAAAGCTGAATTAGTTGCTGGGCAGAAGCAACTCAATATTCTATCTTATTCTTGGCAAATCAACATGTATTTACTATATAGGGGTCATTTTTCTAGAGCAGCATTCTTGGTGAAGAGGTTTTATTTTCTTGGTGAACAAGCGGTCAGGTGTACCTCAGGAATAGGTTACACAAGTGATCATAATCACATCTGTGAGCAACCTAGATTTGTTACGGTAACACTGTCAATTGTTTTGTGATAAGAAATTATATTCTGGCACATCTTGCTTTAATGAGTGTTATTGTTGATTGCATCTTTTGTGCTCCTTAAAAAAAAATCTTCTGTCTGTAGAATGAAATGATTCACAATTCATTACCTAAGGTTCTTTTTTTTCTCTTCTCTCATCTCAATCAAACATGTCATTCCTCTCCTGTCTGTGTTTAGTTGTTTACTGCTCCAAAAATTATATGGTGCTTGAATCGGATGAAGCTATAATTTGTTTCAGGGACTATTATGATTTTGAGGGACTATTATGATTTTGTGACATGCTATAATTGCCCCTCTTTATCCTCTTTGCTTGTGTATATGTGTCACCTCATATATGGCTCCAGCTTTCTGACTAATCTTACAGGCAGCATGACGAAGTTCCTCACTCAGCGTTAATTTCTTTTTGAACATTGATAGGGTTGGAAAATTCCCAGCTTCATGTTTGCCACCAAGCGTGGCTTGTCAGATGCCTGCAATTCTGTTGCAAAGCAGCTTGATGATGTTTTTCTTTCACTCAGGGTAAGTTTCACAATTCCATCACTTCTCTCTTTTCTTTTCCGGATAGGAACATAGTCTTGTGTTTGTCCCTTGTTAAACTTCTGTTGATACTGAGTGTAGTCACAACTCACAAGTGTTCCCTGGATCAAAATTTTCCAATGTTTCTTTTCTTATTTATATGGTGTTATATTTATCTATATGTATTCTGTTTTCCATCTGCAGTTCTCTCAGAGAGATTCTCTTTTGAGAATTTGGAATATAAGTTGAATTTCATAATTTTTTTATTAGAGGCAGCCTTTCCAAGTTGTGCAGGAATGTTTATTTCCTGTTAGTTTTGTCGTTTCCATCTTTCCTTTTGATAGTTGAACTTGTAAGCTCATGTCATATTGGGTTTTAGATATCCTTTGAGCCTAGTTTTCCTGTTGCAGAATTTTATGATCTTATGTTAACTTCAAGTTGTGTATGTCTCATTCAGAGACCTGAGTGTTGTATGTTTTCTAAGATTGTTTCCATCCTCTATTGCTGCAGGCTACTAGAAACGAAATATCTTCCAAACTCGACGATTCAAGTACTAAATACGATGAGGTTGTTGCATCCAGTAGTACTACTAAAGACGAGGTACAGTTTAAAATCCGTCATGCAATGATAATAATGCCTTTTTTCTCGAATGCGGTGTTCAGAAACAGTTAAGCTGGTTGTATTGAGAAGTTTTGAAATCACAGAGTACTGATTTTTATATAAAAGACAACTTAGCACTCCTTCAGAAGGAAGGAGGGTTGCAGCAGACGACTACACCTTGTTTTTAAAGGCTTCATGATTCTTGCCATTATCATCATGTGCTTGCTTTAATATAGTAGCAGGACAGTCAGTGTTGTTGAGATCTAGTTTGAAATGTACTGCTGCGAATATGTGTATTCATATTCCATTTACAGCAGATAGTGTTGGTAAAAGATATTTCGCATTGCTATGCAGCTACTTCTGAATATGTTGAAGGAAATTTTCCTTTCATTTTGAATTTGTAATAGATTCTATTTCTCATTGACCTTTTTAAATTTTCAGGTAACTGGGGTACGTCAAGAGGTTTCCAAGTTTACAGTGGATCTCCAGACTGTCAATCATACAATCCGAACTCTGGTGACTGATGTTTACTCAGTGTTTTTAATTATTGGGTGAACAACTGTCTTCCTTGGTTGGGGCCCCTAAATACAATATCTGACTTATCCTTTTATAATTTTAGGAGACAAGAATGGGCAGAATTCAAGGGAAACAGGTTTGAACTTTTACATTGTTGAACGTCTGCAAATAAAATATATTACAAATTTAACATTACATCTTGTTTTACAATTATGGTCAAACCAATTTCAGGATGAGACAAACGAAGGAGTGGCAAATTTGTTACTTTGTACACTGGACGCGGAGAATAGATTTGTAGATCTTGTTCAGGCATGTTTTTGGTTGTCCCCTTCCAGTGTGTATCAAATTATCATCATATCTGAAAAAGCATTTGTTCATTTTTCTCATAATTGTACTTATACTAGTTTTTGGACCCGTTCATAATGCACGGGGAATTCTTTAGTTTATTAAGTAGTTTTTTTCAGTTCCAAATCTATTAAATGCATCATTATTAGAATACATGCATATAAAGTTCAAAGAATATAAAATGTAAAATTAAATTATTAGCTGCTGATTTAAAATTTTATGATATTGTATTCAAAACAATTATAATTGAACCTGGCTTACAACTCATGTGTTGCACCATTATGATTTATGATACCCATGCTATATCCTTGTTAATTATATTGTACAACATAAACCATCTAGAATATATTATGCTAATGTTGTTTATCATTTTCTTTAATTTACCAACGATGTAATATCGAAAAAAAAAATAGTGCTCACAAATGTAATATAACCGCGCTATATCCTTATTGTAACGTACAATATATATTATGTTAATAAAATTTTACTAAAGTTGTAATATAATTTAGGGAAATATTTACAATATATATTATGCTGTCGTGGGCTTTTTATTTGAATGTCCTTCACTGCTATTATTTCTTTGTCAATATTTATGTTTTCTTATTATAATTTCTGTTTGTTCTCTCCAAAATGTGGTTCATGTGTTCAGTGTTGTCAGTTTTTCCCTCATCTTGAGCATGGTACAGTGTGATATTGAAGGGGAAAAAAAGTTAGAGCTCCTAGAATTTTACTTCATTTTTTATTTAGTATTTCATCTAACTGATGCCACCAATTTTGAAATTGCAGGATTCTCCTTCAAATTCTTCCACACCCGCAATTGAACATCGACAAATTGCAGCCCCTTCGAGGGTATATGTTCTGTAGATGCTTTGCTGTAGATTGAATTACTTTTTTTTTTAAAAAAAAAGAATAAATTCCACAATGGGTGTGCTTGTCCGCAGAGCCTAAAGAATGCTTCTATCTCTTTTTTTCCTGGTTGGGACTTGGGAGGGATAAGAAAAGAGGTAAATAAGGATGAATGGTGTCACTGGCAGTTGGGCAAAGCAGGCATATGGTTGGGTATCCATGTTCAGTTGCTATGCTGTTAATGAGACTGGTGGAGAGAGGGGGGGAGAAACTATGTCAGGATGAATGGTGTCACTAGAAGATGTGCGAGGCATATAGTTGGGTGTCCATTTTCAGTCGCAGTGCTGTTAATGAAGCTGGTGAAGGGTGCTTGGATGTTGTATATGATGAGTTCTTTTGTGTCCGGGATCACCTTTTTATCTAATTTATCTCGCTTAAAGTAACGATTTTGTATTTCTTTCATCACATCTTAAAGGTCCTACATGAACTTTCCAGTGAAGGAGGATCATGATGTGAATGGTTTGCCTCTCTTATTTTTGCTTATGTGTTCTCTTTTTGACCATCCAAACACTTGCATACTTCATTTCTTAATACTTGCAACATTTGTATATGGCACATGAATCAAGGAGGAGGGACAGAGGGTAAAACATGGCCCATAAGCTTAAATTATAAAATAAGGCGTTCTTTGTGTAAAAAGTTTCCGAAGAGAGATATGTTGCGAGCATTGTGAAACATCCCGAAAAGGAATATGTTGCAACTTGCAAGTATTAAGAAACAGAGGAAGTACTATTATCCCTTTCACCCACCAAAACACTGAAATCAGCCCCCTCCGTCTCCCTTCTCTGTTTCCAGAGTTACATCTGTGGTACTTTTCCAATTATTATAGTAACAACTAATCACAGCTTTGCAGGCATGTCATGCAATGAGACAAAAGTTATTGTCAATTTTATAACATGATGCCATTGTTATTCAGAATATTGAGATGGATGCGTAGTAGACTAGTAGTTGACTAGAAGACAGGACGTTAAGATAGTGATGAGGGTGTAAAGTTGCACTATTTAGAGTTATTTGTCATTCTGGATGAATACCGTTGAGAAAGGGTATAGGCTATGTTTTACAGGGGCTGGTAGAATTAGAAAGCATATCACCCTAGGGCCAGACTGGCATGTGCTACTCAGGCAGTTAGTTTGGTTGACAAGGCATTTCTGTAAATGAATCCAGGCTTCAATTAAACTTTTCTTCTAAAATTACACACCTTTTTTTCTTGAATTACAGCATAAGTAGGTGTTTCTAAGTTGGGAGATTGAGGGAAGTGTTGATAAATTATGGAGCTCTTACAGTTGAAATTTATAGATACTAGTGTATATGATCTGTAGCATTTCTTTTGGGGGTTTATCATAAAAATTTCAATGTTTTTGAAGGGGGCAAACCATCATTCCATGCCCCATACTCTTTTAACCAGAAAATCATAGACGGTAAAGGGCAATATCTAGCATGATAATAGGTGTTTGCTGCTGTATGTTAGTTATGTTCTGAGCTTCTGTGTATGTGAGCTCCGGGGTTACTCTCTGTATCTTGTTAACCACTTGGATCTTGCAGACTGTGTCTCTCCCTTCAGCGTTGGAGCCTTCCTCTCCTTCAACTTCAAATGGATCTAATGAGGTGTGCTTTCATCTTCTCTGCATATCTGATGCCTACACTTATTCTAGTTCTAGCCTTTCCCATGTTCATTAATTTTTTTTCTGGTGCTTTATCATGTTCTTGCGTGTTAATGTAATGGCTGTTTGATAGAGTTGGGTGAACCTCAGCGAAAACACCAATTGCTAATGGATCCTATCAAGTGTGAAGATTGTATATACTATTGTCACATGTTGGCTTATACCTTTTTCTGCAATCTAATTGGGCCATGTTCTAAATTTCTCTACAAATTCCATGGACATTAGGGCCACTAGTCTTCCTTTGATCCAGTGAGGTCAGCAACACTTCCAAAAAGAACCAAAATTGTGAGGTAGGATTATTTCAGGGAGAAGGCTACTCACACAAACATTATGTTACTGCTCCGGCTAGGATGTTTTTCTGCCCTAAACTGCATTAGTTCTCATGGAACATAGCTAAGTACAAAACACTTGAACCAGTTTTTTTTCTCTACTGATTCAGTTCTAGCCCATTTGGGCTGATGGATGCTAGGTAATATACGGTTGTGTTCTTGACCTGGTGTTATTGTGCAGGCCAGACTGGCCTGGTGCAGGTCAATAGCCGGTCTCCTAGTTAATGGACCAAATTTGGCCGGGTCATGTGGGTTGTTACTTGTTAGTCATTAGTGTGTAAATGATGGTCGGGTCAATAGAGTAAGGTGAGAAGAGCGAGGGAGAGAGGAATGAGCACACGTAAAAGCTAAACCATACGTGATTTTCTTAACCTATCTCTTTCTTACTAGTACAAAATTATTGGCCTAATATTTGGGGGACCTGTATTGACTGTGTCTGTGTCCAATAAAGGCCATGTCTATAACGGTCTTTTCAATAATAGCCTCTTTTAAACTTAACCCACCCTCGTACCCATTTGGCTACCCTGTCCATAATCAAGGTCTAGTTGTGTTGGGTTTGCTCCAATGAGTAGGAAAATATGAACTTACCATCTTAAGTGGAAATCTTCTTATGCATTCTTGGGATGGATTTTCAGGGGTATTTCCCCACATGAAACACGGCCTAAGGGACAAACTTTAGCACTTGCTTCTTCGGAGAGACCTTAGATCCAACTAGGAACTTCAAGGAAAAACATACGAGTTGCATGTGTTTTTGCTAAGAAGATCATCACTACATGTCTATTGAGTATTGTTGTTTTCTGCTGATACATTATTCCAAAATTCAGGTTAATGGACAACACTCAAGGAATGCTAACTCAGCCTCAGGCCAGAATGTAAGTTCCTCATCTTCACTTTCCCAGTTTCTTATTCTTTGTCACAAGTCACAACCGCTCCCAACATTCGCCAATCATTTCAGGAGTTTCAAGGGGCTTCTGTAGCAGTAGAAAACATTTCCATCCCTAGGGTTTCCAATGGGACTCGCACAACAGACATCACAGAAAAGCCTCCTGGTTTGGAGTTGCCTCCAAAAAGCGCTGGCTTGCTTTCTAGAACAATTAGTGCAACACGGTACTTCAAATTCATGTAGATTGATAGTACAATTGCGCAAGTTAATATATGACCAAAAGGTTATACACAATATAGGTCCCACCGTAAGCGGTCGGGAAAAGCTTGTGGCTTTTCAATATCATATCAATGGCCGGATTCCCTTTTGACAGGGGATAACGGGTAAGATTGCAAGATTTATGTAGACTTTCTGGTCATTAAATTTTGTAGAGATTCAAACAAGTTTAGGTTTAGGATCATTCTTGGTCATGTACGACGTCGAATGCTATGGAGATCTCGAGGGGCTAGATTTCCTCTTAATAAGAAACACAGGCGTATTTATTTCTATGTTTCCCCTTTTCCGGGATGCTAAGAACCCAAAATCTGGAAAGTGCAGTACAAGAAGAAATTGAGCAGAAACGAAGAAGGATCTCCTCATAATAAGAAAACAGGCGTATTTTATGTCCATGTTACCCTTTCTCTGGGATGCTAAGAACTCAAAATCTGGAAAGTGCAGTACAAGAAGAAATTGAGCAGAAATGAAGAAGGAAGAAGAAGCAAGAGATGAACTTGGTGATGATTTTATATCTATAGACCTAGAATAACAACTGAAATTTGAAGATGCAATAATTTTCTATCTTCCTTCACAAGCTTCTCATGACTGAATTGCCTTGTACTTCCACTGTTGCGAATCATTATTCGTGAAGTTGCAAATTTGTTGCAACATTGCTTTATTTGGCAATTGGTTATCTCATATTTGTATTTCTCTCCTCGTTACATAGGTTTCTCTTCTATTGCTCCTTTGCACATGCACTTCTTGCAACTTGTGTTTTTCCTCTATATTGCAACTAATTTGGAACAGAGTAAAATTTTCCTATTGAACTCCCCCTTTATGATGAAACTCCTTGTTGGTGCTCTTACTAGTTACTACCTTCGGTGGCTTAGCTAAGGGGAAAGAGTTATGGAAACTGCCGTGGGAAGATGTGTAGATCGGGTGGAGTGAATATTGTATGCTTGGGTTTATAGATCTATGGGGTGGGTAAAACTAGAGTTGGCCATATTTGATATTATACACAACATAATCAAAATTAATGCAACACCAACATAAAGTTATTGGGAGAAGCTCAAAACTGACCCGATACATGAACATGCAATATATCATATTACTTAATTATCATCTTTCCTTCGATAAAATGAGGATTGTTATGTAATATGTCAATGCAAATTAATGCAAATTGAATGTCCTTAACTCCTTACTTAAATATGAGGACAACAAGACAACCGATTAAGATTCAAAGAGCTAGTTCCAAAATTCACTAACAATTCCAAATTATTGAAACCAATACAAGATATGTTCTATGTGGAATCAATTAGAGATCATGACAATTTATTCCACATGCCATTCAAATTCAAATTTATATTAGTCATTATTATTCTGTTATTACTTATTATGACATCGTCACTTTTATCATAAAAAATACATCATCAAAAGCCCAAAGGCCAAAACTAATCTAAGGTGGAAAAAACTCCTAACACTCTTCCAACCTCCACTAGGCGCTCATTACCCCCTTGTCGTTTGAAAAATCAAAATTGATGGCTCTTTCTTTGTAAATACCAGAGAAGCTTACTTAGTTACAGTTTGTCGTGACTCATTTGGTAACTGGATTGAAGGTCTTTAATCTATATCATTTTGCCTCAGATGCTCTTTGTAACACCCCGTATTTTTGTATACTGTTTAGTAATTATTTTTATTATCTTAGTTTATAAAAATAATTTAAAATATTTTTTTATTAAATATATTTTGTTTCTCTTATGTTGACTTTACCTTAAAAGGGGTCAAAAACAAATTCCTAGATTTACTAGGTTAAATACCAATATCTACCCTACTAGTATAAGGAGAGAGAAAGTAAAGAAAAGAAAGAAAGAAAAAAAAAGCCAAAAGAAAAGAAAAGAGTGTGCAGCTTCTACTTATTCCTCCAAAACCCACGACCACTTCATTTTCTTCAACCTTCAACCACCCCATCAAACTTACATGAAATTTTACCAAACTTCAGCAAACGTTAAGAGTTGTTCATCCATCTTCAATAGTTCTCGGTTTTTTGTGGGTTTCTCAAATAGGAGAATTTGTTCTTGGGTTGTATTTTTTCTCAGGTCGTAAATCGGATCGAAGTGGAGATTTTCGAGCTCTTTTATAGAGTAGTTTCACTTTATTACTTTCCCTAATCAAGTAAGTTACGTTCTTAAGTTTTAATTTCGTTTTTGGTTGATTATCTGAATTTGGGGTTTTTGTTAAATTAGGGTTCTTAAATAAATCGAATTGGGGGAATTCCATGATGTGAAATTGGGATAATTGGTTCATGTTTGATGTTTAACATGATTTAGTTAGCATATTTTCGAGTTCAAATAGCTAATTATTAGTTTCAAGATTTACTCTAAAATTATTGTTATATGTGGATGGTTGTTATGTCGAAATTTCTAGTATAATATCATAGTTGTTTGGTTAATAGAATTTATCAGGAATTAGTATGAGATTTAGTGTAGTATAGTGATGCTAGTCAAGTGTGGTGTTGTTATAGTTGTATTGCCAACTTGCTATTGTTGTGGTGTTCTGTTGTTATGGTATTCTGTAGTTCCTAGTTAGCTATAAGTGATGTTAGAGCTTTTTCATCTGAGCTCACAGCAAATGCAGGTTTTTATAAAAAAAAAAAAAAAAAGAAAGCAAGATAACAAGAAAAAGGTGTAACTACAGTTCTTAGCTTCTGCCATTAAATATAATTTAGGAGAGTAATGAAGTAAAATGTACCAAATTTTGGAGAATGAAATGGTTGCAGCATAGTTCATATGGAGCATGAAAGAGGAAACCAAATTTCCTACAATTTCATTTAAGAAGTCGTAGCAATTCCATGAATAAGTTTTAGTATAACAACTATACTAACTCTACCTAATCATTTATTAATGGCTTATATGTCATCCTAATGTTTATGCCTAATATCTTACACCACCATACCAACCACTTAACCAACATAATTATTATTTGATCATCCGTGTTTTAACCAGTTTGCTCAGATTACTTCCATTGACCCTGTAACCTGTTAACTTTAATTTGTGACCTCTTGGATTGAGACAAGTTGAGTTGTCTCTAATTTAGTGAAAACGTGTTAACTAGATTGTGATATCTATAGATGAATTGTGTGAAGTATAGTTGAGTTACTTATACTATATTACTATATTATATTATATTATAGATCGCGGGTTCGCAGAAGAACCTTTTTGACTTGTAATTGAGATTGGTTGGCTGTGGTTTGCTAATAAGGTAAGATTTCATACTAAGCTTGTACAGATTATTTTAGAACGGTTTTTTCACCAGGTACCCCTGAGGTTTCACGAAATGCACCAGGTACCCTCGTTGTTTGGGAAATGCACCAAATGCCCCTAAGGTTTGACTGAATTGCACTAAATGCCATTAATGATGAACGGCGTTAGACTGCCGTTAGTGCTTATTTACACAATTGCCCTAATGTTGTCTTTTTCCTCCTCTTTCTCTCTCCTCCATCCTAATTATCTCTAATTAAATCCTAATTATCTCTAATTAAACCTAATTAGTTAAATCTCCAACCATCCCACTTGCAGACCCACCCTCCTCTTTGTCCAGCCACCCCCGCACAGCCTCCCACCACCCAGCCCCAAGACCACTCCCTCCATCTTCATCTTCATCATATATCAATTTGGTGGTTGTCTTGAAGAGGGAGAATTGAGTTCTTGGCTTTGCAAATTTCGGGTTGGAAAAGTCGGGTCAAAGAAAACAAATTCGGGTCCTTTTCTGAGTAATAATACTCTATTACTTCACCTTAATCAAGTAAGATTCTTTGTCATGTTTTAATTTCAGTTTTTGGTTTAATTTCGAAATGGGGTTTTGTTAGTTTAGGGTTCTTGAGATAAATTGAATTGGGGGTTTTGATTTTAATTATTTGGGTGTGGAATTGAATGAATAGAATGTTTATTTAGGTGTTTAGTAGTTAGTTTAGATTATTGGAATGTTAAGTAAACTTGTTGTTCAAAGAGAATTGTGGTGTAATTCGTATAAATTACTGTCAGTTTCGTAAAATGCAGTTTTAAGCAGTTTTTGGGCATTTTTAGCAAAAATACTATTTCACAAAAGTTGTTCGTATCGAAATTTCACCCAAGATAGGCTCAAGAAACATATCATTTGGACTTCATAGGAGAAAGTTATCCCTATTTTAAGTTTCTGCTAAAATTAAATATAATGCATGTTATTTTCATGTAGTTAGTAGTATTTACAATTTGACTTTTGTTGACCAGTTTGACTTTTTGTTGACTTTGTTGTATTCTTTTTGGATTAAATTTAAAGTTAGTTGTTTGTAAAGGTAGTCAAGGCTCATTAACTAGGTTATGTCGTTTATGTGTAAATTATGTGAAGTATAGTCAAGTGATTTATACTATATTATATTATATTGTAGATTGCGGGTTCGTAGAATAACCTTTTTGACTTGTTATTGAGATTGGTTGACTGTGGTTTGCTAATAAGGTAAGATTTCATACTAAGCTTGTACAGATTATTTCAAAAAGTATTTCATATTGATTTGTGATTTAGATTGAGTTTGGAATCGTTTTTACGATGCTATTATGGAGCTTTTAATTGTTTTGACGATATTTATATCAAAATAATTTATGAGATTATTAAAAGGAGGAAGTTCCTCGTGAGACAAGTTTGAGATTATTAAAAGGAGGAAGTTCCTCGTGAGACAAGTTTGAGATTATTAAAAGGAGGAAGTTCCTCGTTAGACAAGTTGAGATTATGAAAAGGAGGAAGTTCCTCATTGTTACCAAGTTTTAATTAAATTGTGGGGTTGCCGGTAAAGCGGTATTCCTCGAGTATGGAAGTATGTTGAGTTAACGATGTCTCAACAATTTATTTTAGTAGTTGGGAGTATATTGATCAATACTCTTGCCATTCGTCTTCCTTCTTGATACGTTATCAAGTTAGGGGTATGCATACTAGGGACTTTGGTGTTTACCTTATCTAGTGAGCCTAGCTAGCTCATTGGATTTTTATTACTTCCTACTCACGATTTCAAAGGAGTTATATTTGAAAGTTTTACGTAATGGTTTAGAAATAAAGTAAAGTGGATTTGAATTATTGAAGGTTGTCTATTATATTCAAGTTGAATGTTTATGCAATGAAATGATTTTGTGGAATACTATGTATGTATTCCACCGCACATTGGATAGTTCAAAGTTGTTATTGGTATGAAATCTTGCTCGGCCTTTTGGGCGATATTACATGTCTTCAATGTGCGAGGGCTTGATGGTGACTAGCTTATATTGGGTGAGAGCGTTGACTTCACATAGATATAGATTTATTAAAGTTAAGACTTCCGCCGCAATAATTTAGAATTATAGTTTGTTATAGGATTGTACTAATTAATTACATTTTCTTTTAGTTGTAATAGTTAATAATTAATTTATGTATTAGTAGTAGTACCTTTCGCCTTGCTGTTATTAAATGTTTAATAACCGCGGCATAACAGCTCTTGAATTGTCCATGCTTTGTACTCTGATATGTTTTCAAAAAAAAAAAAAAAAAGGTGGAAATTCAGGGTTGTTACGATTGGTATCGAGCCAACGGTTCGAGTTTATGGCTTGAGCCTAGAGTTGAGCTTAGAATGGTCTAGAGGATGAGCCACCAGTTTAGAGCCAAGGTGTAGGGTCTTAGGTTTGCCCTAGAGGTTGTCCTTGAGTTGTGGCCTAGGATTGAGACCTAGAGTTGTGACCATCGGTTTAGTACCTATCGGGATCTCCAAATTCCTTTGTTTATTTTTTAAACTATGTTTTTAGGAGAAAATACCTCTCCCTACGTGGATTGTTCATCACCATTAAGACCACCAGCGGCCGGGGTGCGTGTTAATGATGAAGAATAATGTACGAAAGTTTTAATCATTGTTTTGATTGGAAGTTGGATCCATCCCATCTTGAGGTAGATTTTTGTGACCTACTAGGTTGTGCCTAGAGTTGTAACCTTGAGGTTGTAACCTTAAGTAAGACTAAAGAAATGAAAGTATTAAAATTTGAAAAGCCGAGGTAAGATTGAGATATGGGAAGTATGGGATTACATGTGGTTGTTGTCTATGGTAGTTGTTGTGGATCCCTCTTATGTGGAAGTTTGACTTGATAACGTCAATGAGTTTGGTAAGTGTAGAACTAGTTGAGTTCTATGTTTGATTCAAGTTTAGTTGTGCTTGCTTCCATGTTTGGAATGATTGACTAGTAAAGGTAAATCATTTCGAGTATATCCTTGTTTGGTTGTGATTTTAAGTTGGTGCATAGCCGAGAGTGTGCTATAAGTTCAAGTTTGAGTCACCTAATGCGAAATTTAGTTTCATTTGTTTTCGGGAACTCTAAGGTGACATTCCGTCTTGATATTAATCTCTATCGTCATCTATTTCATTTATCTAGCTCGTCGGTTTTTATGTTCGCATTAGGATTAATTATTATAGTGGATAACGATGAGCCTTATTCCATTCAAAGTGGCACTCCCTTTTATTTTATTTTTTATTTTATTTTTTTTTTATTTTTTTTTTGCTCTTGTGTGTCTTGTTGTGTTAGACCCACCCATCTCTCGTACTTTGTCCATCTTTTGGCATTGAGAATGTTTAGTGATTAACTACTTTATTCTTTAATTGCAAACTGATTGAGTTGCGTGATGGCATGCACGAATTGTAGTTGGTGTGAATTGTTAATTGAAAACCTTACGGGGAAGGGTTTGATTATGTCTTGGATATGCTAGTCTTGTTGACTAAATGCTATGAATTGACTTGTTAGTATATGATTGTGTGTTGAGGCTATAACGAGAGTTGAAACTCGAGTTATTAGCTCTCTTGGTCATGCCTGTAGACTTTGTTTACGTGAGTTTAAAGTAGTCTAGCGAGTCATGAGATGACTTTCTACTATAAGTTCTGGTGTTCTGTTGACTTTCATGGAGTATTCGTGGTGAAGTGCATAGCAAAAGGTAAAAGGAATTAGTCCAAGTGGGTAGGTTTCTCGTAGTATACTCATGACTAGTCAAAGTCAGCTCATATCATGTTAAGGATCAACCGTTTGACCACGGTAAAGTATTACTGTTCATTTGTCGGTGTCGGAGTCGGTTTGAGACCATTATAGAACAACTAGTAACTATCATGTACCTAGTAAGGTTATGGAGTGGTGACATATGCAAGGCATAATGTCAACTCGAGTCATGTCGATGGTGGGACGCGTAGTTCCCCGTTATGTGATTTGTTTAGTAGTAATCAAGGTCTAATAACACTAAAATGGTTAGCGAGTCTAATGTAGACTGGTTTAACGAAGAGAGTCTCTTCTCATTGAGTTTAATGTTAGGAGTATAAGTTGAAGTAATCTAAGTCTTTGGTTAAGGTCATTGCAAAGTTCTTGATTTGGGAGTCACTAACCTTAAATGACAAGCTACAAGTTCCACAGTTTCTTGCACTTGTCTAATGAAATGATTGTAGTTGTGGAGTTATAGTTATACCATGTTAATTGGTTAAGAAGCTCGAGGTAGCGTTATTTATAACTTATAACAAGCTCTCCTTTGTGTCACCCTGGGCCGTTAGACGCCCACTTAAAGTTGAACAAATCGTTTAATGTGCGTAAACTCAATTTACTTAAGTTTTGTCCGAAGAATGAGACTAAGTTATTATAGTGGTCAAAGTGTGTAATTGATTAATTTGATTAAGTTTTAAGTGAGTAAGGGTTAAGTGTATCATGTCGCAAGTCTATGACTAGTTGTTTGGGTCGAAACTAATGAATTTAATAGAAACTAAGGAAATATAGTGGACCATATCTATTTCATGAACCTTGAGAAGTGAGTTTAAGTTAACTCTTGACTTTTATGTTTAGAATGTTGAATATCGATAGGCAAGGGTAATACCACCATTATTGTTGATGGAGTTGTTAGTTTATGTGATTCACGTATCCATGCACGACTTGAAATTTTATTTCGTGAAACTATAGTATGTGAACGGTTTATGATGTGTTATGAATGTGCGATAGTTTTGAGACATGGTTCTAAAAAGGAGTTTTGTTTAAAGTAAGTTTTAGTTTCATGTAAATAGAGCATATCATTTTACGTAGTACCTTAGTAGCTCGATTTGGCCCCGTTTGGTCAACGAATAAGTTACCCTACCAAAAGGTTATGTGAGATTGTTAAATTTGTTTGTGTAGTGTGTGAAAGTGATTTAAAAACGTTTCAATTAAGGTTGTGGATTCATTCTCGAATCGATCGGAAATGGTTTTTCTACAACGGTTTGAGTGAATTTTGGAAAAGTTAAGAACACGTTTTTGAAAAAGTTTTGAAAGGGGGCAAGTCTACCACGGATTGTGAGCCTTGAAGGTCTCTCAATGGGGCTTTCTACCGCTCTATGATGTGTTTTGAGTGTTACTAAGTAATAGGAGACTTGGTGTTTAGTGAAGAATATTTGAAATCGTGTTATGTGCTTTAACTTGTCCGAGTTTCGACCTAAGTAAAGTGAATAGTTGGATGGCCGCCCCATGGTAGAGGTTTCAAGCCTCCACGCCCCCACTTGTCATGACTATGAATCAAACCAATGTCGGAGATTTTAAACTCCACCTTTGTTGTCGGGATTATGTTCAACCCCATTGTCGAGGTTCCAAGCCTCAATATATGCCTTATTATTTGGATTGATTGGATCCCCGTCAAGAAATTGCTTTAAAGTGATAGAGCTTAGCATGTTGTTACTTCGTGTCTAGAAGATCATTTGTGACATTAAGAATGATTGAACAAAGTTTTTGCAACACAAGAGTTCTATAAAAGGGTCATTTATTATTGGATTCCTAATTAAGAATCATTTTGAAAGAAAGAAAATTGGTTGTGTCCATATTCACGCGTACGGTTATTTAAGTACTCTTTGAATATAAATGCTTAGTGTGCTTTGATGTGATTGTCGTGGTGTCATTGATTACGTGAGAGTCATAAACTCCAAAACACGTGCTATGAATGTTTATGGGTTAGGACTCAGCCAAATGTTGATGCGACCATCAAAGTATTTTGTTTTGCCATTTGTGGTATGCCTTGGTGATTGTGAGTGTTATAACAACTTCAAGTTGAAGCTCTAGATGTCGACTTGTGAATTATTTTATGTTTTTTTTTAGGCGAGTACACCCAACCATGTAATGGTGAGTTCATATTGTATGAGTCTTTACTTCTATTTTTAGAAGAGAAATAGTACTCTCGGTTCGGGTTAGTTGTTGCTCCGCGAAAGCGTTAGTCTTGGATTTGGAAATGCTTTTTTGTATTGTGATTGTAACAGGTTTAGAACACCTTTTCTCATTTCGAGTTGTCAATTTTACAAAGGAAACTCCGCCGGATTTTCGAGAAAATCCTATGTTATTATTTAAAGCGCTTGTGAACCATAGTGTAGGTATGAATTGAATTCCACACTCTACGACATAGTCCAACGAGTGTGACAGTAGTGGTTCGGTTTAGCTAGACTTAGATTATTTCCCGCCGTGTCTAAGCCTTAGTAAGGGAGTTGATTCCCATATTTATCGGTCCATATGTGATCCTTGACAGGATAGTTGATTGTGTTTGTAATGTATTCCGTGTTTCTTAGTTACAACATCGTATTGGTAACTCTTCACATGGTGATAGTTGGAGTTGTAGTTGAGACTCTAGACCAATAGATCCGTAAGACCCGTAGGGTTGAGAAATGGATAGTAAAGGTTTTGTGGTCAAACCACAACACCGAGGAACTAATCGTAAGACCGAGGATGTCACGTGTTTTATGTGTCCCCATCTCTTGTTCATGTTATTGTTTGTTACGAGGGCGTAACTTCCTTTTTAGGGGGGTAGATTTTGTGCCAATTGTGTGTTTGGTGCTAAAAGTTGTTATGATTTCATATGTGATGTATACCTTAATGTGTAAAGTATACATAATTCGTGTATGATTGGAAGTTTTATGGTAAGCCTTGTAATATGTTGCATGTTTTACTTCTTATAGTATGAACATTTTTAATTGAAATGGTTGTATGTCTACAAGGGTGATCAAATCAATTGATCTATGAGGTGTTGGTTCTAGTTGTTATGGTATGAATATATTAGTTGGAATGATTGTTTGGTTATAAAAGTGATCAATTGAATTGATCTATGAGAAAGTGAATTAGTTGTCGGAGATGTTCTCCGAAATTATTTGGTTGTTGGAGATGTTATCCGGAGTGATAGTAGTTGGCTAACCTATAGCGTTCATGAAAGTTTGTTTTCGAAAACAAGAGTATAAGTTTGATCATTTGAGTAATACTTTAAGTTTCGGAATGAAAACTTATTTTAAGGGGGTAGATTGTAACACCCCGTATTTTTATACCCGTTTAGTAATTATTTGCACTAATTTATTTTAGGAAAATAGTTTTGATTTCTTTTATTAAAAATATTTTTACTAGTTTGACTTTATTTTAGAGGCGGTCAAAACAAATTCCTAGATTTACTATGTTAAATACCAATATCTATCATACTAGTATAAGGAGAGAGAAAGTAAAGAAAAAGAAAGTAAAAAAAAAAAAAAAAAAAAGAAAAGAAAGAAAGGAAAAAGAAAGAAAAGAGTGTTACTTGCATTCTTATACCTCCAAAAAAAAAAAACCCACGACACCTTCATATTCTCCATCTTCTACCTCTCTTCAACTTCTTGTTTCAATTATCAATAAAGCTACAAGATTTGCCATCAACCATCATCATACATCAACCGTCGTTCGTCCATCTTCATCATATATCAATTTGGTGGTTGTCTTGAAGAGGGAGAATTGAGTTCTTGGCTTTGCAAATTTCGGGTTGGAAAAGTCGGGTCAAAGAAAACAAATTCGGGTCCTTTTCGAGTAATAATACTCTATTACTTCACCTTAATCAAGTAAGATTCTTTGTCATGTTTTAATTTCGGTTTTTGGTTTAATTTCGAAATGGGGTTTTGTTAGTTTAGGGTTCTTGAGATAAATTGAATTGGGGGTTTTGATTTTAATTATTTGGGTGTGGAATTGAATGAATAGAATGTTTATTTAGGTGTTTAGTAGTTAGTTTAGATTATTGGAATGTTAAGTAAACTTGTTGTTCAAAGAGAATTGTGGTGTAATTCGTATAAATTCTTTGTCAGTTTCGTAAAATGCAGTTTTAAGCGGTTTTTGGGCATTTTTAGCAAAAATACTATTTCACAAAAGTTGTTCGTATCGAAATTTCACCCAAGATAGGCTCAAGAAACATATCATTTGGACTTCATAGGAGAAAGTTATCCCTATTTTAAGTTTCTGCTAAAATTAAATATAATGCATGTTATTTTCATGTAGTTAGTAGTATTTACAATTTGACTTTTGTTGACCAGTTTGACTTTTGTTGACTTTGTTGTATTCTTTTTGGATTAAATTTAAAGTTAGTTGTTTGTAAAGGTAGTCGAGGCTCATTAACTAGGTTATGTCGTTTATGTGTAAATTATGTGAAGTATAGTCAAGTGATTTATACTATATTATATTATATTGTAGATTGCGGGTTCGTAGAATAACCTTTTTGACTTGTTATTGAGATTGGTTGGTGTGGTTTGCTAATAAGGTAAGATTTCATACTAAGCTTGTACGATTATTTCAAAAAGTATTTCATATTGACTTGTGATTTAGATTGAGTTTGGAATCGTTTTTACGATGCTATTATGGAGCTTTTAATTGTTTTGACGATATTTATATCAAAATAATTTATGAGATTATTAAAAGGAGGAAGTTCCTCGTGAGACAAGTTTGAGATTATTAAAAGGAGGAAGTTCCTCGTGAGACAAGTTTGAGATTATTAAAAGGAGGAAGTTCCTCGTTAGACAAGTTGAGATTATGAAAAGGAGGAAGTTCCTCATTGTTACCAAGTTTTAATTAAATTGTGGGGTTGCCGGTAAGCGGTATTCCTCGAGTATGGAAGTATGTTGAGTTAACAGTGTCTCAACAATTTATTTTAGTAGTTGGGAGTATATTGATCAATACTCTTGCCATTCGTCTTCCTTCTTGATACGTTATCAAGTTAGGGGTATGCATACTAGGGACTTTGGTGTTTACCTTATCTAGTGAGCCTAGCTAGCTCATTGGATTTTTATTACTTCCTACTCACAGATTTCAAAGGAGTTATATTTGAAAGTTTTACAGAATGGTTTAGAAATAAAGTAAAGTGGATTTGAATTATTGAAGGTTGTCTATTATATTCAAGTTGAATGTTGTACAGGTGAAATGATTTTGTGGAATACTATGTATGTATTCCACCTGCACATTGGATAGTTCAAAGTTGTTATTGGTATGAAATCTTGCTCAGCCTTTTGGCTGATATTACATGTCTTCAATGTGCAGGGCTTGATGGTGACTAGCTTATATTGGGTGAGAGCGTTGACTTCACATAGATATAGATTTATTAAAGTTAAGACTTCCGCTGCAATAATTTAGAATTATAGTTTGTTATAGGATTGTATTAATTAATTACATTTTCTTTTAGTTGTAATAGTTAATAATTAATTTATGTATTAGTAGTAGTACCTTTCGCCTTGCTGTTATTAAATGTTTAATAACCGCGGCATAACAGCTCTTGAATTGTCCATGCTTTGTACTCTGATATGTTTTCAAAAAAAAAAAAAAAAAGGTGGAAATTCAGGGTTGTTACAGCTCCGGTGAATGACTGGCGAAGGTTTCTGGTGTTCGGAGGGCGGCAGTGCACCGGGGGTGGTGCGCACAGTGGTGGTGGTGTGGTGGCGCCGTGAGAGGAGTGAAGAGACTAATGGGTCCACTGGTCTGAAGGGCAGCAAATCAAAGGGAAGAGGAGGAAGACTCCAAATGATTCAGAAGATGATGGTAATGAAGGGAGGGTTGGGATTTGGGGTGATTTTTGGAGAAAAATTTGGGGTGATGCTTCAGAATTTTGGTTTGAATTGTTAGGAGGGTTGGGATTTTAGAATTTCGAGGTCAAACTAGTAAGAATCAAAGAGATTAAGCACAGATTCGACCTCCATTAATGGTGGCTAGTTCTTGGGGGTAGGAGAGAGAAAATTCTAGGGGAGGGGAAGGGGAGGAAGGAGGGAGGAGAGAGAAAGAGGAGGAAGAAGACAACATTTAGGCAATTGTGTAAATAAGCACTAACGGTAGTTTAACGCCGTTCATCATTAATGGCATTTGGTGCAATTCAGTCAAACCTTAGGGGCATTTGGTGCATTTCCCAAACAACGAGGGTATCTGGTGCATTTCGTGAAATCTCAGGGGTACCTGGTGAAAAAACCGATTTCAGAAAGTATTTCATATTGATTTGTGATTTATATTGAGTTTGGAATCGTTTTTACGATGCTATTATGGAGTTTTTAATTGTTTTGACGATATTTATATTAAAATAATTTATGAGATTATTAAGAGGAGGAAGTTCCTCGTGAGACAAGTTTGAGATTATTAAAAGGAGGAAGTTCCTCGTGAGACAAGTTGAGATTATGAAAAGGAGGAAGTTCCTCATTGTTACCAAGTTTTAATTAAATTGTGGGGGTTGACGGTAAGCGGTATTCCTCGAGTATGGAAGTATGTTGAGTTAACAGTGTCTCAACAATTTATTTTAGTAGTTGGGAGTATATTGATCAATACTCTTGTCATTCGTCTTCCTTCTTGATATGTTATCAAGTTAGGGGTATGCATACTAGGAACTTTGGTGTTTACCTTATCTAGTGAGCCTAGCTAGCTCATTGGATTTTTATTACTTCCTGCTCACAGATTTCAAAGGAGTTATACTTAAAAGTTTTACAGAATGGTTTAGAAATCAAGTAAAGTGGATTTGAATTATTGAAGGTTGTATATTATATTCAAGTTGAATGTTGTACAAGTGAAATGATTTTGTGGAATGCTATATATGTATTCCACCTCCACATTGGATAGTTCAAAGTTGTTATTGGTATGAAATCTTGCTCAGTCTTTTGGCTGATATTACATGTCTTCAATGTGCAGGGCTTGGTGGTGACTAACTTATATTGGGTGAGAGCGTTGACTTCACTTAGATGTAGATTTATTAAAGTTAAGACTTCCGCTGCAATGGTTTTGAATTATGGTTTGTTATAGGAGTGTATTAATTAATTACATTTCCTTTTAGTTGTAATAGTTAATAATGGATTTATGTATTAGTAGTAATATCTTTCGCCTTGCGGTTATTAAATGTTTAATAATCGCGGCATAACAACTCTTGAATTGTCCATGTTTTGTACTCTGTTATGTTTTCTAAGGAAAATGGAAATTCAGGGTTGTTACACTCTTGAAGCAGAATTAAAAGCTATCAACCTTGCCCTTAAGTGGATTCATAACAGGAAATGGAACTCGTGCATACTGCATCTTGGCAGTCAGAGCTTTCAACCAAGAGTCTCACCTCAAAAGAAATTTACATGATCTAGTTAATGATTGCAAGGAGTCACTCCACAAGTTACCTCACATCACTTTGCAACATGAAAGAAGAGAAGCAAACAAGCCAGCGGAAACACTCGCTAGATCAGGAAAAGGGGAGATTGAGGACTTCAACCAACTGTTCTCCTCCGGATTGTATGAAACTATTATTATTTGACAAATAGGCTTGTAGTAGTTCAAACTTAAATTTTATCCCTCCTTCACAAGAAACGACCAGCGTTGTAGCAAACTTAATTATTATCTAATATTGCATTGCTCCTATCCCACCAAAAAAAATATACGAATTTCAAAACTAACTTTGTTAAAAAAGTAACTCATCTTGGACTGACTGGCCGGGACAATCCTAACTATAAGACCATAAGTTTCAGTCCAAACGCGGAAGAATCGGCCATAGTCAATTTAGGGTTTTTGGAACTTAAACCATATCAGACAAAAAACACATTTCTGGCCTAAATGCATTACTCAAAGCCTTGAAAAATTGCCTAAACATCAGGTTGGCCTGTTTGGGCCAGGCTCATAATCATGAGCTCTACCAGGCATTCAGTTTGGGGAATGGTTATTCACCGCAATGGCTTATAATTAGCGGGGTACCTCGGCTCCAAATTCCTTTCCCGCCATTTCTACCCCTTCCACTCTTTTCCAATTTCCTACTCCACACCACACTAGATTTTAGAGAAAGAAATAGAGAGAGAATTTGCCGGAGAAAATGGAAATTCTGAGATCTCAGAAAAAAAATCTTCTTCCGACGAAATCGCCGTCGTTTCTACTCTCACGCTTTACAACTCTCCTCCTCAATTGGAAGTTCGTCTCAAAAATGACTGGGGTTTGTGATATGATCTGATAAATTGAAGACTAAGTGAGGTTTGGAGTAGGAATTTTTATTAGTAAGGGTATTTTGTGTGACATTTAGAAAGTTTAGAAGTACAATGTGAATAGTTCAAAAAGGCCGGGTACAACGTAGAATTTCGAAAAACACAGGGGCACTACGTAGAAAAACCCGAAATTTAAAGATGCAATAATTTTCTATCTTCCTTCACAACCTTCTCATGACTGAATTGCCTTGTATTTTCACTGTTCCAAATCAGTTATTCAAGGTCATACTCTACGCAAATTAGATCCTGGAATGGGGAGTAGGATGAGCATCCTACACCTTCCCTAAGTGACGTCGTTTTATTAGTTTTAGGAGAGCCAAACATTTGGCTGACTTTTGGCAGTATTTTGAAAGTGGGCCAGCTCTCCCATTTTTGAAAGTGGGCCAGCAATATTTTTGATGTACAAATGCATATGGTTTGTTGTACAATAATATACGAGTGTACATTTTGTATTTTTTCAGTGATCAAAGTAATGACCATCAATGTACATTGTGATTTATCCTTATTGCGTTGGTTGTACCTTTTTTTGATTACTAGCTCTACCTATAGTTGCATTTCATATTGAATTGTACATATTGAATTTCATCAGTGAACAAACATCAACACACCAGTGTACAAAGAAATAAAGATTGCAAATTACTCACTTGACATCAGTTTCAGGAATTGGGTTACTTTCTGTCATTGTACATTTTGATTTTGTTAATGAACAACCACGAAGCCAAGAATGTCTAAAAAACATAATAGAATAAAAGTATTCATTTGGCATCCTAGTTACAACAATGTAAATAACAAGAATGTACAAACAAACATCCCAGTAATGTACAATCAATTTCACTTAATGTACAACAATGTAAATAATAAGAAGTCATCAAATCAGTTATTAAATGGTGAAACAAGAATCACGAATCTTTTTTGAATTTTCTACACGTACACCTGGAAGTAAGGGAATGTACGTTGGTCAAATCAATTACTTTTTGCGTGTTCGTTAGGTGCGTTTTATTACCTTTGCGCTTGCGTTTTGGAGCTGGTGTAGGATGCTCATCCTACACCTCATACCAACATCTACGGATTGCATACTCTAAGCTTATTTTTAATTTTGAAAAAAAATCACGCGTTTGATTGATTCACATGGTTGAGTCAAGGCACGAAATTCAACCAGCCTTCTTCTCACCATCATGTCATTTTGGACTTTTAGTTTAGTTTATTAAATGATTGCATATAAAAAATACAGATCCTATCAAAATCAATGGAATAAGTTAATGGCTGAAGCAATGACGTGTAAATACATAGCCCTTATAATTAATAATAAAAATAAATAAAAATGTAGATAATTCTTAACTCGTTTGCCTATATAAACAGCCTATTCCCCACCAAAGTACTTCCCCCCTCCTCCTCTCTTCTTCCTTAGCAATCAATTCGAATCACAATTTCTTTCTCTTTCATACCCTTCTGCAGTCTGCATCGGGTATGTTCTCCTTGAATCATTTTTTATGTTCGCATTTTAAATACTTCCTCCGTTTTTTTTTACTCGCAACACTTTTTCTTTTCATCAACTCCAATTTTTTATTACAAGTTCATCTAAATGTTGTAAGTCCAAATAAATGTTCTTGGAAAATAACTCATTTGAGAATTTATCAATTTAGAGTAGTATCCAACAAAAAAAAATTGATTTTAAAAATGGGTTTTGCCTTTGCTGAGAGAAAATTTTCAAGGATTATTTTTGTTTCTATGTCTTTTTTGCTTGATTTTTGGTATCCATATTCGAACTTTTTTTCTGCCACATTGATTAATGATTTAGAGAATATTTAGCATAGTTGGTTTACACAAAGACGGATGTATTGTAAGTTAAAATGTCACCTGAAAATAAACGTGACCCTTTACTATTGATGAGACATATTTGAGAATTTGCCATAGTTAGTACTTCCTCCGTTCCAAAATAAGTGAAACACTTCTCTCGTTTACGTGAGAGTTTTTTAAGACAAGTGTTTCACTTATTTTGAAACGGAGGAAGTATTACTAAAATTAACGTTTTTTATTTGATCGGACTGTTTAAAAAGGAAATGGTTTGTGAATCCAAAACTATCAACTTTTTTGTCATATTAATTAGCCACTAATATCAATATAATTAGCCACTGTTATATCTATTATTCCAATAATTATCAACTAATTAAATTGACGAGAATGTGGAGCATGAACCATTTTTATGATACTCTTTTCTGTGATTTCTATCTTAATAATAAGAGTCGTGTGATCTGTCTTTTTTTCCACAGCTTAAAAACAAATGGCATACGAGGATCGATACGTGCAAGCTCCAAAATATGATTGTCTTTTGTTTGGTGAGGATTGCATTTTCAAATGCTTACAATTGTTACAAATTTAAAAAAAGCTTAGAAAACTTAAAAAAACGCCAAAAATGTGAAAGATGGCAACTTACTACGCCGTCCCGCGGATTAAAAAAAGCAACATTTTCTGGAATTCCCTTTTTAAATTTAATTTGTAGGCTGATATTTACAATTTTATGGCAAAACTTTGTAAAAAAATTATATGGACCTGGTCCATATTAGATTAGTGTGGACATAGTGTTAATTTATGTGATTTATCAAAAAAAGATCATTGTACATAAAAAAATAAGATATAAAAGAAGTAGATATAGATTCTAAAAGGGTAACTATGTAAGAAAAAAAAGTTACTATGTCACAAAGTGAAAATTTCATTATGAGTAATGTAAGAAAGAGTGACCGTATAAAAAAAATATCACTATGTTAAAATATAACATATTAGTGTTAATTTAGATTTTAAAAGTTTACTATATGAAAAAAGTGTCACTATGTCGTATAGGTTTTTGGTCTACAATAATATTAGTGTGGTCCAGGTCCACACAAGACTAGCTCCAAAACTTTAATCTTTAATGAAGTACACGCAATCAACAATAACTAAAAGTTGCTAGTTGCTTTATCTAGAAATTATTTTGAGATGAGTTTAATAAGATTATACACGCATGATTGTAAGGGTGTTTATGGGTTGTTAATCGTCCCGAAACCACATTTTTGTTCACACAAGAGTCAAGACTAGCTCTAAAACTTTAACCTTTAATGAAGTACACGTAATCAACAATAACTAAAAGTTGTTAGTTGATATATCTAAAAATTATTTTGAGATGAGTTTAATAAGATTATACATACATGATTGTAAGGGTGTTTATGGGTTGTTAACCGTCCCAAAACCACATTTCGGTTCGGTAACTGAAAATTTCGATTCACCATATTTTTGAATCGTAACCGTAACCGTTCAAAGTGGTTAATCGGTTTTTATGTACGGTTTTCCAGTTAACCATTAACCATTACTCAAATTTTATTAGTATTTTATTTTATTTATTTCATATTTGTTCTTTTTTATATTTGCACAATTTGTTTTTTCACGTTTGTCGTCGACTTCTTTGACAATGTAATAATGTATACATTCAAACAAATAAAAATAATAATCAAGTGACATATAAAGACAAGAGTTAGTGAATAAAAAAAGTCGGTTTAACCTCATTTTTCATGAGAAATAAATCTAATACATATAGTTTATGCTTGTATTGGCAGATCTAGATGACACTTTATATCCTCTTAGCTCCGGGTTGGCAAAAGGAGTCCTCAAGAACATTCATGGTTGGTTATTTGTCAATCCTTTATTATAATAAAATTATTTAGGTTATATTTACTTTTTGGATGTTGATTTATGGTGAAAATATATATTTCTTACTTTTTACATTTTTTTCAAATTTCCTACTTGCTTAGACTACATGGTTGAAAAACTAGGCATCGACAGGAGTAAGCTTGATGATTTGTCTAACCTTTTATACAAAAACTACGGCACAACAATGGCTGGTCTTAGGGTATGTTTATATATACACGTCAGATGTTTGTATTACATAAGACTTTATGACTTTCTCATAGATTACTAATTAATTATATGAATGAATGTATGTCTATTTTGCAGGCAATTGGCTATGATTTTGACTACGATGAATATCATAGGTGTGCAACTTGCTTTTATTTTCTTTCTATTATAAAAGTATTTGCTAATCATTTACTAAAATAACTAAAATTAGTATAACCTCAAAAACTATATTAAACTTAACTGAAGCATATAATATATAATGCCTTTGAAATTTCGAATTTTACAGTTTTGTTCATGGGAAGTTGCCTTATGAACACCTCAAACCGGACCCAGTTTTAAAGAGTCTTTTATTGAGCTTGCCTTTTCGTAAAGTTGTAAGTAACATGTACTTAATTTCTATTTATTTAAGCTCAACATATCCATTTCCATCACTTTTAATATAATTATGTTAACATCTCTACATATTTATGCATAGATATTTACAAATGCGGACAAGATCCACGCGGTTGAGGTGCTAAGCAAGCTCGGATTAGAGGATTGTTTCGAGGGTATTATTTGTTTCGAAACTTTGAACCCAACCCACAAAAATTTTGCTTCTGAAGATGACGATGATATTGCGTTTGTGGGATCAAAGCCTATGGTTTCCAACATCAACAAAACTAATGATATTAATAACACTCAAATTTTTGACATAATTAGTCATTTTGCTAATCAAAATGTTGCCACAACATTGCCTAAGACACCCATCGTTTGTAAACCTTCAGAATACGCAATTGAACAAGCACTTAAGATAGCCAATTTGGACCCTCATAGAACAGTAAGTTTTATATACTACATAATCTTATCAGTTAATCCTTTCACCTCATATTTGGAATTTTATACCAATGATTGGAATATGTTTATCTTCCTTTTCAGATATTCTTTGATGATAGTGTCAGAAATATATTGGCTGGAAAACGTGTGGGTCTTGACACCGTACTGGTAGGCATTTCTATAATCTTGTACAGCTGCGCTGCATATTTTTTTTTTGGAAAATAATTTGTTGAAGATTTCTGGTTCATCTCATAAATATTTTAGCTGAAAAGTGGGCCCCCACTTCTCTTGTTGTTATCTAATTATAATTGGGAAAATAATGTGGTAAATGTACATAGGTGGGTACTTCTCATAGGCCAAAAGGAGGTGCTGATTATGCATTAGAGAGCATCCACAATCTAAGGGAAGCATTACCAGAGCTTTGGGAAGCTGATGTGAGGGCTGAAGTTTACTGTGAGAAAATATCAAGAGAAACATCCGTCATTGCTTAAAATAATTCTTACCTAGTTCCAAAATAAGTGAAACATTTGTCTAAAAAAGCTCACATAAATGAGAGAAGTGTTTCACTTATTTTGGAACGAAGAAAGTATTACTACCTCGTCCAAATTTTGTTTTCTACTTCTACTTCCAACACACGAAGTAGAAGCAAAATGGCACGAATAAATAAATTATTCGAAAGAAGCTGGTTAAATGTTCAGAGAGCATCATCTAGTAGGACACCCTGTACAGTTTTCTGTCATAAATTGATGAGATATGTACAGTTTCTCTCATGTATTTAACTATTTATGCTCCAATTCCAATTATTTTGGCATGATGTCATTCTTTTTAGATACTAGCATGCATGCAGTCCCCACATTCAGGTTTCTTTCATTGGCTTAATTCTTCTTCCGGTACCACTGGAGTTCATAAGCCAGTTGGCATTTCGAAGTCATTACATAAAAACATTACCCTACCATCTTAAATTTAAAAAGAAAAGAAAAGGTATAACATAACCCTACAAAAAGATTATAATTTCATTTAGGTTATTCAGCTTCAAGTAAAACAAATAGGTCTTTGTTAATACTATATAAAAATGTGGGTTGCTTGCGATTGAGTAAATGACAAAAAATATTGACCATATTGCATTTTTTTTTTGGCAATAATATAGATAAGACCATATTGCATTGTAATGTGATTAATGACAATATGAAATTATTAAAAGAGACATCTATCCTATAAAGATCTTGTATGGAAAGGATAGCATCAAAAAGTCATATGCGCATGCAGTGGCAGATCCAGGATTTTGAGAATGGTTGGTCACTCTAGGTAGCACGGAAAAGAATTTGGGGACGGATACGGGTACGGGGATGGAAAACGCCAAAATCATTATTTCTAAAAACGGGTACGACATGGATTCGGCTAAAAGAAAAACAATTTAATTAAATTAAAATCCTTATATAAGTATTTTAATATAAAAAAAAAGAACAACGACTAAGTTTAATGTTTCTAAAATGAAAAATAAACACATAAATTCACTCAGTCACTCAGTGCCTCTAAACAAAAAAAAAGGCAAAAAAAAACACATCCAACTAACAATACAACAATTCAACACAACACTACAACAATTCAACAAATTAGAGGAGAGACAAATAAACTGAAAAATAAGAACATATTAAAACACAAGAAATACAACATAATTAAAAATAAAAACATATTAGAACCGACAACCTCTAAACAAAAACCAAAATCCTAGATCTAAATGAGGATAAAGACTTAGGCCCTGTTTTTTTTTTTGTGTTTGCACCCGGTTCACCCTTCGGGCTACATCCGGATCGAGGCCTAGTTCGGGGTGGTTAGGTTCCATTCCTCTCCCAAGGGTGTTGCGGGGATTCGAACACGGGTCCGTCCTACCAAAGCCAGTCCCCATCACCACTGGGCCAACACTTACTTGGTAAACTTAGGCCCTGTTTGGCAATAGCGTTTGAGGTATGAGGTAGCAGGTAGCGGTTGGACAAGATCAAAACGCTACTTAAGTAAATTATGGGTGTTTGGTAAGGTTGTGGTTGTAGTAGCGGGTAGCGATTGGAGTAGATTATGGGTAGCGGTTGTAAAACGTTACTACAAGTAACGTTTGAGATTTTTAGGTAGCGGTACGAGTCTAGCAAATAAACACTATATAATAACATAAGGTAGAAATGTTAACCAATATTTTTAATTTCTTTTTTCTGTTTATTAATTGCTTTATTTTATGGCAATTCATTGCTTTTTCTTAACAATAGCAAGGATATGATTTAAATATTTATTTTAAAGATAAGATATAACTAATATTTCACATTATTTTGTACTCCTCATTCCACAAGCATTTTAACTAAAATAGGTAATATAAAATTTTTTAGGGTTGAATATTGTCTTAAACTTATACATTTCCTTGAGCAAGTATACTCTTTTTTGTGTAAGTTCTTTGAAAAAATAAATATTAAATTTAACTATTGAATGAGCATATGAAATTGTTGTGGTTCATTTTATATTAGAATAAATCTCATTTATATTGTTTTTTTCAATTTCAACAGCTACTTTTGCCAAACACTTCTAATTAAATAATTACTTTAATCGCTAATCGCTAACAGCTTCTAGTAGACCGCTAGCGTACCCCCAACTTCCTACTATTACCCCTAAAGTAATTTTACTTCTAAAACCGCTGGTTTTGCCAAACATGCCCTTAGTATGTGACTGAGTTACTAGAACCGGCGACGCAACGGCAAGGCACCGCCGATGACGGTTGACCATGTTTGAACATGAAACTAGAAATTTCCATTCAAACCCATCATCCCATATTAAAGCAACCCAGCTACAAATTTTGCATATATTCAACTGTATTAGAGCTTGAATAGCAACTTCCAAAACCCAGTTCATCACAAAAACACACCGATTAAAGTTGCAATTAACCAAAACATATCAATCCATAAAATAAATTAAGGTCTAAAAACTTGATCTACGCTATCATTAACACAATAATGAGTCTTCATTGGTCACTAAAATTACAATTTTTATTTGGCCGGCGAGGCGAGTTCAGTGGCCGGGGAGTGATGGAGTACTTGTTGGGGCGTTAGGTTGTGGCGAGGGGGAGAGAGAAACTGAGGGAGTGAGGGGTTAGGGTTAGGGTTAGGGTTTGGTTTGTAAATGTCGGGATAGAAGCTTAACGCATGAAGTGAAGTGAAGAATTGATTTTTTTTTATATTGGTTGGTCACGTGACCAACCAGGACTAAGCCTGCATCCGCCACTAGTTATTCGTGAAGTTGCAAATTTGTTGCAACATTGCTTTATTTGGCGATTGGTTATGTCATATCTGTATTTCTCTCCTCATTACATAGGTTTCTCTTTTATTGCTCCTCTTCACATGCACTTCTTGCAACTTGTATTTTTCCGCTATGTTGCAACTAATTTGGAACAGAGTAAAACTTTCCTATTGAACTTCCCCTTAAGTTAAAACTCCTTGTTGGTGCTCTTACTACCTTCGGTGGCCTAGCCAAGGGGAAAGAGTTATAGAAACTGCCGTGGGAAGATGTGCAGATCGGGTGGGCTGAATATTGTATGATTGGGGTTATAGATTTATGGGGTGGGTAAAATTAGTATTGACCATATTTAATATTACATGACAACACGATCAAAATTAACGCAACACTAACACAAAGTTATTGTGAGAAGCTCAAAACTGACACGACACATACACAAATCCAAATCGAACATGCAATATATCATTTTACTTAATTATCGTATTTTTTTCAATAAAATGAGGATAGTTATGTAATATGTCAATGCAAACTGAATGTCCTTGTTTAGGGATGAGCACAATGAGACACCCGATTAAAATTCAAAGAGCTAGTTCCAAAATCCACTGACAATTCCACGTGCCATTCAATTTCAAATCTGTATTAGTCATTATTCTTCTATTATTACTTATTATAATACCATCACTTTTGTCATAAAAACACATCATCAAAAGCCCAAAGGCCAAAACCAACCTAAGGTGGGAAAAACTCCTAACACTCTTCCAACCTCCACTTGGCCTCTCTCTACCCGTGGTTGTTTGAAAAATCAACATTGATGGCTCTTTCTTTCTAAATACCAAAGAAGCTTACTTAGTTGCAGTTTGTCGTGACTCCTTTGGTAACTGGATTGAAGGTCTTCAATCTGCATCCTTTGCCTCGGATGCTCTTGAAGCGGAATTAAAAGTTGTATACCTTGCCTTTAAATGGATTCATAATAGGAAATGGAACTCGTGCATCGTCTCCACAATTTGCATCTTGGCAGTTAGAGCTATCAACCAAGAGTCTCACCTCAAAAGTACTCCCTCTGTTTTTTTTATCTTTCTCACTTGGAATCTTAGCACTATTCATACTTAGAGAGAATCTTCTCAATTTTTTTCAATTTATAAGAAACAATATAGTCACGTGGGGTCTTGTTTGATTCGTCTCAATTAGTACATTATTAATATTCAACCGTTATAATTTTTACTAATATATAATGAAAGATATTTAAGTTCAAAGAGGTCCATTAAGAGATGCGCACAGGAAAGTGAGAATGATAAAAAAAAACAGAGGGAGTAATTTATATGATCTAGTTAATGATTGCAAGGAGCCACTCCACAAGTTACCCGACGTTACTTTGCAACATGAAAGAAGAGAAGTAAACAAACTAGGTTCGTAAAAGGTATGTTTGAGGGCTTCAACAAACTTTGTTTTTTGTCAAACCCTCCTCCAGATTATATGACAAATCAGCTTGAAGTAGTTCAAACTTAAAATTTGTCCCTCCTTCAAAAGAAACGGTCGACATTATAACAAACTTAATTATTATCTAATATTGCATTGCTCCTATCCTACGGTCCTACCAAAAAAAAGTTATACGAGCTTCAAAACTAATTTTTGCCCAAAAAGTATCTCATTTTGGATTGACAGGTCAGAACAATTCTAACTATAAGACCATAACTTTTAGTCTAAACGCGCAAAGATTCGGCCGGAGTCGATTTAGGATTTTTGGAACTTTAAACCAAATCAGACAAAAAACACATTTCTTAGTGCATTACTCAAAGGCTGAAAAAATTGCCTAAACATCAGGCTGGCTTGTTTGGGCCAGGCTCATGATCATGACTCATGAGCTCTACCAGGCATTCAGTTTGGGGAATGGTTTTCACCGCGTACCTAATCTCTATTATATAAGGCAACACATGAGGACACCAAAAATAGAAAAAGAAAAAAAAGAGATAACTAACTTCTTTATTTAAGAAAAAAAAAAGGGAAAAAAGAAAAAAAAAATACCATATTTAAACTGAACATCAGTTTTTTGAAAAAATAAAATATAAAGACAGTTCGTACGCATTATAAGACTAGTGGCTTATAACTAGCGGGCTCAATACTTTCCCGCCATTTCTACCCTTTCCACTCTTTTGAGACCAACACTGGCGCCAAACCCTCATTTTCCATTTTCCTACTCCACACCACACTAGACTTTAGAGAGAGAGAGAGAGAGAGAGAGAGAGAGAGAAAGAGAAAGAGAAAGAGAAAGACAAAGAAATAGAGAGAGATTTCGCCGGAGAAAATGGAAATTCTGAGATCTCAGAAAAAATCTTCTTCCGACGAAATCGCCGTCGTTTCTACTCTCCCGCTTTACCGCTCTCCTCCTCAATTGGAAGTTCGTCTCGAAGATTTCGAACTCTTCGCCATTGATCGTCTCCGAGGTTTCTCTCTCTTCACTTTGGTTGATTCTTCAAAACTTTTATATCGCAATTGATTGTTCATTTTTACGCCGTGCAATTTTACTATAAACTTCGAAAACCTAGGGTTTCTTCAAATTGTTGCTAATCGATTATTGATTCGTATTTTTTTTGTTTGAATTGGAACGATAGTACTCAAGGGAATTTCCGACGGACTTTCTCGAGGAAAGAAGCCTGATGAAATCGAAAAATTGGTAAACGTTTTGTTAATTTTAGCTACATAGTTCAATCTAATTCGCTGTTGAATTTCTTTGATTATTACGTCTATTATTGCTGTTAGGTTTAATTTTAGAGTAACTTTGGTTGATTAGGTGAGCGATTTATTGAAAACACACATGAGACACTCTCAGGCTTCGGAGGCTATGAACAAGGATATCATCTCTCACTTTGTTCTCCGCCTTGTTTATTGCAGGACGTAATAATTCCTTTAAATTTCTTCATATTTCTCATGTACACGCTATTTTTAATGTTAATTACGTACTCTTGGTTTATTATCTTGTTGTTTTGATGATTTTCTTATCATATATTTGGTTTAATCAGGGAGGAATTAAGAAAATGGTTCTTGTCAATGGAAACAACTCTTTTCCGGTATCGATACAAGCTTGAGAGCTTAGAAAGTCAGGTATGTATACAGAAATATATTGTAGCTGAACTTGAAGCTCTTATCCGTGTTTTGTAATTACTAGCTTTATGATGATGTTGTTCTGAAAACTTTTGTGTCTAGAGGGCTCTACTAGCGGAGTTCAATCTTCCTTGCAAAGTTGTCAGCAATGCAGAATTTGAGGTGATTTATATTTAGTTGAGCACTTTTTTTTTTACAAGAAATGGCCTACATGAGTTTTTGTATTATGTACAGTGGTGTTTTCCGTAAGATGCTAGGACTGATTCCTAATTGTAATGTTATACTAGAGTGTGAAGGAGAAGCTATCGCAAGTTGCAAGATCTATTGGGCAGCCTTTGACCAGCGGTAAGTTTATCGAGTATTAGATGAATTTTGATGCTATATTAGTTGTTGTTTCATATGTAAAAATTATTGTATGTTTGAATCTATTTACTAGAGGTTGATCTGCTCACTTGTTAAACAGAAAGTGTTGTATGCAATACTGTTTCTCTTTCCTTACCCCGCTAATTATATTCCTATTGTTGCATGTTTATTTTGTAATGCAATCTAATTATCTTTTTTTCGTTTGTTCTGCAGCCGATGTCACATTCTACAAGGTTAGCTAAATGCTATTAATCTGTGTGATCTTCCTTGTCCTAAAAGCAAGTTTTCCTAGTAAAGGGATATTTCTTACTGTCTATTCTACTAATGGAAATGTAATACATGGTATTTGGTCAAGAGGAAACACAGTTCAGGCCATTCTTCTCTTGGCTGTGCCACTTGTGTCTTTCATCTGTTGCTTGTCAAACATGCATATTAAATGATACTCAGAGAACTTAGTGATTTATCAAATGACGTCTCATGTGCTCATTGCTAATTATTATGCTGAATGAAGGTGCCATTTGAAGAAGTTCCTGAACTTGTTGCTGGGCGCAGAGTTTACATCCATAAAGGGCATGCCTATGTTGCTATGAATCAGGTGAGAAATAGTGGTGTTAGCTGGTTGTTTTTTGTTTCTTTTTTCTTTCTTGAGATATGATCTAAGCTAGTCTATTCTAGTAGAGCTGATCCGTATCTGCTGTGTAGGTTGTTTCTCTTGTTGTCACACAATTTCGCAGCAATTTATCAAAAGCGCTAATACTTACAAATAGGTTAGTTGGTCCATTTTGGTGTTTGAACTTTTTCTTTATTGCAATCTGATAGCTGTGTTTGTGTATCTGCTAAACAATAGACGACCAGAAGTAGGAAGGATACTGGACTGCTTGCTTTACTTGTTGCAGTTTCAGTAGTTTATGGTCTATTGAAATAGTATCGTGTACGTTATTTTTGTTCTAGACCACTAGATTGTATTACTAGCGGATCTATTCCTGACTTCTTGTAAGCTAAATGTTGCTCATTATGGTGAACAACTTTGTTATCCATGTTACTACATTTTCAAATGTTATTTTTATTAGGAAAAATTCACAAGATAGAGCTCAACTATTACCCATCTTTTTTTATAAGTCCCAACTATGGATTATTCACTGTAGGTCCCAAGTTTCACATAATGTGATTTTTATAAGACCCAGCAGGTAACCAACCTGCTATAGCAGGTTGAATGTCACCCCCCTCCCTATTACCTCTCCTTTTTTCTCATCTTCATCTCACCATGGCTGCACGAGTAGAGCTCCGACGAGTGGTAATGGAGCACCGACGAGTCCGCGGCGGCGGCGAGTCCATCCCTCCTCCCCCCCACTCCCCGCAGGCCCTCGCCCAACCCCCTCGTATCCCCCGTCGATTCGCCCCCCCCCCCACTCCCGTGGCCCCTCGCCCAACCCCCTCGCATCCCCCGTCGAATTTCGCCCCCTCCCCCACTCCCCCCGCAGCCCCTCGCCCAACCCCTCGCATCCCCCGTCGAATTTCGCCCCCTCCTCCCCACCGGCGTCGATTTTTGATTTTACGGAATCAAATTTGGTGGGGCTTCGATTTTCCGGGCTCGAATTTGGTGGGGCGTCGTTTTCTAGGCTCGAAGTTTACGGGCGGCACGAGTTGTGGGAGAAGGGGAGGGGAGGGGGTTACGGGATCACGGGGGAAGGGGAGGGGGGTCGGCGGAGGAAGGGGATGGGGGTTAGGCTGGGGAAGGAGGACAGAGCCGACGGTAGGGGAGGGGGGAAGGGGAGGAGGAGGGGAGGTGAGCGGATGAAGGGGAAGGGGAAGGGGAGGGGGGTCAAAGGGGTGGGGGGAGGGGGTGGTGGTGGTGAGGGGGTGGTGGTGGTGTAGAGGAGGAGAAGTGAAAGAGGGAGAAAAGGTGGGTGGGTCCCACAATTTTAAAAAATCAACCTTCTTAACCGGTTCTAAGTAAATGATGACTTATAAAAATCACAAACTGTTAAACTTGGGACCTACAGTGAATAATCCATAGTTGGGACTTATAAAAGAAAATGGGAAATAGTTGAGCTCTTTCTTGTGAATTAATCCTTTTTATTATGTAATTTATGCTGTTATCCACTCTGGAAGACTTTGGCATTTGAGGCTCTCATCAACCTATTTTCAGATACAAGACTGGAATATAAAGATAGTGAAGATGACCTTTGACATGAACGTCCTTCGTGGTTGGAGAAATTTATATTTTCCACCGGTACATAAGCTCCAATAACTGTTGAACTTTGTTTCTGGTGGATTAAGCTTCCTTGGTGTACTAGTAGCTGAATATAGGGTTTCTGAAAGACACATCTGAGTTCTGACTGAGAGTGTTCAGTGATTTACATATTTGGACATTATGGACCACAACAATTGGTATAGAACAGCTTTTGTAAGCAGTAGGACTCGATTAGGCTTGCTGCTGTCCACAAGAATAAAACTTCAAAGTGAACTGGCCAGTAGGTATGTTTCCTAGAGTAAGCTACTAGTGAAGGACACAGGTGTTTGTCCAGGTGTCAGAATTGTTCATTTTGTGAAAAATTTCAAGAATATGCATGTTTTCGGTCCAAAGGGTCAAGCATTATCATTGTAGGGGTGTTGAGTAACGGATGTGGGTACTTAAGGTGAGATGAAGATGTAACAGAGAACAGCAGAAAAAGAGCTTTATCTTCTAAGTACTGTGGAAAGTTGACGTATTTAAATGGTCTTTGGATTTTTGTCTCCCTTCGTGTTTCTAGCCCATTTGTATTCAGTGCCTTCCCAGAATCTAATTACAATAAGTAATGAGGTAGCAAAATACTGATTTACTCATTAATTCCTGTTATTTCTACAACAGAAAATGGACCACTATGATCAGTGACAAGGAGAAGAATAGGTTGACTCCGGTGAGTAGCAGACTATGCACGTATGAATCTTGAGTCTGTGACCTAGGAAATTTTGTGCTTACTGTTCTTTTCTGCAGATTGTTGAAGCTCTCAGCACAAGTTACCTGGGCCCTGATTATTCTGAGGTACCTTATCTTTTTTAGCTGAAATTGTGAACCTATATAGCCTTTTGTAATCAAAATTTGAGAGTGTCTTACTTCTTGTCCAGCAAAAGGAGTTTGCAGAGATATCATTGAAAGACCTTGATCGAGTAGCAAATAGTTCATTTCCACTCTGCATGCGCCACCTATTTGATAAGGTTGGAAAATTAATTGTCTACCTTGCTAGTTATACTACTAGCATTAATCTATGCATGCAATGTACTTGTATATGCATCCTTGCCAGATATCTCTATCTACATTGTGCTCTATTCTAACAATATCCAGTTTTATGCTCTATCCATTGGCAGCTACGGGAAGACCATCACCTCAAATACGGAGGCAGGATGCAGTTAGGTCTATTTCTTAAGGTAAGCGTAGTTTTTGACTTGTTTCATTGTACAATTTTTCTCCATGAAGAATAATCAAATCGATTTTCATTATTAGAACGCCTTTTTCTGTGCCTGATTTCGTTGTTAGGAAGTCAGCGAGCAGCATAAAGAATCCTACCCTATACATTTCCTTGTACTTGTAGTGTGTGTGGTTTGTAAAGGGTAAGGGAGAGGAAAGAAAGAGAGGGAAGGGAAATGGAGGTCAGGTGAGGGAAGGAGCGTGATTCCATTTTCCTTCCATATCTTTTTAATTGTGGAAGGTTTTGGTTTTTTTTGAAAGGAAAAGGACAATGAATCCCTATATTTTTCTTCCCTTTCTCTTCCTCTTTCCCTGTCCATATTCAAATAACAGTAAATAGGTCCCCCACTCTTCCTCCCCCTCCCTCTTTCTCTGAATTCCCTAATCTAGACACACTAAGTGATGCATATTCTAAATCTATGGAACAAGTTAAGAATTTTCAGTTGAGGGATGCTCTATGGCCTCTATCCACTTGGTTGCTTATGCTTATATGTGGAGCAACTATTAGAAGTTTGAATTGCTATGTTGGTAATAGTGGACATAGGTTTTTGGATCTCTTGTTTACATAAGATACACATAGTGTTGACGATAATGCTCGACACGCTTGTATTAATTTGTCTACTGCTCATATGTTTGTAATGCGACACTTCAAATGTTTATTTGCCTTTCTACAGGGTGTAGGATTAACATTGGATGATGCTCTTGCATTTTGGAAATCTGAGTTCTCCAAGAAGGTAATAAATTCAATTTGCACAACTCTTCGTTTCAGAATCTGTTGGAGATGCATACAGTATTTTAGTTAAAGCTGACAATGCTTCTCTTGAATTTTGACTCCCCTATGTAATTTTGGCAATTTATAAATATTAATAGTTTCTGCATCATTTTGGGATGTCGGATCATAAAGTGTTTCCACAAGTATGACCCTTAAATGATAGGTTATTTGGAGAGGAACATGCCTCTGATAGAAAGTGGATTGAGGAATAAGTGTTGTAGGCACACGACACTCTTTATATGCAGTTGCATTTGAAGTATCTTGCATTTTTAATAACTGAAAGTCTACCATAATCTTTTTTTAGTCAATATTTGCAATTACATGTAGTCTTTTGCTCAAAATACTACCTCTGTGGAAAGACAATATGCCATGGCAGTAGATCCTTTCATTTCCTTTATATGCTAATACTGTGTATGGATTTGGGCTGCATTTTCTGTCTGATGATGATTGGTTATGATCTGTCTTTGCTAGGTTGGTCCTGAGAGATTTGATAAAGAATATGCTTACAGCATACGCCACAGCTATGGAAAAGAAGGCAAGAGAGTGGTATGGAATTTATATGTACATTTGGCCTGAGAGGTATTGTTCTCATTTACAATACTGTCATTGATTTCTTGGCTTTTGTGTTTTCAGGATTATACAGCTTATTCTTGTCAAAAGGTCATCTCATCTACTCCTGGTGTCGGAGATCACCATGGCTGTCCTTATCGACATTTCAGGTAAGATCACTCCACTAATAAAAGTATGAATTGACCAATAAGTTCTAAACAGCTAGGTCTTTTGCAGAGAATTAATTCATGTCTCTAGGTGGTTAGTCATGGTAAGTCGCACGTGATGAATCATGTGTAGCTGTTCTGAAGAAATCCTTTTAATTAAAAAAGTCATGTGGATTTAGAAACAGGTCCATCATTTCTTAATTTATTTGTAAATTTTAATCTGGTGTCTAAAGTCGGTACTTAATCATATTTTCTTGCATCACACATCTGGTAACGTGCAAAAAATATTTATGCAAGATGTGGGTAAGTTGGTAACTGTAGAAGGGCAAACATGCTGCTATTGAGAATGAAGTATTTAGCCTATTTGCTTTTGACATGTAATTTATCCTCATATGAGTGCTAATTTATTTGGTAGCGAGGACAACCTTAGAGCTGCGCTTAGTAATATGGGAGTGAGTAGTCGGGCAATGACTGATGTGATGGACAAAGTCCGAAACAAACACTACCAGGTAAGGGATTACATATCATTTGTAATATGTGTGCGCATCTGCATCCCATCTATATTATGTGAAAAATGGTAATCTCATGTGCAGTTGGCTTGCACCTTAACATTTGAAGCTGTCCACAACTCGTCTTGCGATTCTGGAATTAATCATCCAAATCAATACTTCAATGATAGCCAAAAGATTCTGCAATCAAAGGTATTCCACTAGCATGATCTAGGGCAACTATGCAAGGATGATATCTATTTTTTTGCTATTACTGAAATTCTGTGAGATCTAAATGTATCCAATTCTATCTGTGAAGTTAAATCAAATCTGGTAGGATGTTATTTGTATGTACAAGTAACTGATTGCTTTTTTCACTACTTAACAAGACTTGAGAATGAGAAAGGGAGAGAAATCTAGTTGGCTATATTATGAGAAGTAAGAACCTATATGTTAGTAATTTTCTTTTAATAGCATTGAGGTGAAATAGTCAATTGTATTCTGGAGGAGAAGTGAATAATGTTGGAAAATTAGTTTAGAAAAATATGATTTTTGTTTCCAAATTAGGAAAGTTTTCTTGTGTTGTGGTTTAAGTTGGTGCTATATCGTTGCCATTAAAGGTTACTTGCTTAGTTTTTTATTCCTTTTTTTTTATTTTCTTGTTTTCTTTTCAATAGATTAGAAAGGTTAGTTGCTGAGTTGAGTACGGGAAGAAGTAACAGATCCTAGGGATATCTATTTCCTGTTGCATTTGCCCCATTTAATAGGTGCTTCTGCATTTCTTCTTTTGCAGGCCAATCTCTCTGTATGATCTATGGCGTCAAGGTGGATCGTTGTTGTTGCTTTCCTCTTTAGGTATGGCTGTGTAGTGTTGTGGACTTGTGGGCTTTGAATAGTTCGAACCACATAATATTGAAAAACAATAGATATGAAGATCACTTTGGGGTTTGGACGTTAGTACTTGAATGGTTAGCCTCGTAGTCTTGTGTGTGTTTGACTATGTTGCTTGGACTCTTCAAGTACCCGACTCAGATCCTCAACACTTTGACAAGGATATAGACTTTTTTCACTCCCATTTAGTATCAAAAACATGGAAAGTTTATTACACACTTGAACCAAGTGACATAGTGCATTTATGTGTGTGCATATATATGCTCCTTTTGCTTCTGTGGGTCTATCAATCTGTACTAATATCATGCTAACATGGATATCTCCAATTATACAGTTTCCGTTTCAACATGTGGCGTCTTGTTTAGAGCTTCAAAATATTGTGAGTCATCACCATATAGTCAATGAGTAGACAATGGTTGATTTATGCTATTTTGTTCAGAGTTTGAGAATGTTTGTCTATTGGGCAATAAATTCTTAAGAAAATAAGAGTGAACTTCTGTATGTTAATATAGATGTTTTGATCCACTAGGGAACTAAGAATTTAGCACTAAGGAAAAACATAGGAGTGTCACTCATAGATGATGAAGATCAAGAAAATGTATTGTTATGACCATGTCTACATTAGAAATTGAAATCTTTTCCATATGAAATACAGCCAGTATTGTTTAAGTAGACATGATTATAGACTTCTGGTCTGAATCCATGTATAGTTGATGCCTGTATCTTCATAATTAGATGCATTATTATGCCTGCATCTGGTATGGACCAAAGAGAAGCCTCATCTTTAGGCAGCAATAAAGCTCCTACCTTTTCGGAACTTAATAATAGCAGTTTGCCACTGAGTTAATTATTGATGATCAAATTACGTTTTAGATCTTGCAAGAGGGCAAGTATCACTTTGTAAAATCGAATCTAAAGGGGGGGACAAACATATGATCCTATCACAAAAACATTTGAAGGCACAACATATATTAGGTTTAAATATATTGCCGATGTGAGAAGAATTTCAAGGTGGGACAAACATATGAACCTATCAAAATATGTGTTTATGTCACAAAAAAAAAGGTGTCAAGATGGTTAGTCTTTAAGATGGTAAGTCTTTAACTTTTAAGTGATGATAGAAGTATCATCACCTAGAATTAAAGACTTACCCAACATTTCTAAGATATAGATCCTACTTGTCTCACCGCCAAAGGATTGAAGGCTTAAGCCATCCTCTTATAGACAAAGATACTAGTACCTTCGATGGTATTTGAAAGACTAGCCAACCAAGTTTTCGTTTACTCAAATATGAGTTTTGCAACAATACAGGCTTCCTTATATAGAGATGTCTATTGAACACAAGCTGACACTACCCATTTTGCCATTTTGGGTTGTCTCAAAACATTTTATACAAAGCTATGCATATGTTATTAGAACATGACAACCATATTGTTTGGATAAATTAGATGCTTTCTGCCCCTCTCTCATTTACAAGGCATTTTTTCTTCATCACAGTTTGTTCCCTATAAGCGCCTAAGAGTAAGCTCCTTGGAGCTTAATCATTCAAGATTGGCAAATCTTCACCTTTGCTAGTAGTAATAGCACTTCCAAATGGAATACATTTAGCTCTGAAGCTCGACTTTCCCAATTTTGCATGGGAGATAATCTTAAATCATCATTGCTTCTACTTGGTAATTCTCAATTCCCTTGGAGTAGCCAAATGACCATGGGAAGTATTTACTAGCTTACTCAATATTGCAGAATGCTGTCCTTCAAGCATATCTATTGGACAGTATATTGATTATTGAGCAGCAGTTTGGTTGGCTAGCTTGCAAAATGGCCTGAATTCTTAGTATTAACTCTTATGATTTAAACCTAAATTCTAAAATCATTTTCCAAGAAATGTAGGAGTTTGCTCAAAAGGATGATTTCCTAGCCGTTTGTTTGCTTACCTACTCTTTTTGGGGTCCTTTCAGAAGACTTGATCCATAGGCTGAAGAGGATTACTTAACCTTTTTATTGATTTATTTAGTCCCCTTTTCATACACTTGCTGTTTGTACTGTCTGTTTGCTTTCCGTTCCCTCTTTTGTTCGCATATGTCGGTGTTCTATGTTTGGGTTTTCGGGACATTGATTTAGGACACAATTTAGATGGTGAAGAATTTGTGCATCCAAAACATGGTGGGGTTTAAAGTTTGACCTTTCAAGTTCACATGTGTGGGTTTTTGCCCCCAAAGCCCTTACGCCCCAAACAGAAAACAATCCGGGGCAAAGGCCTGGTAGATGAATGAGACTTCACAGAGTTCACCATTACTCTCATGGTGTGGCCTATTTCGTTCTCTATGTACTTCAGGCTTAATAATTTCGGTCTCTTTGCTTGAGATTCATAGAAAACAAATCAAACTGTGTCTTTGTGAGAGTTTGTAATAGCTTTTGTTCCTTGTCGGTTTCAATTAATTACTTTAACTACCTTTCTAAAGCTCTTTTTTAGGTGACCTTTCTGAAGCTTAGAACAGTAAAAATGAATGCAGGTTGTGTCAATTGTCGTGAAACCTTGATGCTTTAGATTATTAAAACCCGGAAAGGAAAAAGGGAAGGACAAGGTTGTAAGTTGTTGATTAGAAAGAGTGTTTGGATAGGATTATAGATTATATAGTTGAACTGAAAGTATTAGTTTCTGACTAGAGTAAGCTTTTGTCCAGTTAAGTCTTTTGCTAATTTTATACTGTTTAATTGTCTTTTCAGGTAAGCATATTGGTCTATTGGAATCATGCTTTTCTACGTGGTCCCAATATTGGTTTTATTGGTAAGTTTACGTGTGCGTAGCAAGGCCAATGACTTCCCTGAATTTATGTATTTAACAAATTGATTCAAGGGATTAAACTATACAAAAAGCAATGAGAATGACGGCACTTAATCAGTACCTTTAGCTTGTAAAATATTAGTTTTAGTTATAGTTAAACCAAGTTTAATGTTCATAATCATTTTTCATTTGTTGTATGTGAGTTAGAAAGTTCCCCTGAGACAATGGCGGAATTTGTTTTTTTTTCTTTTATATTATTAGTTCCATGCTCTGCGACTGCAAGCATGACTTGGATGATGAATGGAAGCAGAGATGGATTATCCTTGGTCAAAATGTAAGTTGCTGATTCGCTTCTTTTTAATGCGGTTATATTCTTTCCTTTCCCATATGATTCTGCACTTTTGTTCTTCAGTAACAGTCATTTACTTTACTTTGCAAACCTTTTTTTGTGCCTCCATGTGGATTACATCATGTGACATGCCTTTCCAGTTCTAATTTTTTTAACAATGACTTGCATGCGAGCAAAGCCTCGTAAATCTTCAATGAAGTTGTCACTTCTGAAACGGAAGGGACCATTTCAGAGGTGATATCCAGAGCTTCATGTAGTGTAGTGATATGTGTTTTAGGGCACATTCATTTTAATTTTTAGGGATGCATAAATGAGAAAATCTCCGAAACGTCACTTCAAAATAGTCAAGGATTATTTGTTTCCTACTCTTGGCTCCCTTTAGGGCAAAAATATACTTCCTCTCTTTGAACCAAATCACATGTATGGGAATTGAAAACACCCTTAGTATTTACGCAGCCTATCTTTACTTTATTGAAATAGGAATACGTTAATATAGAGAGGAAACCATATGGTGTGTTTTTACTACAATTACTATCTTGTTTGGTGTATGTAGAGCCACAAAGAGTGATATAGACGAAATTCGATCCTAAATCATGTGAGTTTTACCACCTTTATGTGACTAGACTAGGCTAGTTGACATCCACATTGATTTTGTGGTCTTGTTATTATTGATGGTCGTGGAGCTTGGTACGGGTAAAGTATTAGCGCATGCTATTTGACATCCTTAATCCTTGTACAATTAGATGGGTTTATTTGTATTTGTATTGTAGATGCTGGAATATATAGGCCAATCATGTGTGTGAGGCGGGACGTATAATTGAATCTCTTTTGAATTGTTGCATGTGGTAATAGCATTTATAGGTATAGAACTAACTTAAATTATTGGAGATACGATGAATGTGTCTTCTGTTTGAGTCTCCAAGCCTTTACTTGGGTGGTTTTCTTTCCCCTATTTCTTTGGTAGAGTGAGGGCAAGGAAAAGGATTTGTGGGTTGGTTCAAAAGCATAATAGTATGATGCATGTACCTTAATAACGAGTACAAAGAAGTTGACAAGGCACTCGGTTTGGTTGTTTTCTCCATCGTGTCTTTAATATGAGGTAAAGGAAAGCTCGTTTTGAGTCCATAATCTTAGCAAGGATTTCACCATTATTACGGAATGAACACTTAAAAAAAGGTTTGGAAGAATGACAATGATTTATTCTTTTTTAAATACTCTTTATTTTCTTAGTATGAAATTGATAACAGTTCGACTATAAAATCTGATATAAAAAAATAGTACTTTTTTACTTGGAGTAGTAATTATGTATTAGGAGTGTATTTAAATCTTTAACTTGTTAATAGGTATTCTAGATATCTTACAAGGAGAGAGTAATTTTTAGGGTTCAAATCTTCATCCCAACAATATATTGGGCATTTATTTATGGGTACATTTAGCTTAGAAGTGTCATAATTTAGCTAGCTGGGCTACCAATTATCTTTCCTAATAATAAAAAAAAAGAAGATATACTTCTAAAGTAATTTTTTTTCAGACAAAAAATTATAAACACTTGTTTAGGTGTCATTTTGTTCTGGGCATATCTTTTGTAATAATTGTGGGGATGTATTTGTTAGAGTTGATTTTATAAACTTCTCCTTTCTCCCTGTAATAATTGCTGGGATGTATTTGTTGAAGTTGATTTTTTCAACTTCTCCCTTCTCCTAGCCTCAGGAGTATGACAATGATGCAACATAGGTATTCTACGTTGTTTTTCTAGTAATTTTTGTTGGTGGGATTTGTATGACAAATGAATGGTCCTTGAAATCCCACGATATAAGCCATATAACATACTCCTAGATGGAATTTCTACTCTACGGGCCTGTTTTCTTCGGCATAAAACAACTGAATTGAACTGAATTAAATTATAACTAATTAATAGTAATGATAATAATTTAGGAACTGAATTGAATTGAACTTAATTGAATTGAAAATAAGCTGGGAAGAACAAGGCACACTAATTTTGCTACTCTTTAGGTCCCCATCAACATAACCATTCAATAGGCTACGCAACATTTTGAATGATGGGCGGCCGAAGTTGAGGACTCGGAAACATGAGTGAGAAGATAGTAACAGATGGGGGGATGGGGTATTCATTTCATTGAGTTCAGACTTTTGAGAGAGCCAAGTGAGGCAGTGAGGTCAGGCCAGCCAGATAAACAATGGGTGTTGGGACCCATTATGTTAATGTGGGTTGCAGGAGCTTTGTCAGCTTGTAATTTCCTTTTACTACCTGTCTTATAATGATATTTGGTTGTTTTACCATTTTTTTTGTTTGACGGAGCTAATAAAATGTAAAAGTGGAGAAACAAATAAAGTAATATAAGAGCAAGTAAATGGAAATTTTTTCAAAAATATAAAAACTCTTTTTTGCAAAAAATTACCTTATAAAAAAAGTGGTAAGAAACTACCTTTCAAAGCAAAAACTAGTATTTGGACTCGGGCGTTGCCTCGGTGGTATTTTTTTCTGAAATTGATATGTATTTTTTTCCATTCGCATTAAAATATAATAAAGAAACTCAACATTTAGAAGGTACAAATATAATAATGTAAACATTTAAAGCATGATTAAATGTTGGTTGAGATGATAATTGTGCTATGTATAATAGCAAGATGTCACGGGTTCAAATCTTGTTGTAAGTCAATTTACTTTTGTTAGTTGACATGGCATATATACACATTGGAGTTTACACAATTCTATTGGAGTAAGAGAGTTGCCATGTGGCGTGTATACATTGTCTGACACATGTTATAAGAAACTACCTTTTAAAGCAAAAATGTTGTAAAAAACTACTATTGACCACCTTTTTCTAGTGACGATCTTTTCTTTACCCTTTGTATTTCACTTAATCTTTATCCAATATCGTCAAACTACCGCATTTTTATACCAGTGTTCAAAGGAAAATGTATATTTTTGGTAAATTGGAGAGAAAAAGAAGAAAAAAAAAATGAAAGGTCAATGCCAGAAATGATGGTCTAGGTCAAAATCCCGCCAAAGGTAATTGTCTACAACATTTATGCTTTAAAAGATATTTTTTCCACAACTTTTTTTATAAAATAGTTTCTTACAAAAACATGTTATTATAAAGTAATTTTTGACAAATTTACCCAAGTAAAGTGGTGGTTCCTTTGCTGAGTTTTGGTAACAATGTGGCAAACGAAAGAACAGAAGAGAGTATGTTCTTTGATGACATAATGTTTAATAAGAGTGAACAAACAGAGAAAGAAAAGTCTAACAGGGAGGGTGGACCTAGTTTTAGGGATATAGTAGAGGAAAATGTTCCTTGAGGGGGGGATTTGTTTGAGATTTCTAAAATGAAAATTGGAGCAAATAATTGAGACAAAAGGAGTTTGCTTTTCCCATTTTTGGACATGTAAACAAATAAAAAGAAATACTACTGCTATTTTTGTAATAGTTTTTCTTCCTTTTTTTCATCCCATTTTTTTTTGGTATATGGTTTCATTTTTAGTTTCTCTCCAATGAAAGTCACCTAAGTGATTGTATGCACCCCAATGTCTTGTTTCTTGGTTGGTTTGGGAAAGTAGAGTGAGAATACTAAAAAAAAGACCTAAGTAATATCGAAAATTTAATAACTTTTCCTCACTTTACAAGATTAAAGAGGTACCACCTTAATTATTAAAAAAAAAAGAGGTTCCACCTTTAAACTATATGGCAATAAGAGGAGTAACCCCTTTGTCTTATAAAGTGGACATAACTCATAATATTTTTTCAATGTGGGATATAAGTACATCCCAACAACCTCTTAAGGTAAATATTAATCTATACCCTTTCACAAGGTAAACCTTATAGATGTGGTGGAATTGGAACCTTAAATCTGATAATCACAAGATATTCTCTCCTTTTCAGTCTTTATAGTGTAAAGTCAACATCAGCGGAATTAGCATCATTTGTATGACAATTTTTTTGGGTGAAAATTTGTATGACAATTTAGGTTTACGTACACTGACTTATTGGTAACATTAACTCATTACTAATGGTTAACGTATGTAGGTTTAATGAGCATCATCTATGTTTGATTATCCAACGTTAGTTTATCAATTAGTGATAAACAATATTAACCCTCATTATGTAATTTTGTAGTTTTAGCAATCTCATTGTTAAAAAATTAATAGTCAAATTGAATCTTCTTACATGAGAATTTGAGAACAGTAGAATAATAATAATCTATTTTAGTATATATATATAAACTCTCTTATCTAAATATTATATAATAATCCTTTTTCCTAACAAAGATGAATTATTTATTGGTTAAAATGATTACTTCTTAACGTTCTCACGTTCTCATAAAATAATTGTTTGTATCGAAATATTTAAGATTAATGAATATGTGCTCAAAAAATCAATAAGTCTATTAAAAATATAACAATAAGATCAATTTACTAATATAGAATCGAAGGGGGAAAATAAACAAAAACATATCTTATTTAGCTATGGCCTATGGGATAATCAAATTGCTGAAAAAATTCATGGCTTGTATACATTGTAATATTTTCTTTTGATTTTTATTTTCAATATGGTAAGGAAAATTCCTTTGTAAATTAAGGGGGAATAATTGGAAGATCTTTCTTGCAATGGGTGAAAAATTAAACTCATGTCACTAGGGGTGACAATGATGCAAGTTATGTTTGAGTGTAGGTTTGCTCGATTCGACTCGCTAATTTTTCGCATCGGTCTTGAGTTGTGTCGAGCTAACTCGGGTTGAGTATTGACCAAGTGTTGATCGAGTTTTGACAGAGTTGAGTTCCCTTGACTCGATTTAATCGAGTTAATCTCAAGTAACTTGTAAGTCATCTCATCTGATTAGTGCCCCTGTTTAGAAATTGTGTTGGATTTAAACATTTAACTTTTGGTAATAAATTGATAATTGTGTTTTTGAGTTTTTCACGATTTTTCAAGTTTCTCACAAGTTTTTGAATCGAGAATCGAATAACTCATCAACTCAACTTAACATCTCGAGTCGCGCTCGAGTTCAATTTGAGCTTATTAGAGTCGAGTTTTGACTGAGTTGGTCTAGAGTAGCTCGCGAGCTGTCTCGTCTCATTGTCACTTCTACTTGTCACAAGGGTGAAAAGAGGGTATTACAACCACTAAGCCAACCTTTATCCTTTGTATATACTGTAACATGTAACATAAAATTTTACATGTAATTGTTGCACTATAATTTATTGTGTAACAAAAATCTCACACGTATGAAATCTCTCCATCTTTTTCTTTCCAACTCATACCCTCTTTCTCTCTCTCTTCAAATCGTTCTCTCCTCCACCATAAACCATTTTTCCCCCAATTCAATTTCCACCAAACACCAAAAAACTCAAATCAAAACCAATTTTAGATCGAATCGAGGAACAAAGGACGATTTCTGCTTTGATCAACTTCAATTGTGCCTCTGAATTCGCGAAACTAGATGAGTTCATCGACAATGGAAATTCAGGAATTTCAAAAGTTCTAAGTATTCTTCACTAGTAACAATTTTTGGCCGGCTTTTCTTTTCCAAATATTAGATTGAGAAAATAGCTTACTATTAAGTGCATAATTTGGAAGAAGAAAGTGCAAATTTGGAAGAAGGTTGATGATCTTTGAAAGAAGAACCTAGGGCAAGAGTATATCATCGATCTGGATTTGGCGAAGTGCTTGGCTAGCTCTTTCTTCTTGTTCATCGACATTTTTATTTTTGAGAAGGTTAATCGACTATTCGATCATGCTCCTGTCTAGTTTGACTTGGGAGTAATTCGTTGTGCTATGTGAATTGATTTTGAAATCTGCTTTGCCGACAGGAGAAAGGGGGTGGGGGTTGAATGAGGAAATGACATAAAAGTTATACATATTATTATTAATGGCATTTACAATATAAATTTGTATCACGTTTACATGACATGTATTTTTATGTAAAAATTACAAGTTTGCTGAAAACAACATAAATGTAAGTAATAATGATATAATTTCTCTTATAAATGATATCAATTTGTGTAATAATGACAAGCTAAATAAAGAGTTGAGAAATGATCATAAAATAGGGGAAAATGATTCAAGTTTGCGAAAAAATGACATAAAAATGAATAATAATGATATCAGTTTGTGTAATAATGATGTGGTATATAAAGAGTTGATAAATGATAATAAAATTGAGGAAAATGATACAAGTTCGGGGAAAAATGACATTAAAGTCAGTAATAATGATATGAAACATACCATAATGACATGAAACAGTTTTATAAATGGCACAATTTTTTTTAGAAATGTCATAAAATAGCTCCAAAATGATACAAAAGAGTTTTATAATGACTTGAAACATTTATATTAGTTCACAAATGTGAGATATTATAAAATAAGTTATGGTGTATTCCCTCTTTTTTTTATTGAGCTAAGTATACATTCGGGACCCAAACTATTGGATTTTTCACCGTTTGGGACCTAAAGTTTTTTTTTTCACCGTTTAGGACCCAAAAGCACATTCAAATGTTAAATTTTAACCCTAGTTAAGTAATGGTCCCCTACATATTATATTAACTCTTTTTACTATACAATTCTCTTTGTGGTTCTTCTCCCAAAACAAAAAACACTGCATTTCAATCAACTTCATTAACTTCTCTTTCTCCTTCATCAAATCAATTTAATGGCTCCATTGAAGCTCAATATATTTGTACACCCACAAAAAAAAACGACTCCTTTGAAGCATCTTAATCGACATCATAAAGGCTGGAATTGTTATCGGTTTTTATGGAATTGATTTTCGCCATTGACAATATCACTACTAGCAAAGCCAATTGCAGTGCCGACAATCTCATTGGTTATCACCCTCCTCTTCATCTTCATAACTAACCCGAATCCCAACTCGAACCCAGACCCAAACCGAGCAAAATGGCAGCGGGTTAGAGTAGGAGCTTCATAATGTGGCTCCATGGGTTGGATGATTTAGAACCCGATAATCAACCCATCAAGAATTTCTTCGATTCTTTTCAGTTTAACCCCTTTAAATGGTCCTTCCCTTCTGCCCCTTCAAACCCAGTTACCTGCAATTGTAAGTTTTTCTTTAATTTTTTTTGTGTTTATAAGAAGAATTACCAGCAACTTAATTTTTTTTAGTTTTGATTATAATTTTGGTAATTTTGTATGTGGGTTTTGGATATTGGTGGTTAATTGTTGATTCTTTGTACAACTTTGTTTTCTAAGTGCATAATTTTTTTAGATTTGATGTTTAATTCTAAATTGCAGTGCACAACTTTTATTTATTTATTTCCAATTGATCAAGTTTCTGAATTTGTTGCTAAGTTGGTATTTTTCATTCAAGGTTGATGAACTTTGTGTTATGGGTATCTCTCATCTTTACCTATTCAAAAATGCAAGAAATCACGGAGATTGATTAGCAAGGAAAATTCTTTCTGGGTTGATTTATGTTGCTTGGGAGGTGGGTTGACTTGAAATTTAAGAAGAAGAGGAAAATTAATTTAAGGAGTTGCAGTAGTGAGCTAGCAGAGAAAGAAAGATGGGAGAAGGTTGTGTGAAAAAATAAGAATAATTAAAATTGGGTGATAAAAAAATGCAAAAAATAAAAATAAAAAAATCTCTATGTCAGGTGAGTTAAAGTGAGGTTAGTTAGCCGGATTCCTAACGTTAGGTCCTTATAGATGAAAAAAAAAGTTGTTGGTCCTAAAGGGTGAAAAACATGAAAGTTGAGGTCCTGACAGATGTATCTTAACTCTTTTTTATCCTTCTCACCTTCCCGTGCGCGTCTCCCAAAACACATCTTTGAATCTAAATATCTTTCATTATATATTAGTAAAAATTATAATGATCGAATATTAATACTAATTAAGACGAACCAAACAAGACCCTATATGACTATATTTTTTGTTATAAATTGAAAAAATTGAGAAGATTCTCTCTAATTATAAATAGTGTCAAGATTCCAAGTGAGAAAGATAAAAAAAAAACAGAGGTAGTAAACGTGTTAGCCTGAGACGCGCTCAACATGTAAAATTGTAAACCTATCAAAGTCTAAAGAGATGAAGTTTGTTAAAACTTTTCAGCCATCGAGTTTTACTTTTGTTCGATGTGTTTCCTTCTCATAAATTGACATTTCAACTAAACAATTATTGATATCGGAGGCCAAACATGGAAAAGTATTAAATGGCACCTGTCAATGTTCAATCCCTACTTTTAGCCCGGCACGGGAGTGATGACTGATGTAGTCACTAGACTGATGAGACTCGTGAGTGAAGTTTTATTCTAATTGAAATAATTTTCTCTAGAAATAGGAGGCGTGCAAATTGAAAATAGATTAAGATTGAATATCTTTAACGAGTAAGAATTACACACTTATACTATTTTAATATTAGATTTATATGCATGTGATAAATGCATCAAGACAACTAGGAATATTTTGATCGTCATAATCTTATAAATCATGAAAATCAACAATATTATAAGAAGTTCCATGAATATCTCAATGTAAATTAATCTAGTATTAATTGCCAAATTAAAACAAAATTGTCAAATTAAATTGAATTTAAACAATGAGGAGAAGAGGGTAAAACAAAAAAGTGATGAAAAAGATTTTCTTGAGGGAAGACATAATGGAATATTTGAGATGAATGAAATGGCAATAACCTAACCTTTCTCGAACTTCACATTAACTTGCCGAAGTGCAATATACTTCTCTGGTTTTTATTAGGTAATTCACTATTTTGGACATAGAGTTTTAGGAGAAATAGTTATGTAGGTCATCCAATGGAAGAGAAAATATTAATTTATTGCAGGTTGTATTGAAGTCAATTTTGTGGGCCAAAAGAAGTAGAATGAGGAGGTAAAAATAATAATATAAAATTGGTTGGATCATTTCAAAAAATAGAAAAAAAGAAGTAGGTAAACTAATAATGAAATGATAATCCAAAAAGGAAAGTAGGTAAAGTAATAAGAATGAGAGGGAGTAGTTGATGGCCTGATGGGTAGGAGTGTAAGACATTTGTAGTAGCTAATATGGGTGGACAATCGGGAAATTTGTCATTGTATTTGGTGCGGAAGGGACACTTGCTAGTGTATATTTTCTATGATGCATACTTGCTTGTGTATATTAAGTACTTACTATACACAAAATCACAAACCCAATGATTAATTATTCTTCTTTCATTCTATTGTAGGCAAAAAGTCATATTTGAATTTGGTAGTCAAAATTCAATTTTTTTCATTACAACTTTTAAGGAATTCAAGTGTAACATAACAACAATATTGTTGGATTTCTGTGAATAATCATTTCTTGTCAAAGTTATTTTCCACCTTTCTTTTTTGGGTGTGTCCATATTTTGTTGTTCTCTCTACTATACTGACATACTATTGGTCACCTTTTTTCATTTTTTTTGTTTTTATGAATAGTACTTGGTTAATATCCACTCATTAATGGTAGTCTTTAGGTTTTATTCTGTTCAACTTATTTTAACTTATTTCAGAAAAAATAAGTTCAGATAAAATAAAAACAAATAAGTCTAATAATACAAATATCATCAAGTTTAATAAGTTCGGAGTGACAATAATATTAGATAAGTCAAAATAATTTGAATAGAATGAGCCCTTAGTATTGTTTTTTGGGTTTTTCTAATCTATGCACTTGAATGCATAGATTTAGTTTTTTTTATCTAAACTCTCAGTTGCAATAATAATTTTAAATAACATACATTAACAAACCATAAAAGAATTAAGAAACTTAGAGAATATTCATTTTATTTTATTTTTTGGGGATCACAATCAATTAGGATAATAAATAATTAAAGAGATTAACATACATCATCAGATAATATCAATTTATAATTTTATTTATTGAAGCACTCAGTACTCACCATAGTATGCCTAGAGACCTCAATTACCCAGTGAAATTAAATTGAACTACTACTCATAAAATACACCTATAAAATATATGTATTTTATTAGAAATAAAAAAACATAACCTATTTCATTGTTTAAAAGGAGAGTTGTTGAATTATCTACCAAATACTACCTCCGTTTCATATTAATCTACACACTTATACTTTTCACGTCGTGACGGCTACTTTGGCCCTTTTATATCTCTAATTTTGTATTTGTAAAAAATATAAAAAGTCGATATTCTAAAACTACATATCGAGACAAATCAAACAAGACCCCACATGACTATATTTTCTCTTAACCATAATTCACAAATGATAGTCAAAGGGAAATTTGTGAATAGTGTCAAAAGTGTAAGTGTGTAGATTAATATGAAACGGAGGTAGTACAAAATAACATATCTTTCCTCGACATAGTCCTTTATGGAAAACATTCTTTTTCACTAGAAAGAATGCAAATAAAAAACCATAACGCTCATCAATATTCACCATAAATATTACTTTTAAGTTAGTCATTTAACACTTTTTGATGTTACTATTAATATTAATATGTTGTCGCACGCATCGCGTGCATATAGTGCTAGTAATGTACTCAAACAAAAACCAGAGATAACACATATCATTATTTCTTTAAATATTTTCTTGCTTACAGTTGTGAGATATTCTTGGAAATGAATTTTTTAAAATAATATTCTTAAACTATACTATCTGATAAACTAACTAATGTTAAGATTTTGAATTAATTATGAAAACTTAAATTCAATATATAGATAGATAAAAATATTTCGTATATGTATAATGTATGCAAGCTAAGCTCGAGCCAAAAGCTAGTATTAGTGGATTATTATAACAATGTAATGATGAAAATTGGTAACTCTTGGCCATTAAATGTCAGGGACTCTTAACTCTCTTTGCTACCTAAGTAAAAGGCTAAAACGTTCTAAGCAGCACTTGAAAGAATTAGGTTCGAGTCTTACATATCCACACGGTCCAATAAATGACTGGGACAATGAGTGAAATTCGTGATAACAAAGTAAGGACTTTTTTTTGTAATTTTCTCAAATTTAGTACTCGGAAGCATTGTCCTCCGCCCATTTTAGGAATCAAGGTCTTGAAGGAAGTATTGTGGGAGATTGCTATACTTCCATTATTGGTGTTAAATGTAGAGATGAGACCCAATTAAATGTGATATAGGGTTCCTCTCCATAGTGTTGAGTGTTGACAATAACTTAGTACACGTTTAACCGAAGAGCATTTGCTCTAGTCGCGCCGCTACTATCTTCCTCCTAGAAGATCCAGGTTCGAACCTGTAGAGTGGCATCTTTGGGGTATGGGGTCGGGAGGCTGTTGCGACTTGCGAGTTATCATTTTGGGAATGGGCCTTCTTGAAATAGGGATCCCAACCCACTAATATATGTATCTAATTACATGTTTAGGTTGTGTTCTCCTCAACTTATATTTCGTAAACTTAAAATTTTCTCCATTTGAAAAAGGTAAGGCATACTTTGATCGTTAGTGACTTTCAATTGATGTTGATGATATCTTCAAGACAAATCTAATGATGTAATTTTAATAATCTAATTTGTCATAACATAGGAGATATTTGTGGTCAAAGCAAATTCTCATAAAGCGTGCATATTTTGTTTCTTTGATTGCTTTAGTTGTAACACTAACTAATATAAATGTCAACTTGTCTCTCTTTAAAAATTTGTATTCTTTCTCCTCTAAGATTTGTTTTCTCCCCTCTCCTGTGGATTAGTCAATATGTTGGTGTTTCACATATATACATGTGTTCCTTTTTTGTTTCTTTGATTGCTTTAGTTGTAATACTAACTAATATAAATGTCAACTTGTTTGATTGGTGAAGTTTTAGTTGCTGAATAACATGTATCTCTTTGCGTTGTGAGACTTTTTAAATGTCATAAAATTAAAAAAAAGAAAAGAAAAATCACCATTATAATAAAATCACTCAACTTTTTTGAGATAAATTTCCCCGCACAAGCCTCCTCTTTAATGTGTTTGCTACAAGAGGAGAAATGGTGTTATTATCTTTGAGAAGAGAGTACATATTACATAATATAGAGACATAAGTTAGTTAGAAGGTTTATATAGTACCCGTCTAAATTCTAATCAACTTAAACAGAATAGGCCAAAAATAGAAATCGGAATAGCAAGCCCCGTATATTATAAGTTTCGGGGGCCTCGTTGCACCCCGAACCCCCAAAGTAGGACGCTTTGGCCCTTGACCCCGCTTCGCTGATCGGGAAGCGAGACCCCGTGCTGGGTTATTTGGAGCGCCAGATGACAGGTTCAAGGTATTCCAACAGTGTTTGACATTGCACTTGTGAGATGGTGTCTCATTAGGATAAATTATTATCTTAGTGTTTATATCTCACACTTATATAAAATAGAACCAATTAGAGTAGTCTGATTATTATGAATTGTTTTAGTCAGTATCATCTACATATTGTATTATACACATCTCACAATAACTATTTAGTTATAAATCTATAATGTAAATAACGAATACAGTAACTTAGGACCAAAATAAAAACTGAAAAGATCTGAAACTGAACCTATTGAATCATGATCAAGAGTATGTCAACTCGATACTAAAATTAATTCTAACCCAACATTAACTCGACCTATAACCGACCGTTTAACCAGCACCAAGCCACCAACTCCCCACTTAGTAAGCTCTTCGGCCTATACTAAAATTAACTAATAAACTTTACCAAACAGTTAAGGTGAAGGTAAAAGGTTGGTAATGAACAACAAAACTGTAATAAACTCCTCTTATAATTTATCTTGTGTAGTATTTTAGTTTACAGTTGAATGATTGAAGAACTAGTCTTTATATAAGGTGGGTCTCCTTTTAATGCTCGACAGCAAGAGCTGCCAATGACGCTTTAAATACCCCCAGTAGTTATGAGTCCCTGCCTTGTAGGATGAATACAGTTGGCGAGAAAAGGCAAGCACAATGCGACCCACAAGGAAACAAGCGCATCAAACTGCATATAAAGCTCCTTGTTTTCTAGGGCGGGGGCCCCTTACTAATGCACTCTCATTCGAGTGTTGATGAACATCAGTAATTCATCTATACAACAAAACAATTAATTTTCAGTGGTTTTTCTCCATAGGAAGTCATATAATTTGATCTAAGCAGCTGGCATTGTTAGATTGGGGGGTCCACTAAGAGAAACATCATAGAATTTGATTGGTCTTGTCATATTTTTCCTTGTGTAATTTGGATACCACTTCTTAGGAGTATTTCATTTTCATTTTTTAGGTGTGGATGGAATTTCAATTTGGTTTTAGATAAGTGAAACTTTTCTTTTATATGAAAGGATTGCTTAATTATCAAAAGAAGAGAAGGAAAAAAAAGTTTATTACAAGGTATTGCACTATTAATAACTCGTTTATGGTAGAGCTGATCAAATGAACCCGGCTCGGCCCAAATTTTTCCCGGGCTTAGACATACTTTTTGGCCCGGTTTCGGGCCCAGCTTGTCCCGACCCGATTTTTTTGGCTTTGGGACGGGTTTTGGGTAAGCCGAAAATGACTTTTTAGTCTAAATTTCGGTCCAGCCCGATTTTGGCCCTAAATAGGAGGCTTTGGGCACAAAAATTTGGCCCGAATTTTGGCACGGCCAGGCCCGCCCCATGATCACCTCTAGTTTATTGACTCGGGCAAAGCCTTGCGTTTTTTTGGTCTATGTTTCTTTGTTTTATGTGTTACTACCTCTGTTTCTTTTTAATTTACTCATTTAACTTTGGGGGAGAACCAATGAGAACGTCCAAAAGTATGAGAGAGAATCTGAAAAGGTGGAGAGAGAAACTGAAAAGTGAGAGAGAAACTAAAAACTGGATTAAAATATTAAAAATGTATAACATGGGTAGAAATAGAGGAAAAAGTAGATGAGACATGTTACGAAGAATAGAAAAAGCAACAGTGTGTAGATTAAAAAGAGACAGACAAAAAAGGAAAGTGTGTAAATTAAAAAGAAACGGAGGGAGTATTATGTTTTCCTCAGCTATTTATTTCAGCCATTTGATGTATATGGAGTGGATTTATTTAGCCACACAAAATCGACTTTCTAATTTTTTTGGTTCAATAGATAACGAAGTATTGACATCTAAAAAGTTACTTTTAGATGAAGTGTCCCTAATAACTCTTTTAGTCGTGTGCAACATTTTTAAATACCTCACCTGGTAGTTCTTAATGGGGTTATTCTTTTCTTTGTAACCAAGTATTGGAGCAATTAATCTGAGAATCCCCTTTGGTATGGCCTTGTTCTTTTTGTAACATAAGTAACATGATGAAATTCTAGTTCTTCACAAAATATATATCTTTAAATTATTAAAATTAAGTTCAATTTCCATTTTCTTATGTCAATTTTATGGAATGGAAGTCTATTATGAGTACATAATATTCTTATTATTCTTTGTTTAAGTTGAAACATTATAATAGTAATGGAGATGTCAGATGTGTAGATATGTCGTTATTAATATTTGAATTTTGTTTACAAAGAAGGTAGTGTAGTTTGGTGGTGAAAATGATGATATTATAATTAGTCCTTTAGGGAATCTATATTTCTTGCATTATTTTTTGGGTATTTTAAAATAAAAAATGGGATGCCATGTCAGAGCGGCAGAGCCTACATGGTGTCATGTTAACGTCCACGTGATGGATTTCAATGCTTTCTCACACGTTTTAATAATATATAGATATAGATTAATAGTATGTTCTAATAACTTTACGTATAAGGCATCTGATTTGCCTATATCAAATTCCCTCCTTACACTTGAGTAGCCAACCCTAATTGGCATACCATTCTGGAAATTGCTTTCCCAAATATGCTAACTATTCATTCATTTCGAAATCCATACGAACGCCATATGATTTTATTAGGTAGCTTTAATTTCATGAGTATTTAGATTTTTTTGTCTCACATTCTCAATCATGCAAGACGATGGCTGGTGTAGTGGTGTTTCCTTCCCTAAACTAGTTCAATAAGATTACTCTTTGGAATGTATCTGTGGTCCCTTGTATTAATATTTTTCTTTTGTCAATGGATAGTTACCTGTCTTTTTCTCGTTTTGAGCCATATCTTGTTAAGTGTATGTAAGCTTTATGATATCATATTCTCACATGGATGATAGTGCAAGCTAGATTTGATGTAATCATATAGACTTTAATTTGGAGTGTTATACATTGGTGGACTGAGAATTAAAGGGATTATTTGGATTGGTCATAAAATAGTGGTTAGACCAAATTTAGAGGATTCATCAATCAAAATATACGATGTTGGTATTTGGTAAACATGAGGATTGGAAGAACAATTTGTACCCAAAACACTAACATTGAAATAGTTGTTAGATGGAGCTTTTTTGTGAGAGAATATTGGATATTTTGAGGTGAAAAACATAAATGCTTAAAAATAATTAGTTGTTAGCTATATCAAATATTTTATACAAATTGCTAATACAACTAGTTTGTTAAATCAGCTAATATAATTAGCTATTAGCTAATATTATCAGTTAGCAACTATCCGCTAATTGTCAAATAGAACCAAGGTATTTATTGAATTAAGATTTGTCTCACCTATTCCAAGTCAATGATGATTGTTGAGAGCAAATGGAAAGAATTTTCTGTTTTGCACGATATTGTGCCGTCCAAAACTATGTAAGAGGAGGGAAAATGTGGGAGCCCACTACTCACTTTCTCTTGCTTACTTGCTCACATAATTCTGACAAGGAAAACTAAGTTGATCTCTTATGAGTACAATACATTCATATGATATATTGCTCATACCAATATATTGCTCATACCAATATATTGCACCATACTAGCGTGTCTAATATGCACTCTAGGTCAATTTTTTTTTTGAGAGAGAGCCACAAGGGCGATCGATGTACGGGGCTGATCCCGTGCCTCGAAGTATCACGTCCTAAGATTTTAACCATCTAAACTAGTTGACATTCACCGCACTCTAGGTCATAGATGTGTATTTATTTTTAAGGTAAAATGAATATCCCTTGCACAAGTGGAAAGGGGATTGGGGATCCCACTTTACGAGGGGCAATAATCAAACTCTTGTGACAAGGGTGGAACTAACTAGGCCAACTTTGATTCTTGGTCATAGATGTGTACATGCATTGACATAAGCACGCAACTTTAAACCTTGTACATGTAATATGAACTCTATTACAAAAAGTATTAACACCTTAAGGGGTCGTTTGGTTCAAGGTATGGAATGAAAAGGAAATGGAAATAAATACTGGAGAGGAATGGTAATAAAAATTGTTAGCTTTATTAGGTGTTTGGTTCAAGCCATGGAATGGAAATGGAATGATAATCATTCTACCAAATAATGTATTTTGTTACTTGAGGGGGAGGAAGGTAACCGGCACCAAGTTATAGTAATGGATTGATGAAGGTTAAACAAACAGAATCGGTAATTGATCGAATCCAAAATCACGAACCAAACGTGCTCTAAATGGTATTGGAGTAGGTATTGAGTACTTGCTGAAATTCTGAGGTTTAACTAAGGACTACTTTTATGTAAAATTTATTTTTTGTCAAATCTTTCCTAGAAAGTTTCAAGATGCCATTAAATTAATTGAAAAAGCAAAATGGGCAAAGTAACAAATAACTTGAGTTGAAAGAGAAGTGAAACTTAGATACCAAAGATTTAGAATTTAGAAACATCTTAGGAAGTAAAGTCATAGATTTACTCTAACGTACGAGAAACATAGATTTATTCACCACTGCATGTCCCATGAAGAGCTCTGATTCTAAAGGGAGTTTTGTATTCTTGCAAAACTTCCATAGGTAGTACTTAGTAGTATTATGTTTAAGGTCCAAAATAAAACTTAAAAAGATGTGGGGAAAGTGGGGAGAAGAAAACTCAAGCAAGGAGACATCATCCAATGTGAGACACACTATACACAAGAAAGTACTCAACACCATACCTTTCTCCCTTTCTTTGTACTTTTCAATTTTCACTCAAAAAAGTTGAAAGCAACTACACCCTGTCCCTTTCCCCTCCACTCGTTTTTTTTTTTGAGAGGATGAAGTGAGGAAAATTCTTACTTCTCTTTTTCTTTTTTCTTTTATTTTTAGTTCACAAGCTTCCATTTTCTACTACTGCAAGCCTCTACACATTACACATTTACACACTACTTTCTATTTTTTTTTTTTAAGATGGTAAGATGAAGGGTCCTGTCAGACCAGAACTTCTCGCAGGTTAACCAGACCTGGATTTGTGGGCAGACACTTTGAGAGTGGGGATGGTATGGGGAAACCCTAATGGGGATCGAACCCCCAACCTCGAGGTTGGAAGGTTCTTTCCTTACTAATGCGAGCAACTTGGTACACTACTTTCTACTTATACAATTTTTTTTTTGGGTCAGACTTTCTACTCATATACTCTAAAAGAAAGCCTAACTCTTTTCTTTTCCTTCTTAACAGTTAACATCAACCATTATCTCTCTCTATCTTTCACTCTCATTCTCTCTCTAATTTGTAAGTGTAGTCCCAATAATTTTTCTACTTCTACGTTAGATAGCCTTAGCTTTTCTTTTCTCTTGTTCCTCCTAAAAAAAAGCCTACTATTCTACTAGGATAACTTAGTTCTTGCTTTCTTCTCTCTCTCTCTGATCCACACTGTTGCCATATTATTGGTTTGTAAATGGAATCATTGTCAGAGAATGAATGGTTGGGAAGCCCAGATCAGTGTCCTTGTTCTGCAACTTTTTTTTGTGAGTTTTTTTCCCACCTCACTCACTGCCTTTTAAGCTAATTTCATTTTTATATAGGCATTTAGCTCTTATTAGAAGTAGTTTACATCTCTGCTTTCTTCCTTTCCTAATTGTTTGGGCCTTCTATTACACCCACTTTCTTGGATTTTCTGTGCCCCCCTCAATTTGACAGTCTAGAAATTATACAATCTGCTTGGTTTCTGAGAATTTCCAGGTACCCATTTTGTAAATTTTACAGCTTTTTCTTCAAACCATTTCTCTTTTGTTATCCTTATTTTTCCCTTAATTTAATATGCTTTCTAGTTTCTTTTCTGATACCTGTTCTTCTTTTTCTAGTCTTTCCTGAATTTGCCTATTTATAGTCCATTTTCTCCAAAATCTGTGCCTGTTTGGAACTGGGTTTTGGGGTTTCAGAAATCTGACTTCTTGTGTGACAGAGTCATATGGTAAAAAAAAAGTTTTCCCCCATTGAAGTTACTTCTGCACTTGTGGCTCTATGAAACTTTTTTGTAGTTTCAAGCATAATAGAAGTACTAGAGTATTTCTTGTGTTAATTAGCTTGAGGTTTTACTATTTCCATGTGATTTATTGTCATACTTTAGTTGAAAAAGGAATCATGTTTAATTTCATGATAATATTCTAAAGAAAAGGAGCTAGCTAAAGCTAAACAATCTTGATATAAGAGTCATAGGTTTGTTTGGTGGAAGTTGTTCATGTTCTCCAAAGTATTTTTCAGAATGCTACTTGCACTCACATTCACTTATGATTGGAGGGCCTCTCTCTTTGTCTTAATCCTAATTGATTTCCTAAGACTAATTGATTCCACTTAGAAAATGACGGATATATATGCTAGTACTATAACCTAAGTGGAACCTAATTATCCTAATCATTACAAAGATTAGGTATTCACCAAATCTATTCTTAGAATCTCTGATGACTAAAGTCTATTCTTAGAATCTTGAATGACTAAAGTCTATAATATTTTGTGTTAATGGCTTTTAAAACAGATGAATGTTTAAGATTTTTGGGTAACTATAGGCTTTCCTCATTATCATATTTATGTTTTGTCACATTCTCAATTACAGGAGGATAATAATAGTAGGGAGGACAAAATTTGGAAAAGAGAAGGTTATTTTATTATATGGGCTATAATCTAAAGAGGAACTACTGTGACTTGGCTAAGTTGGAGAAGCGTGGGATTGCTACTATTCTTTCAGCCACTTTTGGGTCCTCTAGCTTTGATACAGCTAAGAAGACAGAGGGGAGAGCCTTGTGGATTTGAAACTTGGAAGTTTAGGTGACTTTGGAAAAGGATTGGCTAACAACTTCAAGGATCATACAGTATATCCTCTTATGGACCCATTTTCATCAACAGCTGGATCATCTAAAAGGCCTCGAATACCGAGTAGCGGAGGCCAAGTTGTTTCGTGCTTGGTGGACGGGTGCAAGGCAGACCTTAGTAAATGCCGGGACTACCACCGGCGCCATAAAGTTTGTGAGATGCACTCCAAGACCCCAAGAGTTACAATTGGGGGTAATGTACAACGCTTCTGCCAGCAATGCAGCAGGTAAAGTTGCTCTGTAAAAGCTTAATTGAAAAATTATGATGAGCTATGTTACTTGAACTTGGGTATGAAAGATTTCAATGATTTTGGCCTAAAATGAAGTGTTGAAGTAGTTCACACCCATGCCGGACGGTCTACCATCCGACACAGGTATTTGAGGTAAAATGAAAAAGCCTGAATAACATAGCTGATAAGAGTTTTTGCTTATGCTGCTTTTATGCTCTTGAAATTTCCCTCAAGAACTTTGCTACTAAAGATACTTTTATTGTTTCCTTGTTGGCCTGATAAAATTGGAAATATCATGGTTAGTAGTTTGGATTACTAGAATCTTAATCCTTGAGTAACGGCATTACAGTGAAAACAGTACTGTAAATTTTTGAAAGGTACTTGATTTATAGACTAATACCATAAGTGAGTACAGCTAGCTGTGTGTGTCTGGTTGATATGTTCTAATTCCTTTATGATTTGTTCAATCAATGAAGCGAAGATGGTATCCTTACTTTGCATACCTAAGTTTTGACCTAAATAGAATATATATTACGCACCGAAATCATTGCTGATAGTGTATGACTGTATTCTGGCCATTTCCTTCTTTGATCAAGCCAAAAATAAAATAAAATGATATAAAAAACACCATAAGGAGCTACTATTTATGCTGGATCTGGGTAGAACTAAAAATCTTTGATTAACATTTGTAGGTTCCACTCACTGGAAGAATTTGATGAGGGAAAGAGGAGTTGTAGGAAACGTCTTGAAGGGCATAATCGCCGTAGAAGGAAGCCTCAGCCTGAACCCTTGCCTGTGACTCATGGAAATTTCCTTTCTGCTAGTCAAGGTTTGGATTTTTCCTTCAATAATACATATATGCATGAGGTTATTTTCTTTGACATCTTTGAACATCTATGTTACTCGGATTTGGGTAACCATGTCGAAGTCGAACACATATGTGTCCAAATGTTGACTCTGCTATTTTAGAAAAAAAGAAAAACTTATTTGGATCCAAATGTAGTAATAAAGTGTCAATACTCATATCAGAGAGTTGAATATCTGACACGGGTATTTGAACTAAAATGAAAAGTATATTGCAACTTTTTTTTAGCTATGGATAGATCTTACAGTCCCATTTTTAGCAAGGCAGGCAAGTACAAGCAGAATTGTCTGAAACTTTGACCCTATGCTCCCTTGTTGTGTTAGACTGATTCCTGTGTAAGCTAGAAACCGTTTGAAGTTTCAAAGTAAAGTGGAAAAGTTCTTGTTACCATATTTGTAGAAAACCTTACACTGCTAGAAATATTTTCATCTTATTTAGGTAGCAGATTCTTGGCATTCAACAACCAACCGATAATTCCAGCTACATCAGTAGTAACTGCTACTTGGTCTGGAGCCGTTAAATCTGAGAGCAACCCAGCACTCTACAATAGCGCGGTATCTAGTTCATACTCTCATGCCTATAGGGGAAGGCAGTTCCCTTTCTTACAAGTGCCTGAAACCTCACTTACTGGAGTTTCTTCAGCTGATCAAACACTTCATCACGATGGCAGCAATAACAGCACCCAGAAATCAATTTTCTGCAGTGGCCTAAACCAAGTGATGGACTCGGATCGTGCTCTCTCTCTTCTGTCATCATCAACTGCTGAGACTCCTGAGATGGGTTTGGGCCGTATGATCCATCATCCAAGCCCGATAAACCCTACTCGGCCTATGCTTTCTGGCCTACATTACGATAATCTTGCTTCTCAGTATTCCTCCCAGAGCCATGGATTGGAAGGACATCCAGAAAGTTCTGGACTGTTCTCTAACATGAGGAGCAATAACAGCCTCTGCCAGGATGTTTTCCAGAATGAAACTGATGCATCTTCTGGTAGTGGAGGTGGAGGTCATCAAACACTTTCTTTCTCTTGGGAGTAGTTTCTGCTGTCATTTACTAGTTATTTTCTTCCCTAATCATAATTAGTTCAGTACTGTACTGATGGATGCTTTGTTATTTTTAAATCTTCAAGAAGTTAGTTTTCTCTTCAATTTGCTACATTTGATTGCCTATAAATGCTTGGCAATTTGTCTGTTCTTAAATTTGGTACATTTAGTATTGTAATTCTAAACTTCCCATTTGTTGAAACTTGAAACCCATTTCAACCTAACTCTTTGGCCTTTCCTGCTATTAAGGGTAACTTTCTCAAAGTGCACCCCCACATAAGACAATATCATTTCTAGGATGGAGGGTGTATTATTTATGCAACTTCTCTAGGAATATGTTCTATATTGCTACATGTCTTTACCCCCTTAATTTGCTGCGGCAATGGCATTGTTATGCTAAAGTTTTAAACTTCTTGTTTACTTCCTTTCATACTGGTCAATATGAGACCTAGGTGTCGAAGAGTGTGGTTGATTGGTTATAGTTTTTTATTTTGATGAAAAGATTGGTTATAGCTTTTGTAGTAGCCTTTAATGTGTTTAAACAAATTAAAATACGATTTTCTCTATCTGTATATATTGCCTATATATTTGCCAGTAAGATAAACTTTTGATCATTAATATTTTAAAGCTTTAAACAATTTAACTTATTATTCCTAATCTTGTCATATTAGTCTGAAATTCCCTATGACTAACCTAACATCTAAAATGCACTCCTAAATGGGTATCAAAATTATGAGAAATTCTTAATTCCAAAATGTTTTAAATGAAAATTTGTTCTGAACAAATAGGTGTTGTATATTCAACCACAAATGTTGTATATTGAATCATAAATATAGTATATAGAATCATAAAAGTTGTATATGAAAAACGTGTATCATTATCAATTTATTAGTTATACAAGATAGTATGTTTTCATATACAACATTCATTATTTAGTATACAACATTTAGAATTATAAATACAACATCTATACTAATTCTGATTAAAGAAAATGTTACAAATGTTGTAAAATTAGGCATAGCTCTCAGAATTATGTCATATATACACAGACATCCTAATATTTGCTTGCTTGTTTTACAATAAGTTTAGAGTGCTATGTGATAAACAAAGCCAAAGACAATGAAAGATTAATAATTATTATATAACCAGTGCACCAGTTTTATATAGATAACTAGTGAGTGTCCCGGGCGATGCCCCGGGTTGTTACTTTTCGTAACTTTTTGTCAAGTGAGGAAAAATTGACGTAATGACATGATAAGTAATTGCATGATTTTGAAAAATAAACCCTTAAAAGTTTGGGGATGAAAACAATAGCTTAACTTTCTACAAGGAATTGGAGTTAGAGTTTATGTCTATAATAGTCTCTTGTTATTATCATAAAAAGGTTAGGTATTTAACTATTTATGCAAATCTTTTAATGAGATATAATTATAAGACCTTATGATATTTTATTTTGAAATACTAAACAATGGTGTTATGGTGGATTAATGGTTAAGCTTTCACTTTTCGTTTTAAAGGTCACGTGTTCGATACCTGGTTTTACTTGAAAATAAAGCATTTGCATAGAGCCTTAGAGGAGAGTGACACGTGGCACACAAACTTTCTTAGGTACACCTTTTAATATATTAGTATAGATAATCGCGAGCTTCATTGTGTTTGTTTTGTGGAATTGTTAATTATGAATTTATGATTTATGTTTTATTGATTGTCGTGCATGGACGACTACTGGCAGCTTCATATATACCCATAATTTTTTATACTTAGTATGCTCTCTCGATTATATAAGTACATGACATAAAACTATTGAAACTTTTAGTGAAAATGACTAATGTTCACCGTACGATTGCAAATTTTATATTTGAGGATTCCCGATTCCGTAAATCCAACTATAGGTCAAGTTCTCTTAGCTCCAAAAAAGATACGATCAATAAAACTAAATTAGTTGCATTATTAAGTTAAAATTGATTTGAATATGTAAACCTTTTTATGCACTATATACACATTACAAAATATCATTTTTATTTTAATCCCATTTGAATTTTAAATAATTTTACGGATAAGATAATTATGTTAATGGGTGCAAAGGAGATAGGATAGGGACAATAACGAAAATCTATACAAATATATTAAAAGGCGTGCATAAACAAGCAAACCGTGCACGCGGCTCCTCCCTGGGAGTTTTGGGTTACGTAATCCATGTACAATAAAAAAAATTAGAAATTGCGTAGTATAGGATTTGATCCCGAGACGCAAATGCATATATTAAAAGTCTTACTTAACCACTAGACTAAGTTGTATTTAGTGTTATTATCATAAAGTATTATATTAATAAATGAAATTTTTTCTTACCCGGGGCATAGCCCAGGCCTAATAACTAGTTTAGACCTAAAAAAAGAGTAATGTTTTGTAAAACACGTAATAGTCACCAGTGATCAATATCCGAAGGCGGCCACCAAACTTGAAATTGTGTATTTGTACTGTACATCAAATTGCGGATTGAGATGGAAAGACATCCCAACTTAAAATTTACGGTGATAGTTTTTCCAAAATAATTATAGGTTAACATTTTTTCTTTTTTGCAGCATTGAAAGAATAGGGTGGAAGTTTATAAAACTTGACCAAATAAGTGATTGGCAAATGCTATTAAGACAATGAGCTATGTAGTAAAACTATTTATCAAACCAATCTTCATGAGATAAAGAGATATTTCTTTGCATTTTCTTTTACTTTGATTGATTATCTTTATTAATTACAATTTACATAATAAATAAGCCAATATACATTTTTTAAAAAAAAAAGAATAATGTCAGACAAATTTTTTTTTTTTTGAACTCAAAAAAATTTCACGTGCTCATCTCGAATATGTACAAGTACAACGGTGCAAACATTATGTTGAACCCCATATATGTTGTGCACATGTGAGTTGTCCCACATTGGAGAAAGAGGAGAGAAAGTACCACAATATAAGCTATATGAGCTACTCCTACTATTGCCAATTGGTTTTAGTATGGAACCTCCTTTGGGCTTGTATGTGGACCGAACTCTCCTCCTCCTTATTGGGTTGCCCAAGCCCATTTTCAGTCATATCAAATTTATCACACTAATTGTTTTCTTTGTTGGGGTTGAGCCGCTGTTTTGCAACCAAAAACGGAAAAAGAAATTGATTAATCCCTTAAAAAAAGTTTTGAGTAATCGAGGTTCGAGAAGGATTTTTAAAAGGGGTTAAGTACAAGAAAGGTTCGTGTTTACTAAAAGGAAATTTGACTACTTCAAGAAGCAGTCAACTTTCTTTTTTGGGGTGCTTTGTCTTTTGGGTATATTTTTTTGGATAGTTGGCATTTGGTATTGCATTATGATATACGTTAATACGCGGTAGTAATTATTGCTAGGATCCTAATCTTCTCAATTACACGCTCCTATTTGTAAGTTGAGAATCAAGGTTGACCTAGTAATTGTAAGGTCCTCTTGTCACCTCTTGACAGGGGTTTGATTCTCACCCCTTGAAAAAATGATCCATAATTTCCCCCCTTCTTGCAAAAGAATTCTCAAAAAAAAGAGAAAAAAAAATCTCCTATTTGTAAGCCATAGTAATGTGAAAATACACAATAAATAACGATAAGGATCACACAAAAAGATTTAACATGAAAACCTGATAATGAAAAAAAAACTACCTTTAATTTCAGTACACTGGGATTGTCAATGATTTGTATAACCCAATCACTTTACAAAACTTTCAAAATCTCCTTAATCTAACCTGATGACTTTAGAACTTACATCACTCTTGATCACATAATAACCTCTCGACCCAAGCCCTTATGATGATTTCAGAAATGTAAGCATAAAGTTTCAGAGAGAATTTAGAGAGAGAAGAAAACTGAGAAAACTATTATTGAATCATCAACTAATTATGAGGTAATACAAAGGTATTTATAGACTAAGCTTGCTAGGCTAATCCAAACTGATACAAAAGGAAGCAAAGATAAATTAGTTACAACTAACTAGTTGTAAAATAACAAACTTGTAACTGATTAGTTGAGCTGGCAAGCTGAGAGCAGTAGCTTCAGTACCCGCCCTCAAGTTGGGGGAGGAGGAGACATAGGATCATACAACCCCAACTTGGAAAGTAAGTGCTTGAACTGAGGAGAGGCGAGGGACTTAGTGAACACATCTGCTAGTTGAGATTGTGTAGGCAAGTATGTTAATTGAATCAGCCCCTCTAGCACTTTGTCTCTTGTAAAGTGACAATCAATTTCGATATGTTTGGTTCTCTCGTGGAAAACCGGATTCTTGGCAATGTGAATTGCTGATTGATTGTCACAATGTAGAACAACTGGCTTGAGATTAGTAACTCCAAGTTCTTCTAGCAATCTAACAGTCCATGTAATTTCAGAAGCTACAGAGGCCGTAGCCCTGTATTCTGCTTCTGAGGAGGATTTGGATATTGTACTTTTCTTCTTAGAACGCCAAGTAATAGGAGAATTACCAAATAAAAGCACATAACCAGTAATGGACTTTCTTGTGTCACTACAAGCAGCCCAGTCTGAATCTGAGTAGGCTTGTAGGTGAAGGGTATCACTAGCTCTAAGTAAAATACCTTGACCTTCAGTGTGAGAGATGTATCTCAAGGTATGTATGAGAGCATTGAGATGAGAGGAACGAGGCTTTTGCATGAACTGACTTAGTGATTGAACTGCATATGATAAATCTGGTCTGGTATTGGTGAGAAAATTTAATTTTCCAACCAAAGATCTATACAGTTCTGCATCCTCCAATAATGAACCTTCTGAAGCAGATAACTTGAGATTCAAAGGTAGAGGAGTGGAAGCCTTCTTGCTAAGATCAAATGGACAATATGAAAGAAGTTCTTTAGTAAACTTCTTCTGGCTTAGTACAATACCCTCAGGAAGATATCCAACCTCAATACCTGGGAAATAATTCAATTCTCCTAGATCTTTAATGCTGAAAGCAGCATCTAAGTGAAGTTTCAAGGCATGAATAGCATCTAATAAATCAGTACCTGTGACCAGTATGTCATCAACATACACAGCAGCTATGCAAATGTGTGAACCTTGTTGTTTAATAAACAAACTGTAGTCATTCTTGGACTGATGAAATCCCTGACCTTGAAGAGCACTAACAAGCTTGGCAAACCATTGCCTAGAAGCTTGTTTGAGACCATATAAAGACTTGGTTAGCTTGCAAGTCTTGTTGTAAGGATTAGGAACACCTTCAGGCACTTTCATGTAAACTTCTTCAACTAACTCTCCATGTAGGAAGGCGTTATTTACATCCAACTGAAAAATCTTCCACTTTCTACTAGAAGCAAGAGCAATAAGACATCTAACTGTTGCCATTTTCACTACAGGAGAAAAGGTCTCCTCATAGTCAACTCCATACCTCTGATTATACCCCTTTGCTACTAATCTGGCTTTACATCTTTCAAGAGTGCCATTCTTTTTTAATTTGACCTTATATACCCACTTTGAACCAATTGGTTTCTTCCCTGGTGGCAGATCAACTAGTTCCCATGTATGTGTGTCAGAGAGAGCTTGAAGCTCTTTGTTCATAGCAGCAACCCACAAAGGATGTTGAGAAGCTTCTTTATAGTTAACAGGTTCTTTAATGTCACATAGGTGGGAGAGAAAAGCTTTATAAGAAGAAGGAAGTTGATGGAAGGTAACTAGATTACACCAATGAGGAGTAATAGTAGAAGTGGAGGTGTGGCAATGATATTCAGAAAGATAAGAAGGAGGGTGGGTTGTTCTAGCTGACCTTCTTACTGGTGGCACTAGAGTATTGGAGCTGAGATCAAAAACATGAGAAGAAGAGTCAGTTTCAGGAAGAGAAGAAGTAGATGGAGAGGAAGATTGTAAAGAAGAATTGGTGTTAGGAGAATGAGATGATTGTGGTGAATGAGGAGGATGAGTAAATGTGGAAGGTGGAAAAGAATTATCCAAGTCTGTGTAAGGAAGTGTGGTGAAAGTAGGAAGATAAATGTGGGATGTAGAAGGAGTAGAATTAGGATGAACAGCAAGATGAAAAGGGAAATGATGCTCATGAAAAGAGACATCTCTGGATATGAATATTTTGTGATTATCAAGAGCAAGAACTTTGTAACCTTTTTTACTCAAAGAATACCCAAGAAAGACACAAGGAATAGCTATAGGTTTGAATTTGGTTCTATGAACTTTGGATGTAGGGACATAGTATAGACATCCAAATGTTCTTAAATGATAGATTAGGGATCTTGTTATAAAGCTTCTCATAGGGACTTATGTTGTTAATGCTACTAAGTGGCATTATGTTAATAAGATATGTAGCACATAGAACACAATCTCCCCAATATTTATCAGGAAGCATGGATTGAAAACTCAATGCTCTACCAGTCTCCAACAAATGCCTGTGCTTTCTTTCCACTACTCCATTTTGTTGTGGGGTGTCACTACAGCTGGTTTGATGAAAAATACCCTTCTTCTGATAGAAAAGCTTCATAGTACCCTCAACTAGTTCCTTGGCATTGTCAGACCTCACAGAAACAATATGAGTGTTAAATCGTGTTTCAATAAACTGAGCAAAATTCTCAAGTATAGTAACTGTCTCAGATTTATTTTTCAGTAAATGAACCCAGGTAAATCTGGTGTAATCATCCACAATGGTCAGAAATTGATTACATCCAGTATGAGTTTTGACACTATATGGACCCCATACATCAATATGAACTAACTCAAAAGGTTTAGTAGTCTTAATACTACTAGTTGGAAAAGACTTCCTAGTTTGCTTAGCTGCAGGACACACCTGGCAGATAGTACTAAGCAAGAAATCTGAAACATCACAAGATGGATGAACAAGTTTCAACCTATGAAAAGGTAAATGTCCTAATCGTAAGTGCCAGAGTTTAGCATCTTGTAAAGCTGAAAGATTAGACTTATTACAAACAAGTGAAGTAAACTTTGTCAACTGTTGAACTTCAACATTGTATAAACCACCCTTCAAGTTACCAAGAAGAGTTGAGTGAGTTGTCTGAGAATGGTCCTGAACATAGCAAGCATCAGCAGTAAAAGTCAGATCACAATTTTGGTCCTTGCATAGCTTATGCACAGAGATCAAATTGAATTGAAAACCAGGTACATGTAGTACATTGTTAAGAATTATTCCATTACTTAGAGTAATAGAACCTGTGTGTTTGACTTGAATTTTACTACCATCAGGAATAGTAATATAATTATTAGGACCAGATATGAGAGTATAATTTTTAAACCAATCAAGGTGAGCACACATATGGTCTGTGGCTCCACTATCCAGTAGCCAACTTGAGGTAAAACTAGATAATAAGCAGACTTTACCTGCCAGTAGAGCATGTCCAGTTGCTTCTCCCTCATTAGGTTGAGTGGAAGAAGATTCAGGTACTTGTCTCAATAGACTCAGCAAGTGGTTGTACTGATTAACAGTGATGGTGTTAGAACCTTCATTGACAGCATCAGTTCCACCATCAGTAGGATTGTAAGCACTAGCAGCTGCTATTCTTCTTTCTTTAGGTTTGTATCCAGGAGGATATCCATGAACCTTAAAGCACCTCTCATAGCTGTGACCAGGCACTTTACAGTGAGTGCAATAGTAGTTGGATCCTGGTCTTTTGTTACCAGAAAAATTCTTGGACTGATTGTATGATCTCTGATAGTTTCCTTGTTGTTGTTGAGGAGGTTTATAAACCTGTCGTTTATCAGCTAGAAAAGCCAGGGATTCAGATGAATTAGGGAGATTTGAAATTTCTTTATGCCTTTCTTCCTGCGCAAATAGTCTATATGCCTCAGACACATTTGGCAAAGGTTGCATCATCAAAACATTTCCTCTCACAGTACCAAACTGCTCATTCAACTTCATCATAAATTGTAGAAGTCTTTGTTCTTGTTGTCTTTGATAGATCTTCTTAGTAAGATTGCAAGAGCATTGATTACAGGTGCATGTAGGAAGAGGATGTGCATCACTGATGGCATCCCACACAGTTTTGATGCTAGTAAAAAATTCAGAAACACTTTGTGAACCTTGTGATAACTCAGCAAGTTGTTGTTCTAGTGAATATACCTGAGCCATTGATGAATAGCCAAATCTTTCTTCCATGTCTTTCCATATTTCTTTAGCAGTTGGAAGAAACAGGACACTTTTTGCAATCACTTCATCTAGATTATAGAGTAGCCATGAACATACTAAAGCATTACATCTCTTCCAAGCTTTATGTTCATCGGGACAGTGCAGATGAAGGTTCTTGAATATCACCAAATACAAATCCTAGTTTATTCTTAGTTTGAAAGAGTTAAGATCATTGATCTTTTCCGGTTTGTGAATCCTACACCATTAAACTTGACTCGAAACAAGTTGTGCAGAGTTTGAATCCGAAGGATGAATATAATAGACACTAGTAGGATTTTGATTCAAAGGAAGTGTGTTTGATGAAGAATCTTCATTTGAAGGCATTTTGAAATCAGATGAAAATCAGGTGAAAATCAGATGAAAATAAAGAAATTATCACAGATTGAACAAGAAAGAAGAAAAGTATGAGAAAAGATTTCAGAGAAATTTACTCAAACACTTGAGGTGCAATGAGTTAAGAATGAGATAAGAATGATCAATTTTCAGATGATGAACAAGAATTTGTTCAATTTTCAGATAATTGAACAAATGATTTCAAGATTTCAGAAGATCTTAAAATGTAGAAGAATTGACAATCAATCAGTAAGAACAAAAGGTTAATCAAGTTCTCAGCAATAATTTCAGAGAATTTCTGCTAGAATCAATCAAGAACAGACAATTCAACAAGTTTTCAAAGACTATTTCGTGAGGATTTCAGAGGATTTCAGCTAGAATTCAATAGATTTCTAGAAATTTAGGAAGATTTCAGTAACGTAATCAGAAATTCAATCAATTCAGGAAGAATTCAACCAGAAATTCAGATTCAGAGATACCTCAATGATTTTACAAAGAAAATCAATCGTATGAAGAATTACTGCAGTGCGATTTGCAGAAATGAATGATGAACTTAAACATTTGAGAATTTTCTGAGCAAGATCGTAGTGTTTGGCTCTGATACCATGATGATTTCAGAAATGTAAGCATAAAGTTTCAGAGAGAATTTAGAGAGAGAAGAAAACTGAGAAAACTATTATTGAATCATCAACTAATTTTGAGGTAATACAAAGGTATTTATAGACTAAGCTAGCTAGGCTAATCCAAACTGATACAAAAGGAAGCAAAGATAAATTAGTTACAACTAACTAGTTGTAAAATAACAAACTTGTAACTGATTAGTTGAGCTGGCAAGCTGAGAGCAGTAGCTTCAATACCTTAACACTTGTTTCACCCAAACATATACATCTTGACCTCTAAAATAGTCAAATTACACCTTTATTATTCCTCTCGCATGACCTTCAATAGTCAACTAGGTATAACATATCCTATTAGGAATAAACAACTTGATCCCCTTAACTAAATATAATCCTGGAAAATTACAATACATGCCAAATTACTTTTCTAAATACAACTCTATTAGTATTACGAAACTTACACATACATGTAAACTTGCCAAACCAAGAAAAATATCCATATCCCAACAGCGAGAATAAATATATATGAAAATTTCTAAAGCAAGTGTTACCTTATTATCCATAATAATACTTGTCCGTCCTCAAATATTAATTTTTTCTTTATAAATTTTAATTATCATTCATTTAGACTTTAGATGTGGTATTAAGTACTAATGAAACTCTGTGAACAAATATACATGTCTATTAGAAATGAAATTTTATTATTGAAATGTAATTTAATATTTTATTTACGGAATTTCGTATAGTATTACCACCATTAATTATTGTTTACCAGACAATAATGCTTCGAAGAAAATTGAGGACTACTACTTCCAACTTGCAATTTTTTTATTTATTTTGGCAATTGAAAAAACAGGAAAGAAGCTACAAACTCCCTCTAGCCTAATGGACTAGTTTATGGGTTTTGCTCATACTAGATCTGAGCAAAGACTTGGTTTATGCACCTGGATGCACAATGTTTATTGTGCACTCAAAAAGAGTATTCCGCTCACTAAAAAAACATGAACATTTATCTACAATTTTTCTAGGTGAAAAGAAAAATTATAGACCAAACTTGGCAAAAAAAATTTCAACAATTTTCCAAGTAAAAAGTAAATTTTATAGACCAAACTTGAAAGGAAAAAAAATTAAGATAGTCCATGTAGTAGATCCATGGGCGAATTACCTGGGGGCAAGAGGGACTTGGCTCTACATATCTATTGATTACTTTAGTTATCATTCATAGCACAACACAGATGAATTGCGTTGATTGTATTTCTTAATTGCAATTTCAATTTTTGACGAATTGAGGTATATTCTTTTTATATGAACAATGTAATCGTAGTTATTAAATTTCTTGATCATAATTCTTAGTAGTATTAATACAATTCATTGTAAAAATAAAAATTTGTACAATAGATTATCTGTAAAATTTCTGTGAGATTGTTTTATGTGCTCTTTGTCCCAAATATTGCTAATGGCCCAAATTAGAGAAAGTGGCAATATTATTATCCTTCATACGTTCATTAGCAAGCAAGCCCATCTTACCATCCACTTCACGTGTTCATGGGCTAGGCCACGTAATTGAACTATGCAATTCTAAAAATCAATATATATGCTGATTGGGCTATGGGCCGCAACGTCTAATGTGAGCAGCAGTGTAGCACATAATCCTCGTTCGCAAGAAGGCACTAGATTGTTTATGAAGAATTCTTTTTTCTTCTTTTTGAATATGATAGTGAGCACATTTTTTTTATATAAGGTAAGTTAAAGTCGCTTGCAAGTAAGGGAAATATTGGTATCCTTCTTGTAAGGGGTGAGACTCAATCCAGAGATAGATCAGAGGTAACACCAACACCACTAGGCTATCACCTGCTGGCTGTTGGCTGCAACTCAATGAACAAATTACTTAATTAATTACAATCTAGGTAGCATCTATCTATCTATCTATCTATTATATAAAGCAAAGTTCAATTTGCCTACGTGTCATGCTACTACTAAATCTGCCACATGTCGTCTCCAAATTCATCCTAAAAACTAATGTGCCACGTGTATAGTTAAGCTCCAAACTCGCTGATGTGTCGCTTCCACTCTCAATGTATTCGTATGGCATGATGTTCAATAGCCGGTAATCATGGACAAATTAGTGCATAAATGATAACTTCCTATAACACTGATAAATCGATTCCAAATTTGACGCAAGGAATATATTGCTTTTAAAGAAATTATGCGGAATATATCTATGTAGAATTGACGCAACTGTATTGGGCAAATGAATCAATTACGTTCTTACTTACCATAATCACACTATATCGGACTATCGGTATATTGCATTATGAGGTGAATACATTGATTTCCTTCTATATCCATTTCAAACGCCATATTTAATTTTCTGAATTCATAGTCCAAAACTAAGAGCTTCAAATTTTGAAGAAAGAAATTGCAAAGGCCAAGAAAATCAGGAAAAGGTTCCACCTTTGGATTTTTTTTTCTTGGTCGACAATAACAGATGAATAGAAACAAAAAATTCAAGTGAAAGAAGAGTTGGAGGTGAAGGAGTTTGCAGGGAGAAGAATGTCAGAGGTTGAATCTAGCTAGGGAAAATACAGTTAGTTCACATCTAACATAGCTGAATGGGGCTGGAAAACAAGAACTAGAAGGAGGGGATTATAGGAAGAAATTGAGAGGAAAGAAGAAAGATAGAGCAGGTGGTTTCCATTTCAAGTGAGAGAGTGTTGCAAAATTATTATGACTTCTGAGCTGAGTGTATGACTTGAATTTATAGGTAAGGCATGTTCTTTTCGGCATAAAATAACTGAACTAAAATAAACTGAATTGAATTGAACTGAACTGAACTGAACTGAATTGAATTGAATTGAACTGAACTGAACTGAATTAAATTATAACTAATTAATAGTAATGATAATAATTTAGGAACTGAACTGAATTGAACTGAACTGAACTGAAAATAAGCTGGGGAGAACAGGCCCTTAGACAAAAATTATAACTATATTTAGATAATAATTCCATATAGTTTCATAAACTTTTTTTTTAGGGGAAAAGTTAGGTCGAGTATATTATTGCAAATCGTATTCCGCCAAAGTAAGGATACTTTGGGGAATTGGAGCCATACAAACAAGTTCAGCACTGCCATGAGTGTCTCATCTTGCCACTAAATGGGCTACAGTGTTCCCAACCCTTCTAATATCTGAAAAACAAAAGCTATTGAAAGACTTTGCCAAAGCACTAATATCATCATAAAGCAAATAAAGAGGTGAAAAACCAACAACAAGTTGATGATGAGCATGAACCACCGCAAGAGCATCACTTTCTAACCACACTTTGTCATAACCAAACCTTCGAGCAACTTGAAGACCGTATCTTGCCGCTTCAGCCTCGGCCATTGTGGACATCTCACTTCCTACCATTCTCTTCGTTGCCATCATCACATATAGTTTCATAAACTAATTTCAAAACAATGATCACATAATTAAACTAACAAAATATAAGTAACTTTGCGTTAAAGCTGCTTAAAAATTAGCTATTATATTTATATTTTATACCCTAAGTTGGAAAGAGGAACCGTCTAGGGCCCAGTCAAAAGGGGCCCAAAAGTTTTAAATGTTGTTTTTGCTTCCCGGTCAAAATGTAGCACATTTAGGTGAAATGAAGTATAATCATCTATATTGTTGTATTAAGTGTCTATCATTTATCTCACAACTTATTCATCATCTACTTTAGCTCCAAACTTTCCAAATTCAAATTCAATATTTCCTTCCACAGTTACTTTTCCTAAATTTCTTCCCTCAGTTATTTTTTCTAAATTCCCAAGTTTTAACTATCTAAAAATTCAATTCTTGCTGCTTCCCCTTTTTCTTCAATCTTGAATTCCTTAATGTGAAGATTCTCAAATTAATACCATGACAAGGGGGAAAAATCAACAAATGAATATGGGCAAAAATAATTCAACTAACACCAATTATTGTCTTAAGCTAATTAGTCAGCATTCACTATCACAAAAAAAACTAATATCAATTAAGCATGAAGAAGTTGGGGGAGATTTAAGTAAAATGTATTTATCGTTTAAAGTAAATTCCAGCATGATTTGATAAATCTCCTTTATTGAGTTGGAGATTAAGGTGCCGAATATATATTTTGTTGATTTTTATAAATTAACATTATGAAATAATAATATATTAGGTAGGTACGTCAATTTTAATCATATAATCACTGGATATTGCAATCATATATACTATTAAAGCAGAAAAAAATCAGCCCACGTGGCATGCAACCAAGAAAGAAAGCACGAGAATGCACGCAATTGAATTGAAGCAATGCAGCCAGTTGCCATGTGTCCTTGCCATGTGTAACTTGATGGATGCCAATGCTGAGTTGGCGTTCAATTACGCAGTCCTTGAGTGTGCCCGTGTACGGTGTATCATGCCCTTGATTGATGATTATTGATTAATACAATCAATTGCAATCTCATAAATTAGGTAATAATCTAAACAATCCTTAATTACGTTGCTATATAAAGGATTGAATAAAACAACCCCATTGCAATCTGCTATTAGATCAATACAAATTTCAAAAAGAGAAAAAAGGGATTGAGAACACAGAGAGAATTAAAGAAATGAGAAAAAAAAGGTATAGATTTCACAAATTGAGCTGAAAACAGAGAGAACTTATTTACCAAAAAAGGTGTTAAAGATGTTCATATATATGTGGAGGAACACCTTAATTAGATCTTCGAAGTATGGACTGAAAAAAAATGTAAGCGGTGAGAGTGGCGTGCGACCACTAAAATCAATGGCTTGGGGATCCGTAATCGACTCCTTGCATGCTCATATCTGTTGGTCTTTTGGCTTTCCAAAAGAACTTTTGTTCATTTCATAGAGGAACGGAAAGGTAATTGAGATTAACTGACATGCATGAACCTTTTTTTTTGGGTTATTGAAATTTGATAATTTCAGGGTGTTGAGAATTTCATAGTTTTTGTAGATAATCTGAAATGGTCATTATCCTAATTGAATTTGGTTAAATGAAATAAGGTAGAATTCATGAAATCAGAAGTTGTTGTTTGATAGTGAAAAAGAATGGAGATGGTTGGAGGTGAAAAGGTGGAGTTCAGGGTGGTCGTTGGGGTGGAAAGAAGAAATAAAGGTTTTCTTTCCTTATTGATGGACGGTTTATATGAAATATTCAAGGTCTTTTGGGGTTGCGGGGTGGGTTGGCATGTGAAAAGTTATGTATTAAACTTTGTTTGATTATGTTTTATGAAAAGATAAAGATATCTTACTTGAAACAGGATAAAATAAGAGTACTAAGTAATGCTCTGCTTATTTTAAGTAAAAAAATTAACTTCATATAATATAAATTATAATAAGTTTTATTTAAATAATATAAGTTCAGATATTATAAAATACGACATGTTAAATTAGGTGATATCAAATAAGTAAAAGTATTGAAAGTGCAAAGGAAAGGTTAGGAACTAGGAAGTACAAGAGTGTGATGACAGAATTAAGGTATGCTCCTTAAACTCTGATCATAATTGGGTTAAATCTCATTTTAAGGTGTAAGGGGAAATGATGGTTAAGCCAAAATTAACAAATTTTTAAAGTAATTATGTGGTAAATGTGTTAATTGATGGTGTTATCGTAATCTACTGAGTGTGGAATTGCAAGAATTTTTGGAGTTTTAAGGGCCCAAAGCTAAATACATGGACACTAGAGTAAATAAAAGAGGACAAGTCCAGGAGGAAGCTAGAAGGGAAACATAGCACCGCATTCCTACTTTCTATCACTTTCTCATAACCATTTAAAGCCAAAACACCCGTTAAATAAATACTAATAAATAATTATTGTATTTGTCCTGTTCTTACTAACATTTTCACCATCATTGTTTAAGCATTTTTTTGGCAATCGTGTCAATTTGTGTGTGTGTGTTTTTTTTTACATCCGAAAAACGTACACAAATTAACTATCTAAAAAGGAAATGTTGTTCTTTCTACACTGTGTAGCAAGTTCAATTTGTGTGTTGAGATTGGTGAATTTGTAAATTAAAGGTGGCTGATGGCATTGTTAGTATTTTAATTTCAATATTTTAGTTGGTATTTGTTGTTTGTTTATGTTGATTAAACATGGTTGCTAATGTAGTTTGTTTGCAACAGGATAAAACCCAAAAACGAACCCAATACCAAACTTTTGTTATAGTGAAGTACTGTATAGAGAAGATGAGGATAAAGATTATAGAGAAAAGAAAGATGAGGATACAGATTATTGCAGATCAGAAGAGAATGGGGTTTTGAAAAATAATAATTTAAAAGTTAGTTGTTTGAAATTTTTCTGTTATAAAAAGTAGTTTTCTGAATTTTTTCTTTATTTAATTAGCAATTTACTACATGAAACAGGTTTGTTCAGTGTTCCTGATTTTAATAAACAAGCTGTACATATTGCAAGAAGGAAAAGAAAATGTATAATGGAAGATAAGCACCGAAGGCATGTTTCTAATGTAGAGAATAACAAGGAATATCACGGAAAACAATTAAGTTGTCTTTCAAATGTTATCAAAATAGAAACACCGTACCATACTAATAAGTTTATATAAATAAGTTATGTAAGTGTAAGTTCTGAGACTACCCCATAATATATATGCGTCTTAATAGAGGGTCATGTTCCTCAGATTTGAAGGACATTAATTTTTTTCTGAGTGGATATATATTGGATGTTGTAGACGACAAAGAGGAGGAATCAAATGACGGGGAGGCCAATGTAGAAATACTTGATGAAACTTTAGTACATAGCGGCAATGACCCTATCGCGGCTATAGTTGATAGCATGCACAAAGTAACGAAAATAAAGGAGACAATTAACATAACTTTAAATAATATATATGGTAGATTATTTGTAGGAGAAATTATTTGCTAAGGATACTATTGCTCCTTATTTGATATAAAAAAATATGTTTTTCTTGCTATAATTAAGCAACTTTAATAAAGGTAAAAATTGGAATAATTTAAGGATATAATTTAAAATGAAGGATACAGTTTACGACATTTGAAAGAATTGACTATATTTTAAATAAATAACATAAATAAAGGAGACAATTAACAAATTTAAAATAATTGATTTGGCCAGACTTTTTTTAGGGGAAATTGCCATAAATAATGAAAATTATGAGCAATAATATCCTAAAACTATTTCCATCAATTATGAAAATTTAAACGAAATTTATGCTAATTTGGGATATGGTTAACATATAAAAGATTCTAGAAGCATATATCTTGATTTTCGTAAATCATGTTAATTCAAAATATTAGTGAACTTATATAATTAGATACCAATTAAATCTAAAATATTATGCTGATTTGGAAAATCATATAACTGAAGACATCATTGATCTGAAATATATATAACAAAAATCATATCTCTGTGTTTTCAAGTTTATGCTAATTTACCAAATTATGGGTGATATGGCTATCTATTATACTAATTTTATCAGTCACCGAAGCATGTCAAGTAATATGAATATCCAAAATTGATTTCGTTTCGAAAATCAAGTATAATGAAGGATATATGTAATTGATGAGTATATATATATGATAATGTTAAATATGTATAAGCAATATGAAATCAATCATTGATTGGTAATTTACCGCCATTATTTTGAACAATGTATAGGTCGATTTCTTTTCTCTTTTGGTGCCAAATATTTGTTTAAAGATATATACATTAGTGTGTGAAAGTGAAGTATATTATAAAGAACATAAAAAAAATGTAAAGTCTTATACTATATATAGTACATTAGCAATTTCATGGTTGAAAATTTCCCTCTTGATTTAGTATGTTTATTATACTCTAAAGAGCATAAAAAGTTCCTTCAATCTTTAAGGAATCGTACAATATAACAAAAAAGATAGAGTAACTTTTATTTATCTAATCGACCTAAGTATAAAACAACACCCACTTTAAATTTCCATCCATTTTTGCTCACAACTACACATCATGTTAGTGGCAACACATTGCTCAATTTTAAAACCATTAAAATAGTATTTGCTTTTAACTCTCAACTATTTACAACAGTGAAATATATATATTCTTCAAAATCAATTACTTTAACCCTTTTGCATCACAAACTAAGAACACTTGATAGTAAGTAAAACATTTGATCAGCACTCACGTATCTTTCGAAGTCTAAAGATTGAATGTATAAATTACAAGTAAATATAACGAAAATAATATGATGAGACTTTTGTGACAAGTCATTGAATTCTCATCTTTGTGCAAGCACTCTCTTACATTGTACAGTATGTCAATATTATGTTATTCATAACGCCTGCCATAACTCTCGATGCAAGTAGTGGCGGTTTGGTGGGTGGTGGCCACTGGGTGGTTTGGTGCAGTGTAGCGATGGTGCAAGGCAACAAGAGAGAGGGTTTGCATGATTAAATGCCAGTAGTGGTTGCAAATTGTGATTTTATATATATGAGCCTCTGAATGAAACAATGGGCAGAGAGAAAGCTTATTCAGTCAACTTTTTTTTTAACAAATTGATCACATGTTCCACCATGACATTAACTACACCAGTCACTGAACGTCTGAACGCACGGGTCATAAGCCGATTTTAAAAATATATTCTTAATACACGATATGATTCTAAAAACTATAAATCATGAGCTAATATTTGAACCATGATTTAAGAGAAACATCCTAAAATCTTAAATTTATAAAACACAAAATTCCCGTGTATTTTGATGTGTTTTTTTATATTTCATTTACGTATTTATAAATTTATATATCACGATTATAAGATTTTTAAAGTTTAAACTGTTGTAACAAAGGATTTTTATACATCATGAAATATAATTTTTACATTTTATATTCTTTTAATTTTAAATTCATGGATTCTAATAATTATACTTTCAACAAATTTGGAATAAAAACAATTACATAATAAACAAAACAATTCCCGTACATTATGCACGGGTCCAAATTATATTTATATTAAACCTCCCGTGCATTTTTGCACGGGTTAAAAACTAGTAGATAAACAAAGGAAAAAACATATTATGGCAGCTTCATAAATAAAAAGTTTACAAAAGTAAAAAAAAAATCGAATTTATAAGATCTTTAGCAAAGATATACCGACGATTTTGATTCCAATGCAGTATAATGTTGTATGACACACTTATATATAGGACAAATATGTTTGATTATAGGTCCCAACTATTATATTATTCCACTAAGGATTTGTTCTCTTCGACTTATTTTAGAAAAAATCAGTTCTGATAAGATAAGTTCAGATAAAATAATATAAGTTCAGATAAGATAAGAAAAGATAAGTCTAATAACATAAACATAATCAAGTTTAATAAGTTATGATAATATAAGATTAGTTCGGATTAGATAAGATAAGTTCTGATAAGATAAGATAAGTTCAGATAACATAATTGATAATATAAGCTCTAATAAAATCACTGTTTACAAAATACTAAAAATAGTTGTTTTTCTAAAAGGATTTTACAAAAATTGGGTGATGCACTCTTATTATTTGATTAGCATTTTTTTTTTTGACAATTCAAAATTATTATCGATAACCAAAATAAATAGGTTAGGATACAAACAAAGACTACAAACCACCAAACTACACCAAAACAAACAAAGACACCAAAACTACCTCAACAAAACAAACCTAAGTAATCAGCAAAGCTCTTTCATTATCTTTGCAATTACAAGCTGCCCGAAACACAACTTCCTTAATTAACCCTTGAGGAGTGATACAAGAATCAGCAAACACTTTGTTATTTCTCTGCAGCCAGATAGAGTAAATGGCTTTAGTGAACAATATAACATAAACTCTGGATTTAATACTTCTGCTGTGAGCTTTAATCTGAGCCCTTCTACATTCTTCATCAAAATGATGCACCCGTTGACTTATACCCAATCTACTAAGCAAGCCTCTCCAGACCTCAGCAACATAAGTGCATTGAAAGAACAGATGCTGAACAGATTCCTGAGCATTGTTATTATATGATTAGCAATTTTTGGATCACTATAAATGACTATATATAAGGGTTTATTTTTAAAGATTGCAATTAGTACTCTATGATGTTTAAATCAATTAGGAATTTCCTTAAATTAGGTACATCTATTGAATAATGTAGATATTGAATGGATTATAATATCAAAATTATGAGATTAATTGCATCAGCGTGTAGTGAGTATCGAAATTCTTTGGCTTTATGTTATGATTATAGTACCAAAACTTTGAGATTACTTGCATCATCTCCCCGCCACTGCGTATATAGGAAATCCACATTAATCATGTAGGCACTTGCATCAACGCGTAATTGATACAGATTTTTTTTATGAGAAGAATATAACAAATAATAGGATATTATGAAATTTAAGGTGTAATGGAGATTACTTCAATATTGATGCAAGTGTCCCCTAAAAAATCATATTTGCATAAAACCTCACGTGCATTATTGCACGGGTTGAAAGCTAGTACAATAATACAAATGCATAGCAATACATATATGCAAACGATACGAACATTGAAAAAATGCTACTATTGAAACTTAGAACAAGGACATGATAAATTATAATTTCTTTCACAAAACAAATTAAAATATCTTTATATTTTCAAATTTCTATCGTATTACTAATTTTAATAACACATTACAATATTCACAATTTTTTCTCTATTTGTGACTTAAATTCTCATTTTATAAAAAGAAAATATTTCTTTTTGGTAAGAAAGAGTTGTATTAAGTACAAATATACAACGGAAATTCAATTGGGATAGAGACAATTTTGGAAGGACTCCCTCAACAGCCAATGAACAACACCCACTAATAAACATACTATTTTATGCAGTGATTCTATTTATAAATATGTAATTAAGTGTTTATAATGCGTCCCATAAATATCCTATAAGTGTCCGTTAAAATAAAAATCTATGATACATGATTTGGAGTGTATCATAGATTTTTTTTTTTTGACAATGGTTGAAAGAACAAAAAGAAGAAGTACGTACACATTTAATTCCTGTTTATTTACATTAAGTGATTAACATTCAGGAAAGCCTTACTTCCAACGAGTGCAACATAGCTCCTAATGACGTGGACAATATAATGGATGATTGCTGCATAATGCTATCAATATCATAGCTTATAAGGTGGAACTTTTTCATGGGGTAGCAAATCATGTAACATATAACAAAGTCATCTCCCAAAAGCAACTTTTCAGCCCATATCAGTTCTTAAGGCACATGAATGACACGGATAGCTCAATGATATTTCTAATTGCTCTTATTACTTCTCTTTCGTGGTCACTCTCAAGATCGAAAATTTGTTTAACCTTAAAAGGCACTATATAATTGTTCAATTATGGTTAAGCACATAATAAAATTATTCCTTTTTTTTTTACAAAGTTGCACATAATTGTTCAAGAAGGCAATCAAAAAGAAGCTTAACCTTAACCTAATTAATTATAAAAAAAGTTAGTAATATTTAAAAGGATTTACCAACCAAGAAGTACGTCTGGAATAAAGTGACAAATTAAGGTATGGAATATAGGTGAAGAGAACACAATTTAGTCCACAGGACCATAGTAGGGAACTATTATTACATTCCTTTATTTTTGCTATAAATCTTAATAACAAAATTTTTGGTTTTATATCATATTTTCATATACTAGCATACAATAATACATAAAGTACACAACAGAGAAAACAAAAGGGAGAGAAGAAGCTAGAACTCCAACTTCATCATGTGCCAAGGGTCCCACCAATAATCAAGTATCCCTTTGTTGAGTTGTTTCTTTACTTGGACTCTTACTAAATTTCCTCTTTACTATTTTCAACAGAAGGATGGCAAGATTTACTGCTATGCAGTACATGTTAGAGATGCTACCAAGATAATCAGAAGTAAGTAATGCCTCGTTCTTTTTGGCTAAACCGATCCGAACCGAATGAACCGAGAGCGAACCGAATTTGGAGAAATTGAACTAGCAGAGAATGAGAAATGAAATCAAACTCAACCGTAAATAAGTCCAAAAGCAATGCGCCCAAGACGCCAGAACTACAGTCTTCCATGCAATCAGAATTTGATTGCTGATATGATATTGTATGATCAATGATGGACTCATATTCATTGAATTAGTTTGGCCTAAAAGAATTCAAATGTGAAACTTGAAAGGGTAGTTTGTGATAGTGAGCGAACCTTTTGTGAAGGGAATTTGTTGGTGGCCTGGCTTTTAACATAAAAAGTAAAGTTTCAGACTTTGAAGATAAAGAGTATAAATACTGTGATGTGGTCCGGTTAACATTGTAGTACTGGTAGGTCAGTGACCTTCCTAGTTGAGTATTTCCACCATTCAGCATTAAGGCTCCGTTGTTTTAGAGGAAAACGTTTTCTAAGAAAAGGATGTTTTCCATTTTCCGTTGTTTGGTTGGATAAGGGATCTAAAAAGGAAAACTAAGGTGGAAAAGAGTTTTTCATCTCTTTGTAAATATTTTCCTCCAAAATTTGAAGGAAAACTATTATCCTCCACTCTCTCATTCCGAAGATCTCCATTTTCCCTTTCTTAACTTAATACTTTTCCATCAAACCAAACAAAGGAAAACTAATACTCCCTCCGTTTTTTTCAGATGTAACATTGGACTTTTCACATTTGTTGAGGTACAACTTTGACCGATAATATCTATAATTGTATAAAAGTAAAAATTTAAAAAAATATATATTTGGAAAGTGTATACCGTGACGAATCAAACAAGATCCCACATGACTATATTTTTTCTTATGTATAAATAACAATTAATGGTCAAAGTGTATTGGATGAATAGTGCCCAAAGTCAATATGTTACATCTAAAAAAAGGGAGGGGGTATTCATTTTCCCCTTCTTAAATTAACTTAATGAAATTGCTAAGAGTTAATCGGATTGAACTAGTTTCTACTATGATGATAGGTTAAGAGCTTAACTTTGGTTTCCTCAGGAATATGACTCATATAGTTTATATTTTACACTCTCTATTGCTCCACGTAAGTAAATGAGCTAATTAACCTATGGTTTCTCTCACGTAAATGGGAGTAATATAATAGCAAATGGATCTCATATGCAAGAAAAACACGAATCAAGTAATAAATCTCCAGACTCTCTGCGACCCTTCTGGAGCTTCCTCGAAACTCTTCACACAATATCACCTTCTAGCCCGCCGGCGACCACTTATGCTCTCTGCGGTTTGCTTGGCGAGCACTGCGTGGCCGAGTTTTTCGGAGTTCATCGCTGGTGTGTTTATTCAGGCGTCCTTTCCATATTTACGTCTTAGGTTTGTTTCCGCTGGGTTTTCAGTTCAATAGGGTGAGGGCATAGTCGATCACCCAGTCTTTAGTGTAAACGCAGGCGACTTGCTTCCGAGTTTGGTATTCTTCAATCATCGAGCTGACCCCAGGTGTGTTCTTTCCATATTTGGTGTTCTTGTTAAGTCGTTGGTGTGAAAAGTATTTCTTAACAGTCTGATTTGATTTTATCAAAGGAAAGAACTGTGATTAAGGCTGTTCTAAATAGTTGTTTTTAATTAGTTTCTTATTCTCATGTCTGGTTGAGTCAGTCCTTTAAGTATGTTTTCACTAGAGGCTTGTGAGAGGTTGAAGGGAGAACTCCATGAGCTCCTTAATAAGGATTGTAGATTGGGATCAGATGATAATGAATTCTTGAATTATGTTTCTAAGTTAGATAGTCCCAAGGCTTCATTGGATCTTGTTAAGTCATGGAAGGAAGAAGGTAATTCCCTTTTCAGTCATGGGGATATTGATGATGCATTAGAGTGTTATGGTTTTGCTGGTGTGGTGCTTAGCCTAATTGTTTTGGAGGAAGATGTTAGATGCTTTTGCGAATTATCTTTCTGCATCTTGTTGAATTTAGCTGCATGTTTATTGAAGAAAAATGAATTTGATCAAGTTGGTCTTTGCTCGGTTGTTTTAAGCTTCGACCCCAGTAATGTGAAAGCATTGTTTAGACGAGCTAAAGCAGTGGTGGGGATATGAAGGTGTGATTTAGCGTAGTGGGATTTGTTGCAAGCCTTTGAGATTGAACCATCAAATAAAGAGATTGCAAAAAAATTACGTGAAGTTAAGAATTCGTTTGTCAAGCGGGAGGAGCATCCAATTGGTTTAGGGGTGGAACCCTTGCCACCAAGGAAAAAGATGAAGGAGCAACATCAGGAAGAAGGAGAATGTTCTTTGAAGGTGAGAGAGATGGTAAAAAGTGAGGTCATGAACGTGCTGCAGGATGATGAAGGTAAGGATCAAGTTGTGTGTGCAGAGAAAGATGTTAAAAAAGAGTGTGCAATTGTGAGTGCGGGTGATTCCAAAATTGAAAAATCATATCTGGCGGAGCCTAAATATCGGTTTCTTATCCGAAGAAGGCCGTGCTCCTCTTTGCAATTGTCCAAAAGCGCTACTCAATTGTTGAGGCAGGGGAAATCAATGCAAATGTATAATCCGAAATCAGGGGCATACATGGTAGTTCGAATTGTTCAAGCCACAAGAGAAGGTACTAAGGGGAAGGCCACAATGTCAGGTGGTCTGTTGCGGCAACAATTATCTGGATCTGTGAATGAGCATAGTTGTTCTATCGGAGGAGATGAGGGCATTCATCCCACCTTAGCTTATCATGAATGTGAAGATCTAATGATGGAAAGTTCGGAGACCAAGTCTGAGGATGAAAAGGAGATATCAGCTACTAGGCCCCAAGTGACAAGATCAGATGTTTCACACAATCTTCCAATTAATGGATGTATTCCATTACCCTACACGAAAGCTAAAGGTCAGGCTAAGCGGAGGAAAGTCCAACCACCACGATTTGGGCATTCCAGGAGGATCCTAAAGACTGGTCGTCAGCAAAGTTTCTATTTCCTTCCTAAGGTTGATATTATTGGCAGGTTTTGTGCTGGAATGAAGAGGAAAGCTGGTCTAAGTGAGGATTCGTCCCAAAGCTCAAGGAAAAAACCTGCTATAAGATCTTGTGATGTTAGCAATAATTTGGATGTTGGTAGTGTGTCAGGTCCTAGTCTTAAGTCTAATGTTAGTGGTCAATTAGATGTTAGTAATGTATCGGTTGGTAGTAAGTCTAAGGAGGGTCTTGTAAGTCTGTATGTATCGAGTCCACAAATAAATGATGTTCGCAACCTAGCCATAGAAGCTAGGTAAATGGCACTCTTGTATTTTGTTGTTTTGTTGTTAATGTATGATCTTGTTGTCAAAAAAAAAAAAAAAAATAGCAAATGTATATAAAACATTTATAGGATGGACATTTAACTTGACTTATGATTTTTACTAATATTTTTATCCAAGTGTTAGACTTATTTATTATCAAGCAGGATGCCATGAAACTTTGTAAGAGTAGTATAAATTAGTAAACTTCATTGTTTAATTTGTCATTATCATGGCGATGAGATCTAGAGAGAAGACAAATGAGCTATTGGACTTGTCAATCATTGTCGCTCCATCACTTTCTCATAAACTTAGCTTGCTTCCTCCGGATTTGTCACTTCTTATTGATAAATTAATAAATTATACGAGTAATATAATGATCTATTGATCTGTCATCGATTTCATATGACATATGAAGAAAACCATCATATATGCACTTGATAAATCATACAGTACTCTCTTTTATCCGAAATACCAATATTGTCTTAATCTAACTATCTAGACAAATCATAAATGATGAGTAACTTTTAAATAGCATAAAGTGTAAGTGTGCAATTGAACATATAAACCATCTTTTTAAGATACTTGTTTTTGAGAAAGAAATAGTTTCCCAGCTTAAATGTTTGTGTCTGTCTTTATAGGTACGTCATGTCCAACTCATTGCTAAATTGGACATCTAACATATCACATATGGACTAAGAACTCGAATACAATAGGCATATTGTCAACATATAATAGCAAATAAACGAAAGACTAGTTATCACATAATTGTTCAAAATAAATGCAATTATTGCTGGCTATCAAGAGTAACCTCGTTCGGTCATTGAAAAAGTCACGTTCCTCAAACCATTATCAAGGAGACATTTAAGACCATATGGAGATTTCCTCAGACCAAAAATACAAGTGTTCCTTGCCAAGGACCACTGAATCCTTGAGGTTGTTTCATGTAAATCTCTTCTTTCAAATCTCCATGAAGGAAAGTAGATTTTCCATTAAATAGTTCCAACTCTAAATGAAAAGTAGCATTTGAAACTACCAAGACAATAATAGAGTTGAGTTATTAATATGAAACACTAGAGATATATTTATATTGAAGTCAATACCTTCTAATTGATGACAACAATGCATTAATAGGCATGCCTAAGACTTGCATCTTCAACATCAGAGATAGCTTGCCTAATGCACCTTGATTTTTATACGACTTTCAAATCCAAGGTAAGGAGAGAGAGGGTTGTAATTGCATTTCAAACCCATATGATTATGTTTTAAAGGAGATGATGTATTATGAAACATCCAAAAGAAGAAATGGTGCATGTATTATGATTCATTAAAAAGAGGAAAATAACGGTGCATGTATTGTGAAACGGAGGTAATATCATTTAAAGAAAAAACAGTAAACGTTTCCAAAATCTGTCTAAAAACTGGGTTACAATGACATTAATATCCTTTACCATGGTTACCAATTGAGAATATACATTTTTTTACAACCATGAGATAAAAATGATGTATTTTCCTCAACCAAATCATATGGTGGTTACTTAAGACTCTATAGTTACCCACTCCTACTAAGCTACCAACATAACTATGGTCTATGGAGAGGCTTTCAAATTCAACCAACATGCATAGTCAGCATATATTATCATACATGGTGTAAAATTGAAGTTTCAAGAACAGTAAATTGACCTTTGTGTAATTGTAACTACGTATTGTAGTAATAAGCTAATTCCCATTACAGAAACTTTATGATGATTCTTTATGACATCATGAAACCTACATAAATAATTAAAGTATCTATCTCTATATTATAGGGGTATATCCGTCAATTCGTAGCTAAAACAAAGAGGTATAAAATTGTTTATGATGTTCTTTAAGGTTCGGTCACATGATTGCCCAAACCCGCAAAATTTGATGGGGAAGCAGTGGGTTTTCCAGTGACTTTCACCCTTTAAAACTCGACACGTGTCCAAAAACCCTCGGTTATTTTAAGGTTTTTCTCTCACATTTTTCTCTCTCCTCTCAACTTCAACAACCAGCGTCCAATCAATCAACTTCAGTACAAATACTCATCTCATAGTCCAACGACCAAAGATTAACTGCCATATTCAAATTATTTAGTAAAAATGCAGCCATTAACAATTATGAAGGCCATGTTCTTTTAGACTTATTTTCAGTTCAGTTCAATTGAATTCAATTACAGTTTAGTTTAGTTCGATTCAATTATTCTCTGCAATTCAATTTCTCGCTCGCTCGGTTCCAGTTGATTCGGTTCGGTCAATTCAGTTCATTTTCTCTCAGTATAAAAGAACGAGACCTAACATTATAATGTCTTGTTATAAGATCGAATGTTGTAGAAGTGCATTCTTCCCAACTTATTTTCGGTTCAATTTCGGTTCGGTTCGCCCGCTTCCTAAATTATTATCATTACTATTAATTAGTTATAATTTAATTCAGTTCAGTTCAGTTGTTTTATGCCGAAGAGAACATGCCCTAAGTATATATGTTCAGTTTGTTTTTTCATTTATTAACACAATGGAAATGCCTTATAGCATATTTCACAAAAAATTAAAAACTACAAAGTCGATATATAAATTAAATTATATGAGGTAGAAATCATAATTTGCATTTCGTACATCAAATATAGGTATTTTTGGTCATACTCTCTTCATTTTTGAAACTCTACATGTTCACTGTTGATCAAACAATTAATGTTTTGACCATATTCTTCATTACATAAATATATATTTATCATATGGGATCGTAATATATTTATTTTCATGTAGTAATATTTTCTAATATAAATCTATATAATCCCTCCTTTTTTTTAGATGTAATATATTGACTTTGGGTACTATTCATCCAATACACTTTGACCATTAATTGTTATTTATACATAAGAAAAAATATAGTCATGTTGGATCTTGTTTGATTCGTCACGGTATACACTTTCCAAATATATATTTTTTATAATTTTTACTTTTATACAATTAGAGATATTATCGGTCAAAATTGTGCCTCGACAAATGTGAAAAGTCCAATGTTACATCTAAAAAAACGGAGGGAGTATGATTATTCATGGTTACATGCATTGAGACTGTGAAAAATTAAAGATAAGAACTTTATGTAATAATAAGTATTATGCATCTTTATGCTAATTAAGGCAAGTGTACATACATCTATTAGAAGTTGTGGATTTAGATTGAGAACCTTTAGGAAGTGTACATACATAATATTTTAATTAGGTCATTCGGATATGATAAAGGGGTCTTTTTAGTTCATATGGCGTATTCGCCAACAACTTTTTAAGTGAATTAGAATGTTTGATCAAGTAAAAACTCTATTAAAGTAGATATATAGCTAGTGTTCGTAAATAGTGTTGTAAAGGGAAGTGTCACTCGAATTTCATTAATGAGACCTTGATTGGATTCTTTTCTTTGGCTTGGGTCAAACTTAAATCGATCCATGATATATTTTGTTATTTAAGATTACAAAATTATATTATTTGCTTGTTTAAAAATAAGTTTTCACATCATCAAGTGAGAACTACTAGAGATGAAAAGTGATGTTTAGAAAAATAACATTTTGGGGGCAGAGTAGCTTTTAGCGGTTTATTTGATGTTTTGGAAAACCTAAAAAGAGTAGCTTTTGATGTGCATTATGTTAAACTAGTCGTTGAATTAGTAATAGAACAAAAAAAGACCTACTTGGTCCAATAGCTATTTATTAGACCGCTAACAACTAATATGACAGCTATTAACTACCAAATTAGTTACTTTTTCCGAGTATGCATTATTTTTCTATAACAGTCTAAACTCACTTATCCTAATATGTAACTTTTATCTATTAGGCTATGTTCAGTTCACCTTATTTTTGCTTATTTCAGATCAGATAAGATAAGATCAGATCAGACCAGATCAGATCAGATCACATCAGAAAAAATAAGTTCAGATCAGATCAGAAAAAATAAGTTCAGATCAGATCAGAAAAAATAAGTTCAGATCAGATCAGATCAGATCAGTTCAGATCAGATCAGATAAGTTCAGATTATGCTTATATTTAAAAACTTATTATTATTATTATTATCATCATGATTATTATGATTATTAGTATTACTGATGCTATTATTGTTTTTGTAATAATTATTATTATTGTTGTTGTTATTATTATTATTATTATTATTATTATTATTATTATTATTATTATTATTATTATTATTATTAATATTACTTTATACAATTACTATTACTATTAATATTACTATTTACTAGTACATTTGTTCAAAAAGATTATTATTATTGTCGTTGTTGTACTTATTAATTATTAATATTGGTAATTATTATTAATGTTGTTGCTATTATTATAAATGTAATTGATATCACTATTTGAAGCTATTTGTGTTCAAGAAGAAGAATGTTCTTTTGGCATTTGTAAGTGTTCTTTTTTATATTTATTCTAATTAATAATTTTGATATGTGATGTTCTTTTTGATGTTGTACATGTAACGAACATGACAATAGTATGTGATGTTTATTTTTTAAAATAATTTTGGTAGAATAATATAAATTATATATTACTAGTTTATATAAAACATGAGTAGCATGGGATAACCTAATGGTGTTGTCATCACGTTCAAAATTTTCCCTACAAAGGATTTCAACTTATCTTTAAAAACAAAGTTTATATAGAACAAGACAACGATATAAGAAGAATATTTAACCATTTTGTTCAAGATCATATGATTATATATATTTATAGGTTTATTTATAATAAAAAAAGAACAATTTATTGATATAACAAAGAACATGTTGTTAGTTAAATCCAAACATGTCATTAATATAAAAATAACATTTATCTTTTATTTTTAAAATGTGTTCTTTAAATAGATCTTGTATGCTCTTTCAGTATATGTTATTTTTTTAATATTATTATATGTTCTTTTCATTACTACCTAAATTCTTACTACGGACCTTGAACATGAGTGTTCTTTTATTTTTAATTTTTTTGGACCCTTTTCGGGAATCCCGTGAGTAAGATGAATTTTCTCCTACCGCCCTCGCACAAGGTCACTCACCTAAAGACCCAACAAGCCCCAACCCCCTCCCCCATCCACAACAATATTGAAATATATGCTTCCACCAAGATTTGAACCTTGGTCTCCCATGATGGGAGGTAATACCATCTGGACCCAAGAGTCCTTAGTCTTTTATTTTTAATTGTATGTTCATATACTAATGTGCTCTTTTTCAAAAAAAAAAACTAATTATGCTATAATAATAATAATAATAATAATAATAATAATAATAATTATTATTATTATTATTATTATTATTATTATTTTATTATTATTATTATTATGTTATCTATATTATTATTATTATTATTATTATTATTATTATTATTATTATTATTATTATTATTATTGTTTTTTTTTGACGAGAAATAGGAGCTCATTCATTCATATTGTCTAAATCAGTTAATACAAAACAAGAGGCTTCCTGAGGCACCTCTTCAATCCAAACTCTCATTTCACTATACTCCCTGCTAAGGTGAGCTAGTTTATGAGCTACTTTATTACCTTCCCTACAAACATGTGAAAACGAGAAACTACTACACACTCTACCAAACCCCAAGATATCAGCAATTATATTCCCAAAACTAGTGTCTTCAGCCACGCCCTTTTTGAGATGAGAAATGAGTTTTTGGCAATCACTTTCTAACACGAGACAAAAGAAGCCTGCCTCCACCGCTATCTTTATGGCATGCCTGGCAGCAAGTGCTTCGGCTTCGTCGACCCCCACCTGGCCCGCCAAACAGCAACTCGTGGCAGCCACAACATCACCCACCGCATCTCTCATAACTCCTCCTAAACCCACCTTTCCATCCCCGAACACCGCGGCATCTGAGTTCACTTTGATAGAGCCCTCACCAGGGGCCTTCCACACCTAAGAGCTCTTCTTGGACACCCCGACCAGCATAAGATTATTATTATAAAATTATTATTATTGTTATTATTGTTATTATTCCATTATTATTATTGTTATTATTGTTATTATTGTTATTATTATTATAATATTATTATTATTATAAAATTATTATTATTATTATTATATTATTATTATTATTATTGAAAGTTGTGCATAGTAATAAAATGATAGTAATAGTAATACTAGTAATGAAATACAAAGTAATAATAATATTAGTAATAATATATTTTTTAAAAGATAAGTTCGACGTCGGATCGGATCGAAAAAAATAAGTTCAGATCAGATCGGATAAGTTCGCATCAAAAAATTTCAGGTGAACTAAACATAGCCTTAGTTGGTGAGATGACGAATTTAATAGAATTTAGGCCGAACCTTTCATATATTCCACCTCCAATTGTTTTTAGATAGACTTTTCATATATTCACATTCAAAAAAAATTATTTTCTTCCTATCAAGTTGACTCGAATCCAATTCAGATTCATTATTATCCCTAAATCTAATATCTCAACCATAACGAGTTCCATAAAAAAATCATTTACAAGGGCATGAAATTTTTCGAACGAACCCACCCCACGAGAAAGAGAAAAGAAGAAAAAGAAAATATCTGCATCATATTTTTTTGCACATTTTACATCTTACTCATCTGAGCAAAGTATATGACAAATGTACAAAAAAATATATTCAGGAGCACATAGTTCTATCTGCCCCCGGGAGCACCTAATAACTTAATTGTGCAAACAAAATTTTTTATTAGATATTAAAGATAATTATATCTAATAAAGCTCCCTCATAAATTCCTTTTTTCTTTTTTGAAGGGCATATGATACAAAAATCAAAAGTTGAGAAACCCAAATAAAATAAAATAAAATAAAAATTTGAGAATAAAGAAATAAACTTTCTTATTAAGAGTACAAGAGAGAAGAAGAAGAAGTAGGAGAGAGAAAGAGAAAAAACTAAAGAAAGAAAGAAAGAAAATGGGGAGAGGAAGAGTAGAGTTGAAGAGGATAGAGAACAAGATCAACAGACAAGTTACCTTCGCAAAGAGAAGAAATGGGCTTTTGAAGAAAGCTTATGAACTTTCTGTACTTTGTGATGCTGAAGTTGCTCTCATCATCTTCTCCAATAGAGGAAAGCTCTTTGAGTTTTGCAGTAGCCCTAGGTACATACATATTACATATTCATTCAAAATAAATAACTTACAAAATATATAAAAGATTTAATCTTTCTTAATTAATTCCCTAAAAATATAATAAAATTTAATAAAGTTTGAATCTTTTTTTATTTTAAATTTATGGGTTTTCTCTAAATTTTGTTTGGTGTTTAAAGATCTTGAGAAAGAGGTGAGAAAGATTGGCATAGGTTTCCGTTTTGGTGAATGTCTCAGCGTTTTTAGCAGTTTTTTGTGTTTTGCTCATATTTGTATATTTTTTATGGAAGTTTTGGTTTTTTTTATGTTTATTTCCTTTTTAATTTTTTTCTTTTGTGTGTTTAGTTTAGTTTAGCATTAGATCTGCTCTCATGTAATTCTTGTACTCTGTTTGGTTTTACTAACAATAGCTTCAACTTCCCAAACTTCTTTTTCAGTTTTTTTGTTCCATTTTTCTGTATAAACCAAACTGGGTATTAGCTTTATGGAGCTTCTTATGCCTTTTTCTCTCTTTACTGAGCTTCTTCCTTTACTTCTATACCACATTCATGATTTTGAGTATTTTCTTGATATCAAATTCTTTCCTTTTTTTTATAATGAAATTTGCAGATTTCATGTCATTTATATAAGCTTTAAAAACAAGGTTTTGGAGCTCAATTTTCAAGTTAGCTTCTTTCATCTAACTTGAAGAAATCATGGAGCTTAGATTTCAGCAATAAACTTACTTTCCAACTTATATTTTTTCAGAAATTAATATTTTATTATGGGAAATGCAAATATTAAGGAACCTACTTAAATAATTGAATGTGTTCAATTTATTTTGTTTAGGGTTTCCTTATGATTCATCCTAGGTTTTTGGGTGATCTTTTATTGAAATTTAATCATGAATTAGGGATTTGGGCCATCTTCTTTTTTTTATTCTTTTTTCTTGTTTTTTGTCAAATAATTAATAAGAGCTTTACATCTAGAAATCTAGATGTGTGGGGCTCATCTTCTTCTATTTGTTTTTTTATTTTATTTTATATTTGTTACAGATTTGTTTACTGGTTTTATATCCTTAGGGTTCTCTTATATCTCCTTATTTTCTGACATATTCCAAATTCCTGATCTTCTTAGATCTGAAATATTTTGAGCTGATTTACATTTTCTGGGTTATTATTTCACTGAAAAACCAGTGGATTTTTTACTTAACCCAACTGAGATGCTTAATTATTTCTTGGTCTAAAGGACTCTCTATACTATCTTCAACTTCTCCACTTTCCCCTCTATATATATTTTCATTGGGTTTTGTGATGTATCAAAAATTATCTGATTTGAGTGACAAGGGGCTGAAGTACTTGGTTTCCACACCAAATCCCAAGCATATTCAACCTCTTATTTTCTCAGAAATATCAGCATCATGATTTTTAAGATCCATGTGATTTGAGTGTATGAAATAATAAGTCTTTAGTATATGTTTTTATTTGTGATAATGTCCATATATGTGATCTCATAATAAATTTTGCTCTTTACCAAATAAATGTAGGATTAAAGGTAAATGGTAGTTGATCTGATACATGAGTTTATCTTTTTGTTTGTTGAAAGTTTGATCTAAACATGTCTTAAATTTCGATTTTCGCTTTAATCTACAAGTTTATGTATGAATTCATTGATCTTTGTTTCAATATCTTTAACTTCTTTCTTGTCTCTTTTCTGATTCAAGTGAATTCAAAGAACGTTTCGACTCGGATTTTGCATCCTTACTAGGACATTGTATCAAGTCCCTTACTCTTAAGAAAAAGGCTCAAGAAAGCTATCTTTTATTCCTATCATGTTTTAGGATGGGGGATAAAACAAAAAATGTGAGCTGAAGAAATTACTTTTAGAGAATTCACAATTCAGAGGATTGATGGCAAACTGTTAGGTTGATTCATATGCCATTGTGAATAAAATTGTGGACAATTGAAAGAAAAGAATTAATTTTTCTCCACATTCTCTTCCTTGTGAATGCTAACAGGCTATAGGTTGAACATTTGCTGCATTGAACTGCATCAAGAATCTTGCATTTGATGCCCGAGTTAGTTGTAATCTATGTTAATGGAAATCTTCATTATTATTGATGTAACCTTGACTCTTTGGGTCACAATTATGAAAATTTTCTGATAATATAACCGAGTAGGACTTTTGGACACGTATCTTTATGTCAATAACGACTACCCGAGTAATCATTGTGATTGTTCTCTCCATAGAACTGCATGTAACGAGTTAATTATATCTATGTTCTCCAATACTTATGTTGGAACCTTGACACTTTATACTCTATTATGGGCCAAATCATGGTTTTTTTTTTTTTTCATAAACTAGCCGGGTGGGATACTTGGACACGTATTCCATATCCATCATGACTACCCGAGTATGAGTAACACAGAGTTAATCTTACCACATAATCTCCTTTGCAAGTATAAATTGTTACTTGATGGTGAAATATCTTTCTGGAATTCTTCCTTATGATTGCATATATGAATTTTACATTGTTCATCAAATGAACCTTCACATTTTCTGTGATTAATCTTCTCCAGATGATTACATGTATTATTCTAGTCCTATAGAATGTCCATAAAAGGTCTGATAGTTAGGTAAAGATTGATTGTTCATGAATTGTTCTTTTTCAATTGAAGCTTTTTCGTTTTGTATATTCTTTGTCTTCAGCATGCTCAAGACTCTAGAGAGGTATCAAAAGAGCAACTATGGAGCACCGGACAACACTGTGTCTACAAGAGAGGCCCTGGTATGTATGTTATGGAGAGTTTATTGTGAAAAAATGGAAGTATAGTCTTTCTTACATAGCAATTCATCAACTGTGTTGTGTATGCTTTCATAGTGCTCTACTAGCTTGGAAGTGCACTTAGATACAAATTTCTTAATTATTATAGCCATATAGTTCCTTAGACTGGGGTATGGATGTCAAATACAGATACGTATCCAAATGTCCAATTTGCCAAGGATCAATATTTGGGACACATGAACATTGTCTTAAATTGGACAAGGGCGTCTTCACAACATTCTAATTTATTGAATATAGTTTTAATCAAGAATTTTGGAACATTCCATGAAAATAATTATTCTAGGAACTAGGAGCCAGAAATCCAACACATTCTACATTGGTTAATTGCATTATAAAAGCTTCTCTAATTCATGTTCTCTCTCATTTTATTTGTGGTTTATTATGTCAAGAAGTGGCAAATTTCAAGGTTAATAGCGATTGTGGATAGGTGAATTGGAAGGGAGAGGATAAGAAGAGAATCGAAGGAATTCATCTTCCTTGATTGTATATAACATGGGAGAAGGGATTCATAGTGAATTTGAAGGATTAGTTCTTCTTCTAATGTTGGAAAGATTTAGAAAAAAAATGCAACCTTTCTCTTCCCTCCCTTTCTTTTCCTTCACCTTCCTTCTCTCTATAATTGCTATCCAAACAAAATTGATGGAAATTTAATAATAAATGTCTTTAGACGGGAGGCCTACTTATAAAAAAAAAAAAAAAAAATCCAAACAAAGTGTAAGTGTCGGCTATGATTTCCAAGTAACGGTGGACCTCTATATGATCATTGGTTCATGGTAGAATCAACTCTAAACAACTTTTGTTGTGTAAATTCAGTTTTCTTTCTTTTATGCTTGGTGTTAAATCAAATTCATGATTTCTCATGTCCAACACCATGAGTCCATGAGTGTTGAATGTCATTTGTAGCATGTAGACCTTAGAGTACTTTTGACAAATAAGATCGAATACATCTTGACTAACTTAGGATCTATGTATACTTTGGAAGGTGTATTGGCATGTAATCATGTATAATTCACTTAATAATGGAAGGCAATACAAACTAATATGTGCATGAAAAGTTGAAAATTTTCATACTTCTATAATTTGGAAGCTTTGCTCTCTGTGACACATGCCTTCAATTAGCTTGAAGTCTGTTGCTTTTTGGTTGTTCATTTTTTGGAGTTAAAGATCCATTTTTGCCTCTCGGATTACAATGAATTAGACTGCATTGGCTTGTTGAATATTCTAGTTGTGGCATGAATAAATTTGTACATGCATCCGACGCCTCCTTCTAATATGTCCTTATGGATGTTCTTGTCATGAAAGAAGGAACTAAGTAGTCAGCAGGAGTATTTAAAGCTTAAAGCGCGCTATGAGGCCCTTCAGCGAACACATAGGTAAAGATATGGAGTTACGTGTAAATATTTCTTCATAATTGACCCCTATCGACGGTCCGACTCAATTAGATCATTTATATTTACTAGGTGTTTTTCTTAACTTTTAAGTATTTTTGTATAACTTTTTAACTCATAAGGCTTTTTTTTGTAGAACTTCTTTGTAGAAAATTTTTGTCTATTATTTTACTATTTTTTTGTTTACTAGATATATAGTATAAGTTGTCTATTATGTCGAGCCGTTTGATACAAGAACTTGTGTTGTGAATTATGACTGTTTATGAACTTAAGGTGTGATGCTTTAACTTTTCGTATGTTTATTAGGAATCTTATGGGAGAGGATCTTGGTCCTTTAAGCAGCAAGGAACTTGAATCTCTTGAGAGGCAGCTTGATATGTCATTGAAGCAGATCAGATCAATTAGGGTGCTGAACAATTTCCTTGTCTATTTATGTGCTAGCTTGTAGAGTGACTGTGTGGTGTACTTCTATTAATCTTTAAATATGTTGGCCCCTCTAGAAATTTGACCTAAAAGTATGCAGAAAATATAGGGTTGTATACAAGGTAATAAAGTAAGATTCTTCCAAAAAAACAAAAGTAAGAGAAAATTTATCAAGATATACCTTAAACTAAGCCAGTAGTTAGAAATATTTTTCCAAGTTTCCTAAATGTTTGGAACATAATTTGCTTCAAGAACAAGTATGAATTACTTTCTTCAAAAAAAGAAAAAATAACCAAATAAAAAACTACATTATCATGAGTATAAGATGCTATTTCTGCTTGAAAAAGACTAAACGACCTTGAGTTAAACCCAAATTAGGTTGGAAATTTACTTAGACTAACTAATCATTTAGCTTAAGGCTTTTTACCTTGCTATTTTGAAACATCTTTTCATGCTAGATTCTTTTCTTGCAGACCCAGTTCATGGTTGATCAACTTACTGATCTTCAAAGGAAGGTAAAGTAGCTACCAGTTTTTGAATAATCCATTTCTTCTGGTGCTTAACATAATTAAATGTCAATTGGTGCTGCAGGAACATATGCTTAATGAAGCAAACAGGACCCTTAAACAAAGGGTACATTATCTTTCTTTCTTGAAATAAATTTGCACGGAGTTCCATAACTTCGGCTCAAAATTTTTGTACGCCCCATGCCAATTTTAATAAATGGGCCCACAAAAATAAGATCTGGCACGATTTTAAGATAAATTTTGCGTAATAAATGGATCCACAATGTTTATAAATGTCCTATTACGTCAATTTTCTTAATTAGAAGATTTAATTAAATACTAAGTAGACCTTGTAATATGAAATTAAAATGAAAAAAATGCAATGGGTTCTACATTTCTGTTTGGATTATTTAGAAGATTTGGGTTTTCTCTTTCTGAGTACCTAGGTTGTGGCTTACTTTGAACACTTAAATGGTGGTTTTGTTCACTCTTTATTATTCATCACATATTAAATACGTTTCAAATATTCTTCACTGTTAGTAATTATTAGCTAACAGTTAGAGACAGGTGAATAGCTGCAAAAAGCTCATTACATAAATTGGTATGAAGCAAGCATAATATCTGCATATATGACATACTATACCATAAGAAAGTTATAAGAAAATTAGGGATGCATATTTAAACCTTGGTTAGTTGGTTCATTTGTTTATATGCAATGTTGAGTCACTAAATATGTGGTTATATTGCATTGAATTAATGCAGTTAATTGAAGCAAATCAAGCAAGTTCTCTGCAATGGAATGTGCATGATATTGGTTATGATAGACAACCTGCTCAACCTCATGATGATAGCTTCTTTCACCCTTTTAGATTGTGAACCCACACTGCAAATGGGGTACGTATGTCACTTTTTTCCACTTATATCTATGTTATTTCAAAAATACTCACCCCCTAAAAGAAATTATCATCATATTTCAATAAAGGATATACATAATCTTTCTTAAAATACTCTATACAATAATCGTATTCTTTCATCCTCTTGCTACTAAAGAAAAAAAAACAATTGTAGTCCACCTCTATTTTAGAAAATGTGATGCTCCCTTTTTAAATATATGATACTAGTTTTGAAGCCCGTGCGTTGCACGGGTTGTTTTTTATTTTATTTTTTTGCAACTTTTTGGTTAACATTGTTGATTTTGTGTTCTTTGTGAAATAAGATTTTTCAACACTATCAGTATTTACATACTTCCTCCGTTCTAATTCCATTGCAACAATTACCACTTTGGGTAGTTTCATCTATTGGGACTACTCCACTTTTGGTATAAAAAAAGCAACTATAGTTGACAATATTGTATTTATTTAATGTTAATAAAACCATCATTAATTACTCAAATTGGTTTATAAAGTTGAATTTACTTTATTAAGGAATTACTTATCCCCTCCTCTAGTTAATTAAAAGGGTACCTCTATGCTAAACTACCCATTTTTTCATTTCCTTAAAAACCATGTCAAAAACCATTGTTGCTATAGAATAAAAAAACGGAGAAAGTCTTTGTCATTATACTCAAATTTATAGATTTGTTATTACGATATATAAATTTTATATTTTTTAATATTCAATTGAATATTGTAGCTAAGTCTATTATTAAATGGTATCCCAATAATTGGTATGACTAACAATAGCTAACACAGTTTGAGAAAGTATAGGGTAATAATTTAATAGATGCAGGACAGAAAGAATAGAGTAAAATTTGAGTGTCATCCACAACTTCAACTTTTAATATAGCACATAAACACTAATGCATATATAATTAATGGAAGAAGGGAAAGCCAAAAAAAGATCATAATGATGGTATCATGAATAAAATTAATTAAATATAAAACTAAACTCTACTAATAATCAAAAATACTATTTAAGAGAAAGAAATACCTCTTCATCAATCATGACCATATCAATACTTATCAAACTTCCCCCTTTTTTATGATCCGTGACCTCAAATAGTTTAAAAACCCGAACCTTATTTTTTTAATTAGGTTTTAGTAAAATTAAGTTCATGGAGAAAAGAATAAGATCAGACATATAGATATATGGAAAAGACAAACATAAATAATTATGTATACAATAAATATTCTAGGAATAAAAATAATTAGTCAATTGCATAATACTTCTGCAATGTTGTTGACAAATTTTCATTTGATTCTTCATGTAATGCCCCCGTGGTATGCTATATGTTCAAAATTATAGATATGTATTTTTTATCTTTATATAACTCAATTTTTTAAAGTATGATTTTAAAAGATATAATTGCTGTTGTCACGTATATTTCGAGCACTCTCTAATGGTAAAGAAATTATAATATTGCGAATTTGTAGCAAAAGTTATATTAATACATAGTATAATAATTTAGGTTGTTTATTTAAAATCAGACTGTAGTAATCTTCACTTATCCAAAACACCTCATATGTATTTATAACTATTTTGATCACAATTTTTTTAAAAAAAAATTAATATTAAAAAAATGACATGGCATGCTTAGGTAGAGCTCTTCAAAATACTCTAAGGTTGTCTTTTAAAATCAAAGTCTAATTTTTTCATCATCCAAAACTCTAATATATATATGTAACTTTATCACTATAAAATTTAGTTTTTGGTTGTAATAACAAAGTTTCCTCAGTATATTTTGTTGCAATACTAAATTGTTTTGGTTCAGTTGAGTAAGACTGAAGTTTTGAAAGATAATATGTTTAATCTTGTAAATTGGACCTATTATAAAATACTATAATCACATATCGTACACTATACTTATAGCTTAATCTATACTAATATATTAAAAAGCGTTCCCAAGAACGTATATGTGCCACGTGTCACCATCCCTCATTCAGTGACATTCTATCCAAGTCTTTTTCATATAGTAAAAAAAGAAGCATTGTTAACGTGAGGATTTGAACCCACAACCTCAAGTATGAAAGAAAGAGATCCAACCATCACTCCACCATATTATGATTGCTTATTTAATCAAATTTAATGATGATATATGGATGTAAGACTTTTGAAATCCATATATATAATGAATGAGATGACTTTTTTTAAGTGAGTATGAGATGACTTATTTAACTACTACTAAATTGTAGCACAGAGAAAACCCGGGGCGTCGCCCGGGCCTAAACACTAGTTATTATTATTATTTTTATCTAAAAGAAAGACTAAAAAATGTCTGTCCATTCATCTAATTAAATATATTTTCATGAGTTGTAAAACTATATTGTAAATGGTTCTCATTTTGAAGCATATTTCAAGCACTCTCCAATGGTAAAAAATTATAATGTTTTCAATTAGGTAGCAAAAGTTAAATTCAATTTACATAATATAATAATTTAGGTTTTTTATTCAAAACCAAACTCTAATTTATCACTATTCAAAACTCCTTTTATGTATTTAAATATGTGTAGAACTCTATTTTTTTAAAATAAAAATTAATGACATAACAATCCTACGTGGCGCTCTCTATTTCATAAGTTGTAGAACTATATTGTATATGGATCTTATTTCGGAGCATAATTCGAGCACTATCCAATGGTACAAAAAATATAATATTTCGAATTACATAGCAAAAGTTATACACAAATTACATAATATAATATTTCGAATTACGTGGCGCTCTCTATTTCGAGCACTATCCTTATATGTATTTAAATCTATGTAGAACTCTATTTTTGTAAAAAATAAAAATAGAATTGGATGACATGACAATCCTACGTGGCGCGCTCTATGGCCTCGAAATCTTGAGGAGCTCCCTATGCTCCCGAAAAGTTCCTCCTTTATTTATATACTAGTATTGGGACCCGGGCAAATGCCCTAGCTTTTTGTGAAAGAAGAGGTAGAGTTTTTAAATATTTACACCCCTATTTTTGGCCGTTATTTTTGTCTGATATAGAACAACTAAAAGTTATAATATGATTTTGTCATTATCTTTGACGTTGGTTTCTAATTTATATGTGATGAAGAAACTCACTATATCATTCAGAAACATACTATATCATGCAGAAACTACATCATTTCTGAACAATCCACTATATCATTTCGACACTCACTATATCATGCAGATTCTCACTATATGATTCAGACATTCACTCTATCATGCAGAAATTATATGTTACTTTAATATAAATTTTAAATATATTATAAATGGATCTTATTCTAAAATACTTTTTAAACACTTTCCAATGGTATAAAAATTATAATTTTACGAACTATATATTAAAAGTTGTAATCAATTTACTATATTTAAGTTTTTCATTGTGAACCCAACTCTATTTATTCTTATCCTAAACTCTATTTGTATTTTAATCAATTTAGAACTCTATTTATATTTAAAAAATAATGTGACATGGCACTTAATGAGCGCGACAAATGGCGTCCAATGAGGACGGCAAATGTCGCGACCAACCCAAATTCTAATTGAATCCCTAATTCCAATTGCAGTAGGTTACTTTTATACTTTAACCCTAATTCTAATTGAATCGCTAATTTCAATTGCAGTAGGTCATTTTAATACGTTAGTATAGTCAATATTTCCTTTTATATGTTACTTTAATATAAAATTTTAAATATAGTATAAATGGATCTTATTTTAAAAGTACTTTTCAAACACTTTCCAATGGTACAAAAATTATAATTTTACGAACTATATATTAAAAGTTATAATCAATTTAGTATATTTAAGTTTTTCATTGTGAACGCAACTCTATTTATTTTTATCCTAAATTCTATTTGTATTGTAATCAATTTAGAACTCTGTTTATATTCAAAAAAAAATATGACATGGCAATTAATGAGCGCGACAAATGGCGTCCAATGAGAACGCCAAATGTCACGACCTCGTGAGCTGGCTTTTGTACTCTGCTTTATATAAATGGCGACCACATTCTAATTGAATATCTTATAACAATCCTGATTCTAATTGAATTCCTAATTCCAATTGCAGTAGGTTAATTGAATCGCTAATTCCAATTGCAGTAGGTTAATTGAATCGCTAATTCCAATCGCAGTAGGTTACTTTAATACGTTAGTATATAGTCAATGTTTTCTTTTATAGGTTACTTTAATATAAAATTTTAAATATAGCATAAATGGATCTTATTTTAAAGTACTTTTTAAACACTTTTTAATGGTACAAAAATTATAATTTTACGAACTATATATTAAAAGTTATAATCAATTTACTATATATTTTAGTTTTTCATTGTGAACCCAACTCTATTTATTCTTATTCTAAACTCTATTTGTATTTTAATCAATTAAGAAATCTATTTATATTTTTTAAAAAATATGACATGGCACTTAATGAGCGCGACAAATGACGTCCACCAATGAGGACGCCAAACGTCGCGACCTCGTGATCTGGGTTTTGCCAAATGTCGTAGCCTCGTGATATGGCTTTTGCCAAATGCCGCGGCCTCGCGATCTGGCTTTTGTACTCTGCTTTATATATTAGTTATATGATATTGATTTAATCTCTCACAGTCCAACTTTAACCATACTTCTCCAAAATAATAAATTAAGCATTTTGAGATACTAACCGAGAAAAACAATTTTATATTTTCCTCTTTATCAACATATATTTAAGAGTAAGGCATTGTAAATCATATATCAAAAACACATGGGGAATGTTATTCTTCACACTTTAAAATAGTGTGCATATTCATATATAATTGTGAAATCTAAGTGTATGTCATCTAACTTAGTTGGTAAAGGTTTGTATGAGTGGTACTCAACACCTGGTTATCAATCCTGTCTACATCACTACACTTAGTCACTCTCTTACACAAAAAAAAGTGAAATCTAAGTGGATTAAGGTAGTGTTCTATTATTATACCAACTTCAAAATTCTCGATTTTAGAAAAGCCAAAAAATGTGAACGCCTAGCACTTATTCAAACTTATCTTTTAAAATAAATATAAGTCCAATACACAACCATAATTAAGTTGCAATAGGTTTAGATAAGTGTTAGATAACACACCCTATTACTCTCACCCATATAATCTAACAAGCTTTATTTAGGAAAAAATCAATCATAAGCCATTAAATTCGACAAGAAAGTGTTGGAACATTTATAGTGTAATGGGTTTTTAAGTTCATATGATATTATACTAGAAGAGGAGGAGGTCTAATATGCCAAGATTAGAGGAGCAAAAACACGCGAAACAGGAGCCGCAGCTTTGCGGGTCGTGACCAGTGTGGTTGCGTGGCTCGCGATCTGTATCACGGCTCGCGATGTGTTTCCTGATTAGGAGCGTGATTTCTTGCATGAACGGTTTATATTCGTTGTATTGTGTACGTTTATTCTTTTAATGATGTTAGGAAGTTAATTCCAGAGAATTAGAAGGATATGCAGGCAATAACTACTCTAATCTAAGAAGGTTATACTTCCTCCATTTCGTTATAAATGCAACAAAGGGGTATTTTTTGTGAGATATAAAATATTTGTTTGTTGCATTTAAAACGAAACGGAGGAAGTATATACAACCTTTGATTTACATATGAAGGGTGGAGAGAAAAATCGGTTTTGATCGCATCACAAACTTGCTTTTCTTGAGAGAAACTTGTGTACTTTTCTCTCAAGTGTTCTTCACAAACAACAAACACAAAAGTTCTTGTTGATTCACTTGAAAGATCATCTTTGTGAATTGTTTTCTCCATTAGATATCACGTTGGTTCTTCGTGTTACCATTGATCCTGAGGGCGAAATTAAACTAATAGGAAAACGTAGTTTACGTGCGCTCGGAGTGGTATATCCGGTTCTCTTATTGATCATACTTATAACAGAAAACTTATAACTTCTATCTTTGAACATGAAACAATAGTACTCCTTTATATACTCTAATGTGATTATTTTTCTCGTCAAGAAAGCATATGACTTCTTTGTTTGAACATGAAATAATAGTACTCCATACTAGGATGTAATTATTATTTTCAACGCAAATATTAAAAGTAATGATAAATAATACTTTAATAAATACTATCAACTTAATGAATAATGATATGTCTAGTTTAGCTAATATTTTGTGGAATTGCAGCTACCAGAATGATGCAGTAAATGCAGCAGCGGGAGGCAGTGCCAATAATTTCATGCCAAATTGGCTACCATGACCAATAACCATATGAATATAACCTATGCCTTTGCCTCTTGAAAGGCCTCATAAAAAAATGGTTGTGAATTTCTAGCTTTAATCCACACCACCAAATGTATCCTATC